>JADRCH010000066.1:5437476-5523587 GCA_019843965.1 Rhynchomys soricoides | reverse complement strand
ATTATTATTATTATTATTATTATTATTATTATTATTATTATTATTATTTTATCAATTTCATCCTGCCCAAAACTTGATGAACCATTTACCAGGCAATCTTGGGCAAGCGAACAACCCGAAAACTGATTCTAAAGCTTTTCCTTACTCCTCGAGGTTAATTAGGAGGGAGAAATGAACACTTGCAAACTTCTTACACAGTATCTGGCAGACATTGCCACTACTTGCTAAAACTGGACTATTAAATTTCAACCTTTGTGGTTGGTATGGTATGTATTTCATTTTAATTTTAATCTGCATGTCACTCAATACTAAGATTTACAAACTATTCAAATATTTATTGGCTATTTACGTCTCTTTATTTTTGTGATGATGAGAAGTGTTAGTGTTACAGTAAAGGGTACATTATTGATTTTTAGTGATTGTTTTATGAACACCATCCAGGCAAAATACAGAATAATACAAACATGTCTCGGTGTGTTCTCTGTCATCATATCATTTTTCAAGAACTTTTCCCATTTTCCTATAGTTTTTTCTACACTTTTCTTAATGACTAATAAGAATTCTTCATAATTATTGATGTACATAGCTCATGTAATTTATGTGCATTTCAGATATCTTCTCCCACTCTGTAGCATTAATGTTTTGTCTCCTAATGGTGTATTTTGATATACCCAAATTATTAATAGGCAATGTAGGGTAGTACATTGATTTTTATTGAGGATTATTTGTTCCTAAAGTTTTAATAGTCTTGGTTTTCCAAATACTCATGCATATATTCTTGTTTCTTTTTGAAAAATGTATATTAATTTGCCATTTCCAATTTAGGTCTCTATAAAATTTTAAGATTTCATTTCTGTATATTATATAATATTAAAAATAATGTACACATGTGTTTGTAAGCCTGAATTACTGTTTTAATTTTTTAGGTAAGGCATTCACTATGTACTAAATAATGAGTATGCAGTGAACAGTCAATATAGTGAAAAATACCCATCCCACTTCCAACCCCACTCAGTAGTTACACTTTACTGTTAATAAAAATTTCATAATGTGAAAAAAATGGGGTACAGAGCTAAACAAAGAATTCTCAACTGAGGAAACTCGAAGGGCTGAGAAGCACCTAAGGAAATGTTCACCATCCTTAGTCATCGGCGAAATGCAAATCAGAACAACCCTGAGATTCCACCTCACAGCAGTCAGAATGTCTAAGATCAAAAACTCAGGTGACAGCAGATGCTGGTGAGGATGTGGAGAAAGAGGAACACTCCTCCATTGCTGGTGGGAATGCAAGCTGGTACAACCTCTCTGGAAATCAGTTTGGCAGACCCTCAGAAAAATGAACATAATACTACCTGAGGACCCAGCTATTCCACTCCTGGGCATATACACAGAAGATGCTCCAACATGTAATAAAGACACATGCTCCACTATGTTCACAGCAGCCATATTTACAATAGTCAGAAGCAGGAAACAACCCAGATGTCCCTCCACAGAGGAATGGATACAGAAAATGTGGTACATTTACACAATGGAATACTACTCAGCTATTAAAAATGATGAATTCATGAAATTTTTAGGCAAATGGATGGAACTAGAAAATATCATCCTGTTCGAGGTAACCCAGTCATGAAAGAACACACAAGACATGCACTCAGTGATAAGTGGATGTTAGCCCAAGATACAATTCACAGACCACATGAGCTCAAGAAGAAGGAAGACCAAAGTGTAGATGCTTCCATCTTTTTTAGAAAGGAGAACAAAATACTCACAGGAGGAAATATGGAGCCTTGTGGTGCAGGAGGGGACTTCAATCTTCTCCAGCCGGGCAGATGGAGCAGGCAGAGGTTTTGTTTTTCTCTAGGTCCCAAGGCAGACTCACCACTGAGGTCAGCTGAGTAACACAAAATGGACCGATGGAGAGAGGAGATGGAACAGGAGGAGGAGGGGGCAGAAGAGGAGGAATGGGAGGAGTAAGGTGAGTAGCACAGGAGGGGGAGGAAGAGGAAGAGGAAGAGGAAGAGGAGGCGATTTCTCAGAGTTGGGTGGTGTGGAGTACCCGTGTTGTTTATCCCCGGCCTGAGAGATTGTAACATTCAATCCAGCAGGGAGCTCCCTCCATAGGAAGGTAAACAATTCCAAATAGCTTCAGGAAGTCCCTGAAACTGACCAGATTCTCTAGGTCCCTTGTTCCAAGATATAATCATTAACCCAAGCTGCTTAGAGTCTCTCTCAGACAAAACAAGTTACAAAGACAGCTGAGACCAAACCACCTAGCTGCCTGGCAGAAGCAGGAACAGCCACGCTGCCTGCAAAAAGTTTAGAGCAACTGAGACTTAAAACACTCTTTCACCTGTTGAGCCACAGTCAGGCTGTGCAGTGTGCTCCAGGTTGCAAACTATGGTGAGCTTGTCACCCATGCTGGGATGGGCTGTGGTGATCCATCTGTTTTTGAGTCATTTCTGTTCCCGTGAGTCACCTCCCACCCCATATTCCTATAAATAATGGCAATAAAACTCATTGGATCGTCAAGCTGTACTGGGTGGTATCTGCACTTGAGTCTGTCATGGGCTTCCTCTCTGGGGTGAGTAGACGTGTGTGTTGTGCCTTCCTAGGTAAAGTGTAATCACACAATAGATAGGAAGGTATGGGGTTATGCTGTTATGAGTCTGGGATTGTTCCAAGATACACAAATCTGACAGATTTATTAATAAGAAGAGTGCGTTATTTAGATTCAGGCCCCAGGGCTGCTCTAGAGTGTTCTCAGGCCCCATAGCCCAAGACTTGTAAAGAGAAAATAAAATACATAGTTACAATTGGAGGGTTGGAATAAATCCCTACCTGTCTGTGTGCAGGCAAAGCTTATTCGTGTGTGTGTGTGTGTGTGTGTGTGTGTCTTGTTGCTGTGCTAGTCATGTTTTTTGAGTAGAACAATCAGTCTTGATTACAAAAGACGAAATAACAGCCTCATGACCTGTTACCTTGCAAGAACAGCGAGTTTTACAGTAGCAGTCAGTGTCAAAAATTGCCTAATGTCTGGGGCCAGGGGATGAGTGGGCTGCTGGGGTACAGCTTGTACGCAGTAGGGGCTTGCACACCAAAGGGAATCTTGCTTTTTGGTCTCTCAAGCACAGTAAGCTTAAACGTTTGGCACCCTGCGGTGACTACAATGGGGCGTTTTTTGGAGAGGGTTGTAAATCTGTTGAAAACACACCATATGAAATTCTTAATCAAATTATTGTTAAAAAGGAATGAACACTGAGCAAGGAATGCTGGCAAGGAGATAGACAACAGGGCCGTAGACACCTCTAATGGGAATGCAAGCTGGCCTACTGCTCACTGTGTAAGTCAGGATGCACGTGTCTCAAAACACTGAAAACAGATCTCCCATACGACCCAGCACTACTACTCCAGGGTATGCAGACAGAGGACTCCAACGGACCACACCACGTACACACGTAGGGATTCCACCCCACTGCTCACTGCACCACCAAGTATAAAACCCAACTACTGAAACCAGATACCCACCCACAGAGGTGTGGACCAAGAAAATGTGGCAAACGTACAGGATGGGATTAGGAGCACATCATTATCCGGAAAATGGACACGACTGTGGAAGATCACACTCAGTGAATCAAGCCAGCTACAGTCCTAGATTCTATATGACTACATTAAATCATGACACGTGAACAGATTTGAAGTAGTACTGTCCATGGAGACAAAGGGACCAGTGGGATGGAGAGGAGGTGACAATAGGGAGGAGAGTGAGATACAATAGAAATAAGCTATTATACACACATACAAATTCTTTTCTAAAAAAAAAAAAAAAAAAAAAAAATGGGTGCCGGAGAGATGGCTACAAGGTTGAGTCCTCATTGTTCTCCCAGAGGACCTGGGTTTGGATCCTAGCAATCACGTTGACTCAGAGTCTGACCTCAATGCCCACCTCCCCACACAGTGACACACTTCCTCCAACAAGGCCACACCTACTGTAACAAGGCCACACCACCTAATCGTGCCACTCCCTGGGCCAAGCATAGTCAAACCACCACATGGCAGTTGAGGTCACTAAGACCACATAGTGAAGACTGGAGAAAGACAGCTTAGCAGTTAAGTGTACTGGGCACTCTTCCTCTGGATTCCAGTCCAAGCACCCACATGGTGGCTTACCACTGTCTGTGAATCCACTTCCAGGAGATTTGGCACCCTCCTGTGGCTCCCACAAGCACTACCTCCACATGGACCACAGACACACACACACACACACACACACACACAAGTCTGCATAGCAAGACCCCATGCTAACAAGGGTGCTGCCAGCTAAGCGGCATGGTGGGCGGGACACTTTGGCTCTTGCCCCTGGCACAACAGCTGGCTTAAACATCACCAGTATTGTCATTTAGCTGGGTGGGCTTAGAGAACACTCTAGGCCAGATTGTTCTTGGTCATGGGGGATCCACAATTGTCTCCCATGGTCCTGGATTACAGTCCTAACATTCAGGAAAAAAACTTTGTGTGCAAAGTAGAAATTTTCTGTGTTGTCAGACAATAATAATAATAATCAGGCACCTCAGGCAGCAAAATCTGTAGTGGGAGGGAGAGGGCTGCAGAGTGCTGACTGTTTGTTCTTGGAGATGTTCGTTCTGAATTTGGTCCCAGCACTCCTGTCCAGGGACTCACAATCACCTGTAACTCTAGTTCCACGTTGATCTAGTGTCATCTACTGGTTATCATAGGTACCTGCATGCATATGCACGTGCCCTCACATGGATACATACACATATACAGAGTTAAAAATAAACCTTTTTAAAAGGAAAATAAATCTTAAATGGAAAATTTCAGAAGTAAACATTTTATACACTTAATCTGAATAGCAATGGTGAGAACTCAGGCCGTCATGACATTCCCTGGAGAAAACTAGGGTCTACCCCTTTTATCAGCTGAGCAAGTATTTGGCCATGCTGCAGGAATATATTTAATCAAAATGGCAGAAGATAACCCACAAGTTAATCTGGCTTTTGAGTTTGTCCTTAATGAGACCATATGGGTGTGCTGGCAAGACAGTGCAGTGGTTATGTGCACTGGCTGCTCTTGCAGAGGACCCAGGGTGGAGTCCCAGGACCTACACTGTGGCTAACTATCTCTTGAAACTCCAGTTCCAATGGATCAACACATTCTTCTAGCTTACTCACGTACCAGGCACCGCAGTGGTGTACATACCTCCAGGCAGACACAGCACTCATACATGCCAAATGAAAATTACAAAAGGAAATAAATCACATTTGTGCCTCCCAGGGCAGCTGAAAAGGACACACTAATACTAGGCAGGGGACAGGTTAGGAGGGGACATGGTAGCCCTGTGGCTTTTTCTGAGGACTCCTGACCTTCTGTGCTCCACTTCTTGTCCCCATCCACTCTCACCTGCAGAAAAATATAAAGGAAGAGCATCCAGTGCTGGATGAACCTGCTGAGGACACTGGCCTCCTCTTTTAAGCTGTGAATCTTGGGCACTTTTCACACCCCAGCAGCATCAGCAGAGGGGTCTGAAGTGACCTGCAGGAGGCTGGCCTCTCCCTGGTGATGCAATTCCTTAAACCTAACTCTGCAAATATTCTGTGTTAGAACCCCACCTACCTATGATGACATCTGCAAATGATGGAATTTGTCTTTACCTGCCTCACACAGTCATTAGGAACGAAAAGTGAAGAAGTGCAAAAACCAGTGTGCTGCTTGGCCACCGCTCACCGCTTGGCCATGCGTCACCTGTCATCCCGAGAACCTTTGAGTGCTGCTTTGCAGACAGCAGAAGTGCTTTTGCAATCAGAATAACAAACAACTTGGTATTCCTCCCAGTTTTAGGAGAATACTTCATTGTACCGTAGAGACACGGGTTTTTTTAAAGGACTCAAATCTACAATTATTGTTTCTAAACCCAACATTTCACATTAAAGTCTTGCACGCAAAGAAAGCACTTAAGTGTCTGGAGCTCAACTCTCCTGTTAGCGATGACTCTGTGGATGTGCTGAGCCCATGCTTCCCTGATCTACAGCAGGACACTTTTGGTTTCATGTTTGTCAGACTAACGTGTTTGCAAAATTCACGTGATATAGAAATATCAGCAGCAAATAAAAACAGAACCAAGGGTCTCTCCTCCCATTGATGCCAGATAAGGCCATCCTCTGCTACACATGCAGTTGGAGCCATGGGTCCTCTTTGGTTGGTGGTTTAGTCCCTGGGAGCTCTAGGTGGTCTGGTTGGTTGATATTGTTCTTCCTATGGAGTTGCAAACCCCTTCAGCTCCTTCAGTCTTTCCCCTGACTCTTCCATAGGGGACTCCGGGCTCATTCCAATGGTTGGCTGTGAGGATCTGCATCTGTATTGGTCAGGTGCTGGCAGGGCCTCTCAGAGGAGAGCTATACCAGGCTCCTTTCAGCAAGCACTACTTGGTATCAGCAATAGTGTTTGGTGTCTGCAGATGGGATGGATCCCTTGATGGAGCAGTCTCTGGATAGCTTTTCCTTCAGTCTCTGCTCCAATTTTTTTTTTTCTGCTTTAGACACGAGCAATTCTGGGTTAAAGTTTTTGAGATGGGTGGGTGGCCCCATCCCTCAACTGGGAGCCATGTCTATCTTCTGGAGATGGTTTCTATAGGTTCTATCTCCCCTTTGTTGAGTATTTCAGCTAATGTCATTCCCGTTGGGTCCTTGGAGCCTCTCGATTCCCTGGCATCTGGGACTTTCTAGTAGATATCCCCAGTTCCCCATCCCCCACGGCTACATAATTCTGTTCAATTTCCTGACCCTCTGTACTTCTCTCCTGTCTCTTCCCATACCTGATCCTGCCCACCCCCCTTAAAATCCCTCCATCCCTGGGCAGCTGGCTCCACATTCCTCTCACTCCTGCCCTATGCTGCCATCTAGCGGATGGGTTGCCGCCTGTTTCTTGGTGAATCCACATGTCTCTGATGTGGTAGAGTGAGCTCATGAGCTGTGTTGTGTCACCGGAGACACAGAGGCCAGTTTTATTTCTTGATGTCTCCCCAGCCATTGGAACCATTGCAAATGCGTTCAGTGGAGCAAGACTGGGTCTCCATCCTGTTTGCTAAACCTGTTGTGTTGTGGGGGAAACACAAGCAGTGTTTATAGACAGCATCTCTTCCTGGCAATAATTTGCATTCATAAGGAAGGTAATTCTCCACTGAGTAGCCAACTATAATTAATTTTTAAGAAGTCCCTTTTTCTCCCTTTTTTCTTCTGTCTTTACTGCCACCTCCACAAGTCTTTAATATAATCTTTGGATCTACTCTTGTGGAATTTAAGACAAAACCTACCTGGGCTTCACTGGGTTCCCTGACTGTGCAAGGGACGTGATAGCAGATCCTGAAATCTATGGCTGGGTTGTGAGCAGCATCCAGGACAAACAGATAAGAGGAAAAGAAATACTCCATTTTAATGCCCTACTTCTGCTCTGTTTTCGATTTCGTGATTCCCACTATGTGACACTGGACATAGTCAAACCCAGAGAGGCAGAGAAAGAATGAGGCCAGAGCCTGTGGGAAGGGGAGACATGAGATCCTCTGTGGCTATAAAGACCCAGTTAGGCGAGTGTCGTAGTCAGGCTTACTATCGCTGTGATGAAACATCAAGACCAAAAGCAGGTTGGGGAGGAAAGGGTTTATTTGGCTTATACTTCCATACCCCTGTTCATCATTGAAGCATCAGGACTGCAACTCAAACAGAGCAGGAACCTGGAGACAGGAGCTGATTCAGAGGCCGTGGAGGGGCGCTGCTCACTGACTTGCTCTTTATCTTCCTCAGCCCAGAGGTAGCACCACCAACCATGGATTGGTCCCTCCAGTCAACCACTAGTTAAGAAAATGCCCTACGGCCTTGCATATTGCCTGATCTTATAGAGGCATTTTCTCAACTGAGAATCCCTCCTTTCTGATGACTTTAACTCATGATGCATTGACATAAAATTATGTGGCACAGCATCTCGTATGTGGGTGTGCTCGGAGCTCCTGGACCAATTCCCTGCAGAGCCCGAGAGATGGCTATAGAACCCAGAGCTCCTTAGTTATGCTTGTTAGTACCAATGCCTGCGTGGGCATGAGTGCATTCCCGTGAGTCTCCTTAAAGTACATTAAAGGACGTTACTGAAGAACCAACCTTATCTTCAGGGGTTTGAAGTGAGTTTACCTTAGTTTATTTCTTCTTTTCCTACAGAAAACAAGTACACACACGCCTCTCTGACTTCTTCTTTTGAATGAAAGCTTATCTTCCTCAGAGTTCACCATGCCACAAAGCTGGGGGTATAACTGTAGACTGCTTGCCTGGTATGTATGAAACCCAAAGCTCCATCCTCAGTAGTTAAACAAACAAACACCTACAGGGGTGAGCAAAGTTACATCTGTGAAGCCACTGAGTCTCTAAGGTCATGGTTGGAGCTAAATTCCCAGGCTCAAACTGGTTTTGAAAGGTCAGGGCCCATAACTGAGATCATTATTCCAGGAAGCCAGTTATTTGAGCATTGCAGAACGCATCAGACCTTGACAGCCACCACCACCACCCCAAACCCACTGGCTACAGAAAGAGATGACAGACATTTTATTTAAGGAAAACAACCAACTTCCCCTCTCTGTTCCTCATGAACTTCCCTTCTCCCTTCCCTATCCTTAGCTACAAAAATACCAGCTTGAAATAGATAATTTGCACTCTCTTGAAGACTGGCCACTGAGTGCCTGGGTCCTGGGTCCCGATTATGAAGGGCCAGAATGACAGGCACCACCTCTCTGGCATTAAGTAAAGCCTGCTCTAGCGGTTGGAAGTAATCGGAATTCTTATCTCTTATTTCCTCCTGCAAACTTAATTCTTACATGCCTTGCCGTTTCTATGTAAGTATGGCACCATGCAACCTCAGTGCCAACGTTGGCACTGTGTGTGCAGTCACGCCACAGAGTCAGTCGGTGACACAGAAACACCTTAGCGCAGCTTCGAGACCACTGCCCATTGTGCGCGGAAGTATTTCTTACTGTACTTACAAAAAGTCGTCTGTTCTTATTCGGATGTAATGGTTGAATCAGGGAAAAGAACGACTCCTAATATTTCCCTTTTATTTATCATCAGGAAATTATCAAAGGTACAAAGGCCACGTGGGATGGGAAGGAGGCGGAAGGTGGGCGGGGACAGACTCGAATGGCAATTAACCTGGACAGCTGTGATCCTATGGTTGGGAGGGAGACTCGGGAGCATCAGAAGCCCAAGGTCACTCTTAACTCAGATCAGCCAGCCTGGGTTACGTGTGACTCTATCTCAGAAAAATAAATAAATAATAAGTAAGTGTCCCTACAGCCCCTGTACGGGTTTCCTTTCGGCTGTGCTGTGAAATGAGTCTTTCATGCCTTCTAGCAATGAAAGCTAGTCAAAGGTAATGCGCGCTTCCTTCACACCCTCAGAAGTATTCAAGCCTCAGACGAGTGGCTTGTGGCTAGTGGAAGATGCTTGGAAAGCCGTACTGGCTCCTTTTATGTCAACTTGACACAAGCTAGAGTCATCTGAGAGGAGGGAGCCTCAATTGAGAAAACTTTCCCACATTTGTGGGTGGTGCCATCCCTGGGCTGGTGGGCTCTATAAGGAAGCAGGCTGTCAAGCCATGATGAGCAAGCCAATAAGAAGCACCCCCTCCATGGCGTCTGCATCAGCTCCTTTCTCTGGGTTCCTGCCCTGTGTGAGTTCCTGTCCAGATTTCCTGTCCTGATTTCCTTCCCTGACAAACAGTGATGTAGAAGTGCCAGCCAAGTAAACCCTTTCCTCCCCAGTCGGCTTTTGAGCATGGTGTTTCATCGCAGCCATAGTAACTCTACCTGGGACAGAAAGTGGTACCAGGAATGGGGTATTGCTGTGACAGACACGTTGTTTGGGGGAGGTGTGTGGAAGGACTTTGAAACTTCGGACTAGAAAAGCCACTGAGCGTTAGTTGGGCTGAGTGTGTCGTCCTGTGGAAGTGTGGAAGATGGGAATGTTGAGAGTGGTGTAGGTGATGGGAGCCTGGCTTGTGGAGTTCCGGGAGGCAGCAAAACTCTACAGGGCCACTTGTGTGAAGACTGTAGTGTCTGGTCAGCAGGGGCTGAAGGATCAGCTGTAGTTAAAAAGACACCAATATCATTAAGGTGAAATCTTCCGGAAGAGTTTCCTGAGAGTCAGCACATAGGAGCTACGTTCCAGAGACTGCCAAGGTTAAACCCTGTGTTGGTAAAACCCTGCACCTGGCTTTTTCTAAACATACAAAAGCCAAATACGCCTGTCACGATTCAGCGCGACTAGTGTTACAAAAGCTTCACAAAACAATATTTAACCACCGCTAAAACGCATGCACTCGGAATATTCTATTCTAGTTTCAATGCTCCAATCAATCGGGGTAGTTGCTAAGCAGTGCATCCTTACAAGGCTTTGTTATCCCACCAACATTAGCATCATAGCATCTCACAGCAAGAGACCAGCCCTGGGGGACTCGTGTCCCTATGTGGTGTGTGACACATCCCTTTACTGACCTGGAGCAAATGTACAAAAGGGAACTTGGTTCTAAGTGTGAGATCTGTAAATTTCTACGCAGTAAATACGTTCATGTGGTCTGTATTTTATTCTGTTCTATCTCACCCCATTTTTATTGAAACGAGATATCTATAACATAACATATGCCCATTTTAACAAGTTTCAAATATTCAGGTCTGTTTCATTAAGAACATTCACTCCCCCCGCCCCCACACACAAGAACTTAATTGCTTTGGTAAACTGAAATCCTTTGCCTACTAAACAATAACTCTCCCTCCCCCCTCCGCCCTCTCTCCCCTAATAACCCCCATTGTCCCTTTGATTCTATGACAAACATTTACTCTAGGAATCTTCTATGTAAGGTGACATAACTACACCTTATCTATTTGGTGTGGGCCTGGCACCAAGCGCTGTGCCACTAAAGTTTGCTGTGTTGTAGCATATCAGATTTCCTTCCTAGGGATGAAAAATGTATCGTGTGTGTGTGTGTGTGTGTGTGTGTGTGTGTGTGTATGCACACATGTATACTGCTACATTTTGTTTGTTCATGCATCGATGCACACTTGAAATGTTTCTGCTGAAATGTTTTTAGCTACTGTAATAGGGTTGCTATGTACACGTGTAAATAAATACTGGTTTTTATTCCTTCTTCAAATGGTCATTGTACCTGGGTGTAGTGGTGTAAGCTGGTAATATCAGCACTTGAGACGTGTGAGTTTGGACCCAGCCCAGGACACACAGCAAGACCCTGTAGCATGTCTAGGCTGTACATGTAAGGTAGGAAGCGACACAGATGAATGTCATTTTTAGAATTGGGTTCCAACTCCACACTGTATCATGTGTGTGCAGACAACCCACGATCTGAAGAAGTCCAAAATCCAAAACACTCCTGGATGCACTTTGGTTGAAGGATGAGCAGCCTATATCTCTCCGTTTCCTCACAGACATACCTTTAAACCTTAGCTTATTTGGTGCCCATCATCAGTGCACAAATGGGGAAGGATTTCTAGCCACGCTTCACATTCTCCCCACTCTTCCTCCTGGGGAAGGTTCAGCGGGGTTCCTCCCTCTACTTGCCTTCCTTGGAGATACGGTTCTTCTCTTAAAATGACAAAGTCCATGAAAGTAACTGCCTCTAGAGGAAAGGGCACTAAAAGATGGCTGCTCATTCTTGTCTCTGCCAAAACTTAGGTAGGTATCCTGTGCTGAGATGTAAAGAATCCCGAGATGTTAAGTGTAAGCTAACCACAAGGGGGTGCTGTGAATCGCTGTCCTCGGGTCTCCTGCTCACCCTTTTCTCCTCGTGAGGTCCGGGAAAAGTCGCTCCCGGTGGGTTGGTCTAAAGGCAGCTTCCCGACAAAGGAACAGAGAGTGAGAACTACAGAAGCGGAAATGCTGCCCAGAGCTAATGGATTCCTCAGCGCCATTTTCAGAGCGCACAGAACTGATGTTGGTATCGGTGTCCCTTGCAGTTGTTCTCGTCTATGAGTACCTTCTGTGGAAAGATGTAAAAATGGCTTCCCCCATTCTCACAAAGAGCTCGGACTGGAAAAGGTGCATTTAGACGTGGGGGGACACTGGACTGCTTGCTTTCTTACTAAGCACAAGAAATATCCTTTTAATGATATTTTAAAGCTCTTTAAAGCTCTTGATGACAGCTTTAAAGGCACTGGGTTGTGGCTGGGAGTGACAACAGTCCTGTAGGTGAAGCTTAACCATGAGCACAAACTGTAATTATGGTCTATGCCCTTAAACTTTATTTTGAAGTCAGTTATTTCCATGAGAACACTGGATTGTTCCCGGGACAGCGTTTAAGAGCACTGGCTGCTCTTCCAGAGGTCCAGAGTTCAATTCCCAGCAACCACATGGTGGCTCATAACCATCTATGATGTGATCTGATGCCCTCTCCTGGCATTCAGGTGTGCATGCCTATAGAGCACTCATATAATAAATAAATAAATAAAGTGTTCCCTATTGCCCTGGACCCTAAATCGACCTTTGCTTCTGGGCTACCCTGCCAAAAAACAGCCATCTGGTTGATAACTGCTATGATGACTAGGATTGATGACTTAAGGTCTAGCTCTATCCTAGGTCTCCGGAATCACTTTTATTTACCTCCTCTCGGGATTATTGGCTTGTCCTTAAATAGTCTGATAAAAACAAAAAACAAAAAAAACCCCTACTCCAATCAAATCATTACACACTGTGCACATGTATTAAAATTCTGTACTGTTTTATATAATCATGCACAGCTACTATGTCAATTAAAATGTGTATAACTAACAGGGTGGGTGAGATGGTTCAGCAGGTAGAGGTGCTTGCTGCTAAGTCCAATCTTGGGGATACACGAGGTGGAAGGAGAAAACCTACTTTTGCAAATTGTCCTCTGATCTCCACATGCATACTGTGGCAGGAATACACGTGTGTGTGTGTTTGTGTGTGAGAGAGAGAGAGAGAGAGAGAGAGAGAGAGAGAGAGAGAACAATCAAATTACATTTCCTCCACTATAAAACTGTAACAAATCATTCCAAACAAGATATAATGAAGCAGAGTCCACTGGAGCCTTGGAGCATGGGGCAGTAATGTGTGCATAGGAGCTACTCCAGTGGGTTAGAGGCTGTGAGGCTAGGGACCTATGTACTACTCTGAGATTCTAGAAACCTGGGCTGTAGCCAAAAGATAACATCTCACACCATGCTAGTTGAAATGCTTTAAAGCATCATGGATGCAGGAACAGCTGCAAAATGGAGCCAGCCCGTCATACCTCAGCACTCCTGACCAGCTGCACAACCTTCTTGTCAGCCCCCTTGAGTCATGCAGCCCTGGAGCCCACATCAGAGGAACGAGCCTGGACGGGGTGAAGAGAGTGGAGAAAAAGGCGAATTCCAGAGCTGCCTGCCTGCATCTGTGCACATTCAACACGACTTGATCACTTTTGCATGGGGTAGGTTGATGCTATGCCTTAGTTTCCTAAAGGGGGAAAAGGTACAATCTTGGTCTAGAGAGGATTTGTCTGTCATTGGCCATAGTCACTTAATCATCTATCCATTCAGCCAATATTTGTTGAACACCTATCTTGTGTCTGGCCCCATTTCAGGTGCTGGAGGTGGGGGTAAGTACAGATATAAAATATAGTCAGTAAGTGACGCAAAATAAAATATAGGGGGAAAACATATAACCCACGGTGCAGAGGTGGCTTTTGTTTACAGAAACATATTATAGATCATGAATTTGCATAGCAGATGTTAAGGAAAGCCTGGTTTTTTATGGTATTCCACTTTGTGTGTGTTTGTTTTTTTAGTGATTTTTTAGGTTTATCATTTTTATGTGTATGAGCATTTGCCTGCCTATATGTGTCTGGTACCTGCAGAGATTAATAGAAGGCATTGGATCGCCCTTGGAGCTGGAGTTACAGACTGTTGGAAGCCAACATGTGGGTGCTGGCAATTGGATTGGGTCCTCTACAAGAGCAGCAAGTGCTCTTAACCACTGAGTCAACTCTCCAGTGCCCACTTGTTGTGTATTTTATTCCAACACTCATTTGAGAATAGAGTCTGTGTTTTCAGATATGGTATTTATTACCAATTTATACTTACCGATGGAAAGGAGGTAAAGAAAACAGAATTCTTAGGGAGAAGCTGAACAACAGCACAGACCTTTAATGTTGACTTTGCAGAGGGTTCTGGAATGCAAACCGCTTGCCAAAATGGTCCCTTGTTGGTTGTCAAAGGCTGTGAGTTTACTGTTCACTACAGATGCACTTAGTAGGTATAGATCACACCAAGAAGACATGCATGTGAGCCGGGTAGCTCCCTGAGTAAGACATAATTGGAAGCTGTCTCCAAGATGGCTAACACAGTCCTTCCTTGAGAGAGCTATGGGCAGGATCCACAAGGGAGGAGGATGCTTTTGTACTTGGAGACAAAAGAGAGGACCACTTGCAACTGTGTAACAAACAGGTCAAGTGACTAATAGCCTTAGGCATCAATGAACAAAGAAGTTAACACCCAAGAAAGTCATAAAACAGGCAGTGAATGCATAAAAGAAAAGCTGGGACCTCATTTGAAATTATATAAATGAAAGTAATGAGAAAAATAGCATGTCACTTTTTACTGTCCTAACCTAGATGGAGGTTAACCTAGTAGAAATCCAACAGGAGTGGAGTTTGGGTAAGCGAGCTGTCTTAGGAAATCCTGTGGGAGGGGTAAATTGATGTCACATTTTGAGAAGGTAATTTTTGCAGTATTCTTGAAAATCCTTAACATGCTTGTGTCTGCTAGCCAGGTAGACTAGTAATCTACTGCTATGTTATAAACGCCTGAAACTTAGCTGTTAAAGCAGTAAACATACATTGCAACATCTGAGGAGTTTGAAAGCACTTAAATTGTCAGTTCAGGCGCAGAGTCTTAGTCAAGACATGAGCTGGGAATCAGAAGTCCTGACACATGCTGGGAGATATAAATTGTGGCAGAACACCTCAATACCTCAATGCCTATTAGCAGGAGGCCTTGGATTGGCTGCAAGGGCCCCTCCGAAGGACTGCTTGTCACTTTAACATTGTAGGAGATTTTCCTCAGAATGACTGGTCCAAGAACAAAATGGGAGCCACATTATCTTCAACCCACCTTCAAATGCCATGCTGAGTTATTTGTAATGCCACAGTCTGTATATTAGGAATTGGTCACTGAGCATAAGCCACAATTAAGAAGCAGGAACATGGTCCCCACAGAACTTAGGATAATCGACATTGTAGATAGTTTTAAAAATAACTACCTCAATTTGCCAATAACCACAAATTATTTATACTTCTCCCAAATGCAAGATATACTCAGCCCCCAAATTTCCCAGAAGCCATGTTCTCGTAAGATAATCTGATGGGCCCAGGGTGTTGATATTTCCTTAGTTTTCAAGTATGACAGAAGCTCCTCAAGACACAGTCAAACTCAGCTTCACCAACGTTGTAGCTGTTGGTCTGAAGACATGGTAGTACAGAGCAAAGCTCTACTTCTAGACACCGATTCCTTCTAAACTCTCAAAAAATGAAAAGTACGACTTTCACATAATTGTAAAGTTAGCACGTGTCAAATGTTTATTCACTAAAGAATGGTTTATTAAAATGGTAAACAACATGGCTCCAAAAAGCATTGTGAAGAACTGAGTGCCCATGAGGAGAATGTAAAGGTGCTGACGACGGTGAGGTTGTGTGCAAACCTGTAAGGTACTTAGGGTAACGGGATCTTAACCTCGTGATAATCCTCCATTAGAAAAATATGTAAGGTGATGTAGCTACACCATGCCTAGGATAAACGAAAATAGTAAATATCAGGGGCTGGAGAAAGGGCTCAGTGCTTAAGAGCACTGGCTGGTCTTCCAGAAGACCCAGGTTCAATGCCCAGCGCCTGCCTTGGTGGCTCACAACCATTTGTAATTCTGCTTCCAAGGGAGCCAATGCTCTCTTCTGGCCTCTGGGGGCACCAGGCATGTGAATGCTTCATAGATAAGCATTCACACAGACAGACAGACAGACAGACAGACACACACACACACTAAATAAATAAAAAATAATAGTAAATATCAAAGGCAAGCACAGGGGCATTCTCCTAGAGGGATAATCTTCAGTTGGCATTGTAGTGTGTGTGCATGTGTGTGTGTGTGTGTGTGTGTGTGTGTGTGTTATACGTGTTCGTGTGTGTGCAGGTTTGTATGTAGACATGTGGTAGTTTGAATGAGAAAGTCCTCCGTAGACTCAAACGTTTGAATACTTGAATCCTGGTTATTGGTCGTGTAGGAGGCGTGGCCCTGCCAGAGGAATAGACTACTCAATGGACACTTTTGAGGTTTCAGAACCACACAGCATTCCCAGTTCGCTTTCTCTGCTTCCTGGTTTTGGTTCTAGAAGTGAGAGGTCTCTCGGGCACAGCTGCCACCATGTCTGCCAGCCACTGCCATGCTTCCCTGCCATAAGGGGCTCGTAGTTGTCTGGAACAGTAAGCTAAAATAAACTCTTCCGTAAGTTGCCCTGGTTACCGGATTTTATCACAGCAACAGAAAAGAAGCTAATGCATCGTTCACGCAGACACCAGAGGCAGATGTTGAGTATCTTCCTCAGCCACACACCACCTTATTTATTAGACAAGGTCTCCCATGGAACCTGAACTTCACCAATTCAGCTATACTGGCAAGCCAGTAAGCCTCAGGATCTTCCTGTCTCCATCCTGTCAGCACCGGGATTACAGGTGTGCACAGATATGCTCAGCCTTTTTTTTAAGTGGGTGTTACTGTTTGAACTCTTCATGCTTGTGTGGCAAGCACTTTCCCAATTAGATGCTCTCCATGGGCTTTATAACAAAGTCTCTGTGAGCTGTTGAAAGGGTGTTCAGATCCTTGGTTTCCTTGGAATACATTCGTATTAAAGACTTGTGCTGGTGCATATGAACTCACTATCTAAGGATGTTCACCACAGCTCTAGTCCCGAGCAGTCAGCAAAGGGTTCCATGGAGACTGTGGGCTTCTGCTCTCAGTTCTGACCTCTACACTCAACTTGAAATGGTTGCTTGCAGAAGTTTGAAATCGTATCTGGCATGCTTCTAAACAGTCCCAAAATGTATGTTTTTGGTTTGGTTTGGTTTTTTTTTTTTTTTTAGAAAAAAGAAAGTGTTTCCCTAAATAGGGCAGATCTACAAAGATGGAAGAACAGACACTAAAAATTCCTTTTCCCAATTAGTGGTGGTGAAACACATATGAGAAGATAGTTCAAAGTAACACACATACATAAAAAAAACCTCACGTACTGTGATGCAAGATTAGTGCCCTAAGCAAAATTAGGAACAGACACCAACACACACTTAAAATAATATGGGACCGATTGTTGAATAGGACATCCATGTCCTCAGGAGGACCCCCAAGGAAGGTATTGTGGTCTTGCCACTCTGTGGAACCTGTAGAAGTTGAGGAATTGTTTATGAAAACCTTCATATCTGCTCCCCCCCCCATCCCACCCCCGCTCAGCCCCAAGATACAGGCACTGGATTCCTGGAAAAAGATGCACATTTCAAACCTCTATCACGTTGATAGGCTGGGTGGTGAGATCAGAAGTGCGGATTTATGCAGCCCAGGGGCAGATGGCTCATCTACACCTTCTCAGCCATCAGGGATTCGGGGTTTTTCCTCCACAAGTAAAGAAGAGAGAGCTACAACCTGATGAGAGGGTACGGTAGTGACAAGGTCAGGCTTTGGGGCTCATCACTCTGGCCTCGGCACAGCCAACCACCTGGTCCTCCTCCCTGGACATTTGGGCAGCTCCTCGGCTGGCTGGGCAGAAGGTTGCTGCCAACAGTGTCTTTCCCAGCAGGAGGGTCAGGAGTGACAACTGTTGTGTGCTCAGACCTGCCCAGACAGACAGCCTGATCTGAAATGAGAGGCTTCTCCTCACTGCTGTCCCAGTGTGCTTTTGTCTGGCTCTCACGTCCTTTCACAAAAAGCTGGGGTTTCTCTCCTCTGCTTGCTAAACTCCGTACACTGACCTGTGTACTGTGAGCGGAGCTGTCAACGTGTTCAGCGGCTCCAGAGCCCTTGGTAGCCAGAGTCTGAAACCCTGTGCCCATCACTCCCAAGCACCGGCCAGGAGCCATCTGTCTTATCTGGACCACCTTCGTCCCATATGGTTGTTCAGTCTTGAGAACTGTTGTGCATGTCTTATATTTCTTCCTTTTCCTTTTATCTACCAGACCTATTCTCGTCGACTCTCCTTGGGGGTACCCCATTTATCCCCCAACCTCTCAAGCAGCCCCCTTTCCTCAGACTCCATGCCGTCCTCCCACCCAGGATCACACCGTTCTGCCTTTCCCTGGCCCCTGTTCCTGCCAAGGTCAGACTGGCTCAGTCCCTGCCAAGGAGTCAGATACTTCGTGATATGCATGGGGAGAGTGTAAGACTGGAACAGCCCGCCATTTCTGTCAGCACTGGAATCCTGCTTCGGGAGATCAGTAATCCAGCCACTGTTCACCTTGATGCCTCCCCTGAGCCCATCCCGGGACAAGCAGGCTCACTTTGTGACCTGCCTGGTAATCAGTTTGCCAAGAACACTAAACCAGCTGTCCTACTGCATACTTCTAGGCTGGCCTCAAGAGGGAGCTCTTGGGCAATCCCCGCACTCCCTTATCCTTTGGCAGTATCCTGATGGGAACCCCAGTCCCATCTTGAGGAATATTGACACCATGTTCCACACAGAACTATCCATGCTGGGAACTGAAGCCCTCGTAGTTCTGAAGCTTGACTAGATTGTGCCCTTCCCCTAGCCTTGAGTAGGCTTAACAAACCAGGCTGGAGCCAGGCTGAAGCCAGACTGGCCTCTCTGCATTTGGAGCTTCCTACAGGAACCTTGAGGAGTCGACCACCCGCTGAGCTTGCTGAAACAAAGGATTGGGTCTTTGGGCTTCCCCTTTAAAAGGAGTACAGAACAATAAAGTTCAAGCCTCGATCAGAAATCTTGTCTTGGCTTCATCCTTCTCTCCCATTCCGTCCCTTTTCATTTCCAGCCTCCCTTTCAGGTAGACCCGGTTCATCCACGGCTGCTGGACAGCTACACTAGATAATAAATCTACATGAGAATCTGTACAAATAAAGATGACACAGAATGAAACGATCCCTTTAGGGTTTGAGTACCTTCTCTAGAGAAAGATAAAAAACAAAAACAAAACAAAACAAAACAAAACCCACTAAACCAGCTGTCCTACTGCTGGATACTTCTAGGCTGGCCTCAAGAGGGAGCTCTTGAGCAATCCCCGCACCCCCTTATCCTATAGCCTAAAGAAAGGGCAAAACATTCTACAAATGCTCAGAGTAGAGATGCAACTTTGGAGGGAATCAGGGGAAGTTAGGTAAATGGGCCTGGCTGACTGGGAGTGAACCTGTGTGAAACTCTTTGTCCCTGAGTGAAGCAGGCACCTTTGGTGAAACCCCTCTTATTAATGCTCCTTCAAAGAGGCCACTCATTCATTTTCGTCTAAAGTTCTATGGGGCAAACCAGCATGCCCCAGCAGAATGCTCGTTTACTTTAATATTTTATACATGAGCTTTATAATCATAAAGCAAACAACCTCAAGACTGTACTCCTTAATGAGCATGCTTAGGGGTGGGTCAGCCCCTGCATGAATATGTGTGCTCTCCCCATGCCTTCTTTGGGGAGAGCGTTGTTTTGTGGATGACGCCTGTACCGTTCTTGTCTGGTGCTTTTGACCTCCCGGCTGCCGATTTCGGCTTCTCACCACGATTCACCAATCGCCTTCTGTTACAACCTCACTGGATGGGTTACAGCTATCAGATGGGAATGATCACACCAACCTTATAGGATTGCTATGAAATATATTAACAGTCCACACAGAAGCCTGGCCTGAGGCTGCTGGGGAATATGTGGAAGCCATGGTTTTGCCAGCTTCGTGGTGCCCTGAGGCATCTGACCTCTGCCTAAAGCCCGTGTGGGGTATTCCCGCGGCACAACGAGCATCCATGCCAGTGTAGGGAGTCAGATAAGTTACTCATTGCTCTTATGAGGAGTGAGCTCCTAAAACACTAATAAATCTTCTGGACCAAGGTAAATGGTGCCAATCCTCGGTAATGTATTTTTAAAGAATTTCTCTTTAAACACAGGAAGCCTTTGAAATAGATGCCACAAGAAAACCACTTGAGCTCATGAGAAAAGACAAAATACATCAGTGCGCACAGGGGTAGGATCATGGGAAACCTGTACTCATGTTACTCATCTGGAGGCAAGCGCTTTACAATGACTTGGAGGAAAATGGGTGCTCCCAGAAAGGCACATTTCCTGCTCAAACCACTAGATGGCGCCAAGAGCATGCTAAACCACTGACAATGTGCCTGCCCACAATTTCTGTGGCTCACAGGCTGTTCTGGAGCCAGCTCTGTTTGTTCATTGTAAGGTGATTTTCCCACCCAAACAAACATCCCAAAAGACACTCACAAGCCTGCCCCTCCCCCCCATCTCTTTCTGTTTTCAGTTGCTTCCCAAAAGACTGGCACGTCTCTGGAAATACACAGAAAATCTACAGAAACGCCAAACCTTCTGTAATACACACATGTTAAGCTATCATTCTTGAGACACGCATTTCTGTTAAGAACCTCTATTAGAACTCCTGACTATCTCTGTAAAGCTCAGTCACCTCAGTGCAGCTCATGGCTTCTAGGATTATACTTGACCTGGGGGGTGGGGTGGGGAGCAATTCAGTAGTGCAAACTAGAAAGCATATGGCTTTGCCATCACGTGGTCCTGGCTTAATCCAGGCTGCAGTACAAACAGCCACATGACCTTAGCCAGTGTTTTTAATCCCGCTGAGCCTCCGTCCCTTCTCTATGGAGGGTGGCAGACTGTTGAGGGGCTCAGCAGAGGGTACAAGTGACAAATAGCTCCTCCTCATACCTTGCTCTCCAGAGCAAGAAAGGGACTGCATCTTCTACCTGTGCGGGGGGAGAGAGAGATGGGTCCCAGCCTTCTGGAAGCTATGTATTTCCCAGCCTCTGCCAAGATGGCTGCATGGCTAATGGCACTATCTGTATTAACCCACAGGGTTCTGCACACAAGGAACAGTTAACTCAAGTACTGCCAAATACATGGCACTTTGAGCAGGAAAATAAGAATCTAAGCGATGATTATTACTGAGTAAGGGAGAGAGTTCATGGTTTATTTTTCCTTGAAACGGATTCTCACCTCAAGAATCGGCTGGCTTAAGACTCAAAATCCTCTTGCTTTGTCCTTCCAAGTACTGGGATTACAGGTTTACACCTCCACGCCTGGCTTGTTTCTTGAATGCTTCATCTGTGAGAGGCTCACGGGCAGCAGAGGTGTGACCACAAGCTGAGGTGAGAAGCCCCCCAAGCGGTAGCACTATACCTGGGCAAAGCCTAGAGAGATGGGGAGGAAGAGAGAGACAGAGTCTCTAGGAAGGCTGCCTTGCCTGCTCCTTTGTGTTGCAGTGCTGACTCTGAAAATCTCAGGTTGAACTGGAGTGTGTGGATTTCCTGTGTCGTCATGAGGTCTTTGAACTGTGTGTGCTGCAGATGACTACACTGAAGAACTTGTTCCGGGATTGTGAGGTCTGTTCTTAGAACGAGGCTCTGGTATAGAAGAGGGTCCTGGGGTACAAGCTCCTCCTGAGTGTGGTACCTGTAACTGCGTGATCAGTGCCTGGGATGATCTTGTGTGCAAGGTCAAAGGTGAAGGATGTATAGATGTAATTAAGGTATTGAATCTACTGACAATGAATTCAAATGGGAACTGATCAGGGGAACCATTGAAGAGGACTCAGCTCAGTCTCACCTGCTACATCTACAATGAAACCCTCTCTTGCCTGAGGCTCAGGGATCAGAGCTGGGGGGGGGGGGATTGTAAGAAAGTTCATTGTTAGATTGTGTCTTCTAGAAATGTCGGAGAAGCAACACCCATGAAGTCTCATGTACATGGCTGTCAAAACAAGACCTGGATAAGTATGGTACCAATAGACATGTTAACACAGAGGGGTGAAATCTCACAGGTCCTCAGACTTAGACAAAGAACTCCAGGCAACCAGGAAATGCAAACAGTGGGAGAAACAGTCTTCCCCAGGGAAGAGCTCCTCTGCCACTGTGTATCCAATACCAAGTAGTCAAGGCAAAATCCCACGCATACGAGTAACATTTTACCCATTGATCAGTTTGCATCCACGTAGTTAGGAATACATATGCAACAATTAAAAAAGAGGCTATAAATTTGAGAGAGAGCAAAGAGGGGGGAAAGGAGGGGGTATAAATTATATAATTTTTTAAAAATTTCTTTAAAAATGCTTCAAATTATTATTTTTTTTTTTTTAAATAAGAGAGGACCCAGAAGATGCTGTCCACCAGATGGCCTTGATGAAGCAAACTGCCATGCTGTGGAAAGGACCACATGTCAGAGAGGAACCAGTGGCCTCAGGAGCTGAGCATAGCCCCATTTGACCTCACAGTCATCTGCAGCACCTGCAGATTAAAAACAAGTCTTTTCAACACACACAAAAAAAACCATACGGCGACATCCAGTTGGAGATTTCCCGGGGGGCCCCTCAGCAGTCCTGCCAATCAGTGCCAAGACAGTTAGAATTCAGGACCATCAGTCTTAGAACCATAGAGATGTGAGCTATCATTTCAGGAGGAGGCTATCTCCAAGGCCCACAGCCCATAGGTAATAAGATGACTTGAGTAGAAGAGAAAGACGAGACTGCAGTCTGGCTGTCCCCTTGCCTGCATCCTGCAGGCCCTGAGCAGAAGACCAGCAAGCCTTGGAGACAGCATCTGGGTATCACCTGGAACCTCAAACTCTGGGACACTTCGTTACATAACAGCGGGAAATGAACTCAGGGCTGTGCTCCCTTACAGAGCTATTGTGAAGGTTAGAAAAAAAGTCTGTAAAACACCTGAGATAGGGGCCGTAGAAACTGCTACAGTTAGAGCCCTGGTGAATACAGGACCTGGGTTCACTTCCAAGCACCCACGGTTCCCAACCATCTGTAACTCCAGTTCCAGGGGATATGACACCCCCTTCTGATCTCCATGGGCACCAGGTATACATGGTGCATAGACATACATGCAGACACTCACATGTTGAAGCTTAGTCTGTTGCTATGTATTGTAATGCTAAATTCTGTACCCGAAGGTCTAGTTGGCTACAAGTGAATTCTCACAGCTGCCAGCTTTCTTTGTGCAAACCTTGTTCCTTAATTTTAAACTGTTGGTTAATTAAAAATGGCTACAGCCAATTACTAGGGGAAGGGGGGATTAGAGGTTGGGTTTTGAATTGCCTGTGTGGGAGTTTCGGAGCCAGGAAAGTAGGAAGAAGGAGAGGAGAGTGGGGAGCTGCCGTGAGGGGAGATGGACCATGAGCACGTGGCCAGGAGAAACCGGAAGTATCTGGGGTACACTGCTGGGGAGGTAGCCAAGCCAGCAGTTAGAAAAGTAGATTGCGGTTACCCCCCAATTGTCAAGGCCGAATAAAATAGCCATCGTCTGAATCTCTCAGTCATTTGTAAGCTAGACGGGGATAAGTTTAAATTGGTTCCACTACCCTCGCACACATAAAATAAAGCAAAACCATAACACAAGGGGGAGTGCCAGTAAGTGATAAGCCACGTAAGCGACTTTCCCTCTATCCCCCTTAGGGAACATAAAGCTCCATCTTTACTTAATGAGTCATGTCAAAGGCTAAAGCTTGTGGAACGTGCTGGATGGAGCCATTCGTCCAGTGTATCCTAGGGCCTGACCCACGAGCGGTGAGCAGCAGCTACAGTGGCAGTGATGGTTGTTTTATCCTGGTAAAGTCTCGACACACTCATACACAGAAAGACGATTCATTTCATTTCCTTAAACCACTTCTGACTCACTTTACACCTCGTCCTTCCTGCAGAAGCACCCGAGCTCACACCTGCCTCATCTACTGTCCCGGACTGAGTCTGAGGTAGAGCCCGGCTCAGTGCCTTCCACTTTCAAATGAAACATGGCTGGTTCAGAAAAGGGCTTGTTCGATGTCGGAAGGCAACGTAAGCGCAGACTAGGGAACAGAATGAGGGTATGGTGGTGAGAAGGCTGCATCTATAGAACATCTTTGGTTTTCTTGTTTCCTCTGAGGCTTTTCCTCTACTCTTAGCTCACAAAAGATCAGAATCCCCTCCTAAAGCTCACCTCACACAGGACTGATTGGCTATCCACTGTTTCCAGCTGTGTCTCCTGAAGGATCTGTTATTGATGGTAATTGATGTACTCAGGGAGCACGGAGATCCTACTTTGAGCTATGTTGGGATCCGCCCCCGGTTCTTTATAGGACCCTCTACGATCATCCTTTTGGATGTGAGAAAACCAAGACATACAAGGTTCAGAGGACACAGCGCTCCCTGAGTCCCTGCCACTTTTAAATTCTTTCTACATACAAGTAAACATCTTCCCAGAAGCTAAGAGGTCACCACCCCACAGTGTTAAACAGAATGAGTCAGAAGCACCGTCTGCTCGCTGGTAGCTGCCCCAGAGCTGGGCCTCTCTTCATATTCCATCCTAAAGGCCAGAGGTGAGGAATCGAATTTTACCTCAGGAAAGCATAGCTGCTCCTCCTCGTCCTGGTCCTCCTCTTCCTCCATCTCTTCTTCCTCCTCTTCTTCCTCTCCTTCCTCCCCTCCCTCCTCCTCTTCTTCTTCCTCTTCCTCCTCTTCTCCCCTCCTCTTCCTCCCTTTCCTCTTTCCTTGTTGTTGGTCACAGGACAGAAATCTTAGACCCTCCTCTCGTATCTGCTCCCGTGAAGTTCATTGAGATGGTCAGCCATGTTCTCTTGTCATAGCAGCTCTGGCTGCTGACTCCTCTGTCAGTCTGATATTGAAAATGTTTTCCTGGAGCGTTTGCTCTTTTTCAGGATTCTCTTTGACTCGGTCAGCATCTAAGACACCTGGCCAGACACTGACAATTTACTAAACCCCCATGCTGGAGACCCCTGTCCCAGGGACCCTGTGGCTTTCACTTGCTTCTGGAATAGAGTCCATGGCAGGATCCTGATCAGATAATGGTGAACTGAATTGATATAGCTCAAAAGTAGGGACTGATAATTCTCTGGATTCTGGTCTTTGGGGTGAGAGTGGGAAGCAAGCACCAAGGCAGTGTCCCTGATGAATGAGAAGACATCTTTCAGGCATCAGGAAATCCACTGCCCAGAGGCTAATAAGCCACTCCTTCCTGCCAGCCAGCCTTACCTCAGAGCTCCAGGGCTCTCAGAAAATACAGTTCAAGAAGTGCTAAGTGTACAGATCTGTTTCGGGAGCCAAACCCGTGAGATGCCGAGAGCCAAACCCTTGAAATTACCCGCTGTTCTGTGACACTTAGTCAGTTAAGGTGCAAAGTTAGAAAGGACAGGGCGTCTGCAGTCTCAGGTCCCAGAGATTGAAAGAACGCCTGGCATTTCCTGAAAACCGGTTACAGTAGTGGGTTGGCCTTGGGCCATGGGTAACCTTCCCGCCCGCTTGTCTTTTTAAGCTGCTGTCCTGAAATAAACTTCGAGAGTTTGATCAGAATATAGACTTGCTCTCCTTCTTCGAGTCTCCTGTCCCCCATTCTTTTGCCCCCTCCCCAGGTTCCTGAGGATCCCCCGCAGGCCGGGGCAATCTGGACCAGTGGGCCTGGAGATCAAGAACCAGAACAGTTGCAGCTGCAGAATTCTGTTCTGTTGAGGCAGAAGACCTCCCGTGTGCTGGGAGCAAAACTTTTCAGACAAGCAAAGTTACTGAGTGTTCTGTGGTGAGCATGTCAGAGAGGATGGGATGGTTGTTAGCTTGTGAGTGTGCACACCCCTCAGCTGGAGAGTCAGCGTGTCAGGATGAACATCCTTCAGCTGGAGAGTTACAGGAGGAGGGAAAGAGCAAGAGAAGGAGGAGGGGGGCAAGGGAAAGTACTCAGTTGTGTAAAGCGGTGCTCCAGGTTAGCATCAGGACAGGGTGAAGGCCAACATCTAACTGCTAGTGGACAGGCTTTCGGTTGAAGTGTTGTGTTTAAGTGTTCCAAAATAGTCCACTCCATCCATGATCAGTCCATAAGTTGCTCTTATAAACTCTGACAGAACAGTTAAGCCGTCCAAGCACTATTCACAGACAGGAGACCATGGTCATCTATGAGCCTCAAATCAATTTGCACAGGCTAGTGTGTTGATTGTAGCTTCTTACTGATAAGTGGTTTTTGAATAATTGACTACTGCTGATATGATCTATGAGACTGATTGATGCTGTAACGACAGTTTGTACTCACAGGTCTCGTTGGGATGGCTCCGGGGACCAGGTGGAGCTGCTATCTAGGAGGGCAATCTTTGGTTGAGTCTTCCAGAGGCACCCGTTGAGTTTGCGTCTACATCAAATAGCTCCTTAGTGTCTGGCACATTGCATCTGATTTCTCTCATCCTTCCCTGCACGGTGAAGTTACCAAAGCAAGCTTTAAAAGGACTTGTTACAAGATTGGATTTGTAAAATGTTTTACTGACATGGAGCGCATGTCTCTCTGTTAATGCTTGGTTGATTTGTGCCTCGTGATACTCGTGAAAAGTGAACAGGGAGTACAAAGCAAAAAAATACTAACCTTGATGTTAAGCCTAAGGAGCTATGAAAGGTAATACTGCACTAGAGAGAGCTCTGTGGAGCATGGCTTGACCCAGTGCGGTTAATCAGATTTCTGTTACTATAACAAAACACCCAAGAGAGGCAACTTACAAGAAGAAAGGATTTGTTCTGGCTCACTATAGAGCTATAGAGGTTTCAGTCCACGCAGTTATAGAGGCTTCAGGACACGCTCTGATGGCCCTGTACGTCAGCACATGCTGTCGGAGAGGATGTGGTGAGGCAAAAGCTGCTTGCCTCTCCTGGGATGTGTGAAAAACAGGGAACGGAGGAAGGCTAGCTAAGAATTCGAAGATGTCCCCTTAAAGTTTTGCCACCTCAAATACTACCGGTGATTCCAAATCCAAACTAAGTACCTGGAGCGTTCGGGGCCAGGGAGAAAGGTTTTCCTCCACTACTGCAGACTACGAACGATCAGCTAATTCCCTGTTATTTCTGTTTCTAGGCTGTACCTCGTAGCTTCAGTGTTCAGTGTGCAGAATATGAGACTGAGGCCCTGACCTTCTCTTGGGTTCCTTCCGATCTTACAGGGTGGACCTGACTTGTGAGCGGCATTTTGTTCAAACCAATCATTACTGCGCATGTCCCCGGAAGCAGAAGCCGGGATGCTGTCAGAAAGCCAAAGAACTCTTTAGGCCTTTGTTCCCTGTCTTTACATCCCCTGTGGCCCCACCTCCTGCTCTTGCCCTGGGGCCCCTGCTCTCTTCTCTGTCTCCTCCCTCCCTGGCTGCTGCTGTTAAGAAGGAAACTGAGACTGGAATCTCTCTTTTCCATCCCTAGGGCACTTGCTTTGAAAAACTTTTTTTTTTCTGCTGCCCTGGATCCAAAGGTCCTTTGCTTCTTGCAAAAACTCCTGTTAGTCTCAGTGGTGCTGATGGAAGAGATCAGAAATCTCCAGAAATTGTGATGTTACTGTCTCTTCCTGAGTCGGGGAGATCCTTCAGCCAGCACTCAGGTGAATACCAGGGGCGTCAGCCTGAGTGAGTACACAGACTAATTTCCTGTCATCCTGTGGTGACTGGCTGAGGCAGGCACTCCTTACATTTAACTGAAAAGGAAGCAAAACCAATGAATCGCTCAAGCTGGGTTCAAGATGGCCCCAAGCTGGCAGTTGCTCCCACTAAGGCTCCGGTGCCATTGCTAGGTCTATTGCTGCCGCCATTAAGGCTCCCTGTTTCTTTCCTCTATCTGTATTGCTCACAAACCTCCCGAGCAGTTTATGTGTTTGGGAGAGCTGAGATATTTCACAACTCACTTATCTGAGATTCCAAGATGTTGGTGTCCCTTCCGGTATTACAAGGCAGTTGGAGGCAGAATTGGGTCCAGAACTCAGTTCTTTTCAGGCAGTGCCTGATCTGGCCTTTCCCACTGCTCCAGCCACCCTGACTCGCTGAGGCCCTGGCTCCCTTGGCTAGGTTTCAAGTGCTGTGGCACGCACAGTTAGGCACTTAATAAATCCCTTGTAAAGCTAGTGTTTCCTGAAGCTAAAGTAATGGCCCATGTAAACAGAATAAAGTAACTGAACCAAAAGAACAATATATATATATATATATATGTATGTATATATATATATACATACATATATATATATTTTTTATCAAAGCCATCAGAGGCTTGAGGGTATCACGTGAGACAAGATGAAGTGGTAGAGAAGAGGTGAGTCCCAAGTACCAAAGACCAAAGCAGACTTGGTGGGAAAGTGGTGGAAAAGACTTTAAATGGGTTCATTTCTTTCTGCAAATAAATTATCTCCTTTATTCCTGTATGAAACCTGTGAAGGGTTGGTAAACTCTCCGTGAGATCCATGCGGATTTTGTGTATCAGTTTCCTGTTGTTTCCTTCTCCTTCCCTCCCCTCCCCTTCCCTCCTTCCCCCCCCCTCCTAACACCATTCAACTACTAAGGGATTAGTTAGATCCGAGGCAGATCTTCTCACTCTGAGTACTGACGTGTTTGCTGTTGGCTTTTCTCCACCCCTAGACCAAGATGGAATTCCTCCCAGGGCAGAACCTAGAATTTCCCCCAGGGTGCTAAGTACAGCCAGGTCCTTAAGTTCTGCCTATAGTGTTCTATAGTAAACACCACCACCATCCTGGTTTCTCCAGGTTTCTCCCTTTGATAGCAGGTTCTAGAGAGACAGGGAAACAGGGGTCGCAGGTATGAATTCAAATCCCTGCTGTTGTGAAGTCATGAGACACTCTTTCCGTGCCTTGGTTTTGTCATGAGATTGCTGTGCACATACGTACGTACCCCATATGGTTGATTGTCTTGAAATTAAAAGAGATGTATATAATGTTCTCAGCACAGTGTTAGGAAACTTTGCACAAATGTGACCGTTGTGTTATTCCAGACAGAACTGGTTTTCCCCTCAGTTTCCTAGAACACAGTCTTCTAAGCATTAGGTTTACCTGGGTGACATAAGTGACTTTCTTGTTTTGGGTGACCCCTCATACTAAGACGGTGACTCAGGATAGGAAGTTGTCATATTGGGAGAATGGGCTGTGGTTAGAGGGTGGGCTTCGAGGCACACGAGAACAGCCCCTCCCACCCTTGGGAGGCACACTGTCTGGAGACTGGGTTTTCATATTGCCATTTGTGCTAACTAGAGAGATGCCCCCAAAATTTCTGGGCCCCTTGTCATCCCCAGCGCCACTGAACACACCAGTGTGTTGGGAGAATGATGCGTGCCAGTTCTGTGGGGAGAAACTTTGGAGCCTCCCCGGGCCTTCTCCTGGGGTCTCCGTGACTGTACCCTTACCGTAAGCCTGAAGTCCTGTTCCTAACTGCAGCAGTGGGCCTGAGCCTGCGTTCTGAGAGTCCTCCTGGTCATGTAACACAAGGGTCATGTAACCCCCGATGGATTCGGTTATTTGCTTACTGCAGTGGAGTTTCAGCATTGAGCCCAGACGCTTCCCCAAGCAGGGAGCACACATGTGACCACCATGCCCTGTTCCACATTGTGATACTGGGGCACGGCTACTCCATGCAGGGACCACCCAAGTGACACTGTACCCTGTTCCACACCGTGATGTCGAGGTACAGGTCCTTTCATAGGCCCTGTCTCTTTATTCTGTCCTGCTAACCCTTGCGATGAGGCGCACAGACTCTCAGAAGCCAACCTCCCCCCCCCCCCACCTTGCCTCACTTCCCGGTTGCCACGGAGCCTCAGCAGCACTTTGCCATGTGTTCCCTGTTGCACCTCAGAGCCCTCCATGCTGCTGTCTCCTGCTCCTATGCAACTCTTTTTTCTTTTCTCTTTAAATTCTGTCTTATGACATGCGGGGTTGTTTTCTCCCTGAATGTTTTATGGAGAGTTCCTCCAAAGTGTTCCCATGAATCACGGCGTCTGAGCGGGTTCCTCTTTCAGGTTTTTCTTAGACAAGTTGCAGAATGAACGTGTGGAAAGAATCAGTGTAAAGTTTGCCTGTGGGTCTCTGTCACAGAGAGGCTTCCCACGGAGGCCATCATGCTGTAAAACGCTGACAGAAAGCACCGTCTCCACCCTGACCTCTTAGTCCTTCAGTCATAGGGCCTGGGGAGGGGCTGGTGTGGAGTTCCTTGGCACTGAGCAGAGCAGAGCAGAGGCCAGAATGGTCCAAACCGTCCTCAGGATAGAGGCATAGCTCAGGTGTGAAGTGTATGCTTAGCATCCCTAGGATTCTAGGTTTGATCCCCAGTGTGCATGACACATGTGCACACACACACACACACACACACACACACACACACACACACACGTCTCCAATCCTTAGGTATAGCCACACTTGTCATCTATCTGACCTGAGCCTCTCAGTCTTACACCTCCTTTTTGGACTTATTTGATGGCAGCACTCTGACAAAAACCAGAAGGATGGCCTCTTCCAAAGATGTCACAGTTGTCTCCTCAGATAGTTAAATATTACCTTTTGGATCTCACCTTACAAAGCCCTTCCTTCCTTCCCCCTTCCCTCTCTCTCTCCCTTCCTTCCTGCATGGATAGGTAGGTGTATGTGTGCATGTGCACATGTGTGAGTACATTTGCATGTGTGGGTGCAGATGTGCATATATCTATATGCATGTGCAGACATGCGTGTGCACATTTATACATCACACATGCGTGTGTACATTCGTACATCACACATGTGTGTGCACATTCATACAACAGCCAGGGGTCTTTCTTAATTACTCTGTTCTATTTGCTGAGGCACAGCTCTCTCATGGGTCCTCGAACTTCTATTTGAGTAGTTTAGCTAGCCAGCTTGCCTCACCTCACCAGTGCTGGGATCACAGGAGCAGGAGGCTCACCTGCCTGGCTTTTATGCATGCTGAGGATCTGAACTTCAGGCTTCATGCTTCTGCAGCAAGTGCTTTGTCCACCGGCCTGTGGATAAGGCCTAGCCCTTCAGCCTTTTCTTACCTTCTCTTTTGAGTTAGCAGGATTCACTGGGCTTGTCTATTGAGACAGAGGCCAAAACTTGATATATATATATATATATATATCAAGAAGACCCTAACTGCTCGGAGCCTGACTGGGGAACTTGTGGTGCCTCATACAGTTAGAGCCTAGCTCTCAACACCCTAGTGCCTCAGCGAGGAAGAGTGGCAGTGAGCACTACCTAACAAGATGGCCAGCTGCCCACCTTTTCTATTTTCTGACAAGGACCCCACTCAAATGGCCCTGGAGGTCAGGTCCAGAGGCAAAGCCAGGAAATGCTCCCTAAGTATCAAAAAAAGGACTCCATTTTCTCCCAAGAGTACAATTTTTCTCTCCTGAGAATTCACTACCTGTTTCTACCATGTCTGTTCCTCATTAAAGCTTTTCTATCAAAGGCCCCTTGAGTTTGCTCTTCTGGACATGCCCAGAACTTTTGGGTGAGCGAAGCTCCTCCATGTCTCAGCCTGGCTGCGCTTTCCCAGCTCTGGTTGTCTGGGCTACGTGTCTCTGCTCTAGCTGTGTGACCTCAGATGACTTCACGGAGAATCGGCCCTCTCAAACAAGGTTAATAATAGTGCTTTCTGCAGAAATTATTTGAGGATTTAACAAGGAAGTCTGCATAGGCACTGGATCAGGAGCCTGGCACCGAGCAAGCATTTGAAAATGTCAGGGGGTCAAAAAGAAATAGCCAACAAACAAGCAAATGTCCCCAGAATGGGTGATTGGGTTTTGAATCATGACATCTAGAGAGTGGGTCACACTCAGCAGCCATCTGCTGAGTCATTTTGGAGGCGGAGCAGGATGACCTACCTCACCCTGGAGCGCTGGGCAGTATTAAGATCTATAAACATCAGGCAGAGTTAAAGATAGTCTTATTGGAAGCTCTCTTGATATTATTTTCCTATAAGGAAGCAAATCATGGGGGCAGGGACTGGGGGAATTGGGCTCCCTAATTGACACCTATTGAACTGTCCCTGCCTACCCTGGCTCCCTTGAGCAAAAGGACTTGGGTTAAACTACCAGCCAGACCACCTTTAGGACAGTGCCAGGCACCCTGCCCACTCCATGGTCGGCTTGTCATTTTCTTCTTTAAGGATTTCCACCCGTCTCTTTCCACAGGTCCAAACCACAATCACAAACACAGGAATTCCTGTAATGGATTTTGGAATCTGCGATTACTTTTGGGGATCCCTGATATTGGGGATCCAAGGGTCTGTTGCTCTGCAATACCAAAGAAAAACCTGGCTTTTGGTCTGTGTCTGTTGTGGGGGCACCTACCTCCTCATTTGGCAGGGGCCTCTTCCTCTCTTTTTATGGCTTGGCTCCAAGGTCAAGATAGGAATAGAGAAGCAACCTGGTTGGATTTTCAAAAGGCGGGGTAGAGAGCGGGGACAGACAGAAAGCCTGCCTTTCTCCTGGACTATTTGGTTTTCTTTAGGAAGTGGATTGAATTGAATCTGGAGGGCATCCCCATCTGAGTGTTTAGTCAAAGCCTAATTCGGGTTGTAGTTGGTATTTAGTTCCCTGCCTTGTTTGAGAAGCCTGGCTCAGGATGTGCTTGGACAATTCACTGCATGATGCTCTAAGAATGGACGTGCATCTCTAGCCATGCATGTTTATCCTGTACCTACTAGGCTCTACAGAGTCTGAAACAAAACAGGCTAAAGCTCATGCGGCCAAGAGCATGGCCAAGCATTTCTTGGAGTAAGGACTAAGGATTTCTTGACCATGAGGAGGGGACAAAAGATTGGGAAAAGGTTGGAAAGTCCAAAGTCTGAGGGGAAGACAAGAAAGAAGCTGTGAACTTATGAGCGAGTTTGTGAGCTAGCCTTACCACGAGCTGGAAGATCTCAGTTCAGCCAGGTTCAACCAGAGCATTCCATTTTTGTTGTTGTTATAGTTTATTTATCCATTGCTTGGTGCTTTTGTTTGGGAGGGAGTCATGTAGCCACGGGTGATAATGAATTCTTCATCTTCCAGCCTCTACCTCCCAGGAGCTGGGATTACAGATGTGAGCCGCTACACCAAGCCTACCTCTGTTTGTTTTTAAACAAGTTTCTTCTCTGGAAAAGATAACTCTCCTGTTTATTCTCATTCCCTTTAAAAGATGCCGTTTTCCCAACTGCCCATTTTTAAATGTGACTCCTGTGCTCTGGGAAGATGACCCTGTGGGATATAAAACCACGCCAGGATGTCTGGTAAAGTAGAACAACTTGAGACCTGGAGATTGGTGGGCACACACCTGAGGCTTAGGCGATTCCCAGCTCCCTGCCAGACTCCTGACTTGGAACATGTGCCATGCTCCTCACCTAAAAGAAACTTGTCCTATGGTCATGTAGGCTCAAAACAGAGTTCTCTATGTTAATGAGGTACTGTGATGGTTTGTACATGCTCGGCCCAGGGAGTGGCAGTATTAGAAGGTATGACCCTGTTGAAGTTAGTGTGTTACTGTGGGCCTGGGCTTTAAGACCCTCATCCTAGCTGCCTGGAAGCCAGTATTCTGCTATCAGCCTTCAGATGAAGATGTAAAACTCTCAGCTCCTCCTGCACCATGCCTGCTTGGATGCTGCCATGTTCCGACCTTGATGATAAAGGACTGAACCTCTGAACCTATAAGGCAGCCCCAATTAAATGTTGCTCTTGTAAGAGTTGCTTTGGTCATGGTGTCTGTTCACAACAGTAAGCCCTAAGAAGTTAGTACCAGAGACTGGGCTATTGCTGTGATAGGCCTGACCATGTTTTCGTTTGGAAGAATGTGGATTTGGGGACTTTTGGTTTGGAAAGCAGTGGAATGCTTTAAATGGGGCTTAATGGGCCATCCTAGTAGGAATATGAAAAGACTTTGTTACTGAGAGTAATTTGAACTATGCAGACCTGGCTCAAGAGGTTTCAGTGAAGAATTTCAGTGTGTGGCCTAGAGATTGGTTGTGTGGTATTTTGGTGAAGAATGTGACCACTTCTTGCCCTTGTCTGAAGAGTCTGCCTGAGGCTAAGGAGAAGAGACTCAGATTAATTGCATTGAGAAAGGAAGTCTCAAAAAAGCCCAGCAGAGATTTTGTTCTCTGGTTAAGTCTCATGAAGAGCATTTAGAACAAGCTTAGCAAGCTTAGAAAGGAAAAATATAAAATATGTGGTTCAAGTAATAAAGGGGCCCCAGGAAGGGAACTGGAGCTGAAGCCTGTGTTCAAGGAGATTAAATTGAATTAAGGGAGTAATGACCTTGAGGCAAGGTCGCACCCAGCTAAGTTTAGGTCCAGGCCTGGTAGTACACACCTTTAATCCCAGGAAGCAAAGACAAGCAGATCTCTGAGTTCAAGGCCAGCCTAGAGCAAGTTCTAGGTGAAGAAAAACTTAAACCCACACTTGGTGGACCACACCTTTAATCCCCATGCTTAGGAGACAGGCATGAAGATCTCTGAGTTCAAAGTCAGTCTACAGAGCAAGTTCCAGGACAGCCAAGCTTAGGCAGTGAAGGAGTTGGAAGACATAAAGCTGGTGATAATGTAATAGAACAAGGGGGCCATATTTCAGCTCCTGCAAGCAGCAGAACTAGGCAGCTTTGGCCATGTGGTTCTGGATTTGGAGTCCAGAATAGAAGGCGTTATTGGGATACCTGATGCTGGTGAGCTGAAGCTAAGATTAAGAAACGACCATCACTGAGGTGAAATCTTTTGGGAAGTATTTTCTGAGAGCACAAAGAAGCTGTGTCCCAGAGATAGCCAAGCTTGTACCTTGGGCTGCAGCTGGACTTGGTAATGTGTAAGAGTCACCCAAGTGGTACTGGTTCTGAAGGCATTACAGTGTCATGAAGAACAACTGAGGCTTGGCACTGTGAGAGGCTAGGAAAGGCCATTGGTGAAGATACAGCCTCTGTTGCAGTTGATGGCCCAGGACTAAAGAGGTCATGTGAAGGAGTTGAGGCTTGACACAATGAAGAGAGCCTATGAGAGGCTATTGGTGAAGCCTATGCAGCAGAAGACCCCAGTGTATTAGAGATGCCAGTACCATGGGATGATCACCAAGAACAGCAGCAGCAGTGGAGTGGATCAACCTGAGCTTAGAGTGCTACAGAGAGCAGAGCTGGAGAAGTGTCACCAGCCCTTTGGAGGAGCCCAGAAGATCATGTGTGGATCCCAGACATTGAAACAAGAAGCTACAACATTTAAGTTGCCTTGGCCATGGTGTATGTTCATAGCAATAAAACCCTAAGACAGGTACCTAGAGGCCCGGAGGGCTTAGCCAATAAGCTTCCCTTCCCAGGCATTCCTCCCTGCAAAATGTATTTAATCTCAGGCCTACCCTGAGAAGTGGGTATGGTACGGTACATTATGCATCCATTTTCTGTCATAAACAACCAATAAGATGTTTAGAACCATGGACTGTCTGTTTCATCAAGATCCACTGAGGGGAACCATGAAGAAGACATTTGCCTACAGATCAGTAGTTTATTCTCCTGTAGAAAGCCTCTCTGTGTTCCCAGCCACAACAGCCACCAAGCCTGCCTCTGCCAAGGTAAGGACAATCCCCCATGGGACAAGCCAGAAATCCCTTTTTCCCCCATCACCTGGCTAGATGCTGTCTCCAGCCCAAGGTCAACCCCCCTCTGCTCTTCCGTGACTCCCAGCAGCACCTGGATGTCCAAGAGTCTCAGAACCCCACAGCCCTAGCCTCATCGCAGGCCTGGCAACCCCTCTCCCACCTCTTAGACTATGCTTTCCCACCCCCAGAGCAGTACCTCTGTGCCCTGTACCGCCACCCCATGGTAAGCACAAACTCCCTGTGTTCTGCTCCCCCAAAAGGCCGTGGTGCCCAGCAGCAGAGCGGACTGACATGCTCCCACTGTCTAGATGATGTCTGCCCATCCTTACCACCCTAGTTTAGCTAATGATTTCTCTTATAACCCCTTCAACCCCCCAATCTCCTATGAAGTGCCCATCTGTGCTGAGTGGGACCTCTTCTCTGTGTGGTTTCAGGATCCAGGAGCTTCTCAGAACTTCTGGTTTGGTGGTGAGACAGTGAGATGGAGGGGCGGTCTGGGGTTGACCACATGGTCTCTCCCTTCTCTGGAGTTGTTTTTCAGCTTTTTCAAGGCTAGATGTGTGAGGGCTTTAGTCCATGACAGGGGAACCTGGCTTATCCCCAGTACTTGAAGCAAGGATCTAGGCAGTAAAACATCAGCCCTTCCTTGAGGGCACCTTTGATGGTGTGGATTCTGGCTCATGCTTTATTTCCCTCCCCGCTTTATAGCAACTTTTCCATCATCCCCGTGGGCCTCAAGGTTCAGACTCAGCCTTGCAGATGCTGTTTAGCGAGCCACACCAAACTGCGTGAAGACCAGACTCTGTAACAGTGTGAGTGTGCTCTCTCCCCTCCCCTTCCCCCGAGCCTCTCTGAAGCTTGCCTGTTCTTTCTTCCTTCTTCTGACCCACCTTCCCGGCTCCTCACCCATCTGCACACCCACTTACCATCTTCTAACTTTCCTATCTTCCCTCACTGGTCCTCTCTCTGCTGAACCTTGCAAACCACCCTTGTGGCTGCCTTGGCTCTCCGTGCTTCCCGCTCATAACCTTACAACCTCGTCTACTGTTTTCTAAAATTCCCAAATGTCCCCAAATCGCTTCAGCCTTCCCTTAGATCACTGTCCTGCTTATGGTAATATTCTCTCTCTCTCTCCATATGTATATGTATGTATATATAATATATGTGTCTATGTATGTTTGTATGTATCTGTCTGTGTGTCTATGTGCATGTGCATGTTTGCTTTTGTTTTTTAAGATAGGGTGTTAAGCAGCCCAGGCTGGCCTCAAATTTCTTTGCAGTGGAGGGTGAAAGTCTCATCTTCCCAGGCCACCCCCCCCAAGTGCTGGGGTTACAGGCAGGTGCCCCTGCCAATTCTCCATAAAGATTTGATGCATGGAAAGCGGACTGTATTTTGTCTCCACTGAACCACTTTGCCTCTGTTCGGTAGGAATTTGTTTTGATGATCAGGAACCAGACAGTGGGCTTGTTTCTTGAGCACGCATGAGGTGGAGAGAGACATCATACAGCAAATCCACGGGAAGAGATGTGTGTTTGCTCCTGGGACCTTCTGACAAACTAAAATGGTTTAAAGTTTCTGTTGTGATGGAATCTCATACATAAATCATCCCTGTGCTTTTACGGTTAGGCAAGTAAGTACACACAAGCATTGTTGCCTCCCTCATCCCTGTCATCAACATTTCTTAAGTACATCATAATGGACAAATCTAGAGAGCGGTGCTGAAGTGTTGGGGGTTTTGGACTCCTCTAGTGTGGCCCCAGATAACTTTCCACTCCCAGCTTACCTTTCTGCATTTCTAAATGGCCTAAAGGTTCCTGGTTCTTCCACCAGAATGCTAGTATCTCTGTCCTGAGTCATTCAGTCTGTTAATTGTAGGGACGGTTCTGATGCTGTCTTGTCCCCCAGTTGGTTCTTGATCTGTCAGTAAAGAAGCCATAGGCCAATTGCTGGGTGGAAGGAATAGGTGGGACTTCTGGGTCCCTGGAGGAGAAGAGACAGGGTCAAGGGAGGGGAGTTCACCAGGCTTCTGATGGAGAAAAGTTGATCAGACATCTGAGGTCTCGGGCAGAGCAGCGGCCGCTCCTACAGGCGGGTGGGAGGGGATGTAACTGAGCAACTAAAGTCAGGGCAGGCGGGAGGTGTGGAGCTAAGAATATCGCCAAGGGCAGACTTTTCCAGGCGGGAGATAGCAGCGCCCAGCAATTGTGTCAGAAGGCAAGTTGAAAATGAACAACGTGTGTGTGTGTGTGTGTGTGTGTGTGTGTGTGTGTGTGTTTTATCCGGGGATTCAAGGGAAGCTGGGTGGGGGCTAGGTTAGACAGGGTAGCAAAGCTGTATGCAACAGTCAGCCTTGCCTATCTCATGAGCATGTAGCAAAACAATAGATTGTGAGAGAAGTGTTTTTGTGTTCATATATAAAGAAAAGAGTTAAAGGCCACGTCTGAACTCCTGTTCTTTTTAGGTTTCCTTTTAAGGTATTTGTTTGTTCAGTGTATATAAACCAATAATGCTCCACATCATGTAATATTGACGCTCCACATTTAGCATTCACGTGGAGGCCAGAGGCCTACTCAGGAAACGGTTCTCTCCTGCTTTCTGTGGGATCCGGGGATTGAACTCAGGTTGTCAAGCCTGAACATACAAGTACCTCTACCCACTGAGCAGTCTCTCTGGCCAGGTTTCCTTTCTGTAAAATGTAGTAAGATGCACATGGCACACATCTGACCATCCTAAGGTGGTGTAGAGTCCATAGACCTTTAGTTCTTTCACACCGTTGTGCAGGCATTGCCTCTGTCCAAACCATGAGCAGTTTATATCTGTCCAAATAGAAACTCTTTACCCACTAAACACTAACTCCCCACTTGCCCCAGCCCTGGGCAATAAACATACTACTCATGCCCTGTGAGTGTCACCACTGTAGCTTCCTCATCTAAGGGGAATTATACAGCATCTGCCCCTTTTAGATGGGGCATTTCTCTTGCCATAATGTCAGAACATTTCAGCTGTGTTGCAGTATGTGCCAGAGTCTCCTAGTCTTTTTGAGGCTGAATTCCATGGTGTGCACACAACCCGTTTTGAGGTACCTACAACTTGGAGATAAACCCACCAGAGACCACCACGTGGACACTCTTAAAGCTGAAAAGAAAGTCTTTATTACTGGCCACCAGCTCATGGGAAACTTGCCCAAATCATGCAGCCCTGAGCCTTACAGTCTTTTATCTCTTATGCACAAAACCACACCCAGGGTGACACGCTTCAGTTATCGAGGAGTGGGAACACAGACACTAATGAGCAAGGTTACATGCAGGAACTTTCCTGGAACTGTGAATGAGGTCTTTGTTCCCATTTCGACAGGTTTTGGGGTCTACGTGCCGGGATTGAAGGGCAGAATGGTGCCTCTAATGAGTCAGTTATGCTAGGGTCCTGGAGGCCTGTTACATTTTTGAAAACACAACCATCCCAATGGCTCTGTAGTGAGTTTTCTTTCTTTTAAATTTTGTGGTATCAGATTTATAGATACAGCTCTCCGGAACCTGACTCCCCTTTAGAAAGACTCTCCTTCTACCCATTTCACATGGGCTATATGGCTTCAGTTTTTACCTTTCCTAAACCAGCCTTCTGAGCCATGGCCATCTTTCCTGGGAGACATGGCATATCTGGATCAGCCTGTGTGGAAGCAGGCACATGTGTGCCAGAGTACATGCATGTGTGCATGTCAAAAGACAGATCTCAGTGCTCTCCTGATTCCATGTTGTGGAATCTCAGCATCACACTTATGTAATCTGTGTGCAAGCACCTCTACCTGATGAGCCGTCTTGCTTGTCAGATGCTCGAAGAGTGAACCTTGGTCAAATCCAGATGCTCTAGAATTGATGTCACCAATCAGAATTTAGGCTAAAGGTCAATCTTCAATGGCAGTTCTTTGGACACTTGGATTTTGGAAGGGCTGGCCTTGACTGTGTATATCAGGTGTCAACAGGGAAACACTCATTTGTGGTAAAACTGCTCAGAGGCCGAGGGATGGTCATATATTTGAAATGTCTGTCACAAACCCCATGAAAGACTCTGACTGGGAGCCAGCTGGGCCTCAAACTTTCTTTCAAAGAAAGGATGCTGCCTGTACTGGCTGGTTTTGTGTCAACTTGACACAAGCTGGAGTTATCCCAGAGAAAGGAGTTTCAGTTGAGAAAATGCCTCCATGAGATCCAGCTGTAAGGCATTTTCTCAATTAGTGATCAAGGACGGAGGGCCCCTTGTGGGTGGTACCATCTGTGGGCTGGTAGTCTTGAGCTCTATAGGAAAGCCAGCTGAGCAAGCCAAGAGAAGCAAGCAAGCCATTAAGGAACACCCCTCCATGGCCTCTACATCAGCCCCTGCTTCCTGACCTGCTTGAGTTCCAGTCCTGACTTCCATTAGTGATGGACAGCAGTGTGGAAACATAAGCTGAATAAACCCTTTCCTCCCCAACTTGCTTCTTGGTCATGATGTTTGTGCAGGAATAGAAACCCTGACTAAGAAACCACCATAGTATAATCCAGGAGACCACGTTCTGAGACTGGTACGTTTGGCCAGAACTTCTTGAGGCAGAAATAAAGCTTATCATGTAGTTCATTGCTGTGAGAAAGTGAATTTATTTCAGCCAAAAATTGAGGTACAGGCTCTCGAAATGACTTTTCACATTGTTCCCTGTATGAAATCCTATCTAATAGATCCAGCTTGTGTCTTAAAATATTGGAATTTGGGGTGGGGAGGCATTTTGTTCAGTGCAGAGACAAATAAAGCATTAGGAACCGGGATGCTGTCTGAGCCATATGGTACCCATCCCAGCACAGTTTCCAGCCAGCGCTGGAACCAAAACGAGTCAGAATTTTGGATGAGGTGAATGTGGGAATGACGGCAGTAAGTGGGAACTTCCATCCCTACCCCAACTGCTCACAGTCTCTGGCCAAATATTCTGCAGGGTAAGAAGTGAGGTCTCCCAGGAGGTCACTGGGGAGATGGCACCATACAGTGGGACCAAGCTGGCCCTGCTGAGAAGACATCACAAGGCACATATGTGCTCATTCCTACAAATGGCTCTCCAAATTTCAAAAAGAATGAAATGATGTGCATTTTCAACATTTATACCCAAATCAATAGCAAATGTGGGCTCATTGGTGGGTGTAATGTCATGCAGAGGGAGTCAGAGCGTCTTCCGTAGCCCACTGGTATTAGCCTTGTTCTGTCTGGTTGGGATGCAGGGATCTAGTGTATTGTCACAGAAGGACATTATGCCTTCGAGCTCACTAACGGAGCAGTGCAGATTTAGTGGTCTTTCTTAGTCGGAGTTATTCTAGGTTGTTTTATGAGAGGGGTGGTTATGCTACCGTATGCCTGTAGGGGTCAAAGGACAGCCTGAAGCATTAGTTCCATCTTGTTCAGGACAGAGTCTCTTGCTTGCCACTTCATATGCCAAACTAGCTTCCTGAGGTTTCTCTGTCTCCAATTCCCTTCTCTCCATGCAGGGGTGGCAGGCATACTGGGATTACAGACATGCACCACCATATCTGACCTCACAAGGGTTTGGGGATTTAAACTCATGTCGTCACACGTATGTGGTAACTATTCTACTCACTGAGCCATTTCCTCAGCCCTGGATTGATTTTTATATATTGTGGACCCAGGTACTCCTCCTGTTTAGTCTCCCAAGACCTGGCAGCACAGAAGTGTGCTGTCTTGTCTGGCGCAAATGGCTTTTAAATTTTAGATATTGCCTGTGAAATCAGGTAAGTGGGCCCCAAACCTAGAATTTAGATAAGAAAATACCAGCAAAAGTACTTAAATTTTTTTTTTTTGGTTTTGTTTTGGTTTTTGTTTTTTTTGTTTGTTTGTTTTGGGTTTTTGTTTGTTTGTTTTTGGGTTTTCTTTTTGGAGACAGGGTTTCTCTGTGTAGCCCTGGCTGTCCTGGAACTCACTTTGCAGACCAGGCTGGCCTCGAACTCAGAAATCCACCTGTCTCTGCCACCCAAGTGCTGGGATTAACGGTGTGCGCCACCACTACTGCCTGACTGTTTTATTTTTTAAAAATGTACTTTCTTTATTTTCTTCTTGAAGTGGGCTGTATTGGTCAGAATGGGCTGAGTTATACCACAGAACAAAAAAGACCTTGGGATCTTTTGGCCAATGTATATTTCTTGTTCGTGGAACATATCCAGCCCAGGTCAGCAGAGAAATGGTGTAATCTGTTCACTCAAGAACCCAGACTTGCCACTGTGGCTGATTAGTGGCCTAGGCCAGAGAAGAGTCTTCATGCAGAGCTCAGGCCTGAGGTTCAGACCAGATGCTATGTATCATTGCTGCTTCCAAAGACCATTTAATGGCAGGTAGATGTGATTTTTCACTCTTTTATGTGCTTAGAGGAGAAGAGAGCTGGTGGTGGGTCCCAGTAGCATTGATCGGATTTTAACATCTTATTCATTCATGTAATCATCCTGCGCTGGTTACAGTTCTAGGCCTTGTGGCAGACACAGACACTTGCCTTCAAAGTCTGAGTGAAACTGGTGGCTTAGGACTGGCCATGCATATGTAAACAAATACGCCATCGGATCATACCTGTCCTGAAAGATGAGGAATAGGTGCACAGAAGAGGAATGGGTTAAAGATTCTAGCGTGCAAATGTCAAGATTACAGTTTATTCTGCCACACGGACGGTAGTCATCCTGTCTGCCTCTGCTGGTGCCCCAGCCCTGTGCCCTGGACACTACAGCTGGGTATGACTCCATGTGCTCGAGGAGGGGGGTACGTGAAGCAGAGTCAAGAACGCTCCCGATGCTGCTGCTCATAGATTCTCACGCAGGACTCTCTCTGCTCATCGTGATGGCATTACTGAGCACTGACGGCCCTTAGACTTTATTATTGTCCCTGGAATTCAAAGTAGCTGAGTCTCACACTGATTACTGAAGAGTGTCCTCCGAAGACACATACACTGCCTGAAAGATTTAGAAAATGGTGACTATGGTGGCTTGAGTAGGTATGGCCCCCATAGACTCATGCCTGGCACGGAGAGAGTGGCACTATTAAGAAGTGTAGCCTTGTTGGATTAAGTGTGGTCTTTTTGGAAGAAGTGTGTTACCGTGGGAGTGGGGGTGGGGGTGGGATCGAGGTCTCACACGCTCTAGCAATGCCCAGTGTGGCACACAGTCTCTTTCTGCTGCCTGTGGATCTGGATGTAGACCTCTGAGCCCCTCCAGCACCATGCTGGCATGCTGCCCACCACGGTAATAATGGACTAAACCTTGGAAACTGTAAGCCAGCCCCAATTAAATGTTTTCCTTTACAAGAGTGGCCGTGGTCATAAGTGTCTCTTCACAGCAATGAAACCACTGAGGCAGACCTATCGAATCAGACATTTTTCTTTCTAAAACCTGGTCGAACTTTGGGCTTGGGGTTCTGTTGACAGTTCATAGACCTTTTCCATCCCAGATCCAAACTGTAGCAGTCACTAATTGTACTGGCTGGTTTTGTGTGTCAACTTGACACAAGCTGGAGTTATGACAGAGACAGGAGCCTCCCTTAAGGAAATGTCTCCATGAGATCCAGCTGTAAGGCATTTTCTCAGTTAGTGATCAAGGGGGGAGGGACCTGCCCACTGTAGGTGGTACCATCCCTGGTAGTCCTGGGTTCTATAAGAAAGCAGTCTGAGCAAGCCAAGGGAAGCAAGCCAGTAAGCAGCACCCCTCCATGGCCTCTGCATCAGCTCTTGCCTCAAGTTCCTGCCTTATGTGAGTTCCTGTCTTGACTTCCTTTGGTGATGAACAGTAATGTGGAAGTGTGAGCTGAATAAAGTCTTTCCTCCCCAACTTGCTTCTTGATCATGATGTTTGTGCAGGAATAGAAACACAGACTATGACACTGACGTCATTCTTGGGAGTTCCACAACATCACCACAGAATAGTTCTCCAAGTCCCTACCTTCTAGGACTATCTAGCAAGAGTCAAGTCTTCAATGTTTGAATTTGGAGGAGAGAATGCAAAGACTCTGTTGGCAGCATGATGGGTAAGGGTTGAGATATAAATTGAAGCCCCATTCTCTTTCCTTGGTGGCATCTTTCCTACGGCCACTCATCCTTCCATCCCCCAACAGTGTGACCTCTGTGTTTAGGAAAGGCCAGTAAAAGTCAGAGCTAGCTGACCCTGTGGTCCAGTGGGCTTTGATGGCCTGCTCAGAGTGACAGGTTTTCACAGTAAAAAAAAAAAAAAAATCCCTGATCTCCAAGTAGTTTCCTTAGAAAAGCCTTGGGGTAAGGTGGGCTCTACTCGGTCATGAGAGCCCGTTCATGCCACTGATCTCCAAAAAAGATATTCAAGTAACATTCAGACAGAATTTGAGCAACCATTCTGTGGTATGGAACCATAAAAGAAGTGTGATTCTAATCCCGACTAGCGTTTGGGATGAGAAGCAGGAGTCTGATGAAGCTTCCTTTTCCTGGCTTTGCTTAATACCTTATATTTTCTGTAATAGATTTAGCTGGTTGAAGTCGTGTTGTTACCTGGTAGAATGGCTGGGAGTGGGTCAGTTTGTAACATGAAATCTCTCTCTTAGGCTTTGTAACAACAAAGAATGTTACAACGAATGGACCAACCATTTATTCTTGTTGCAATCAGTAGATGGAGATACTAGGTCCCTGCAGGCACTTCTAGATCCACATCTGCCATGAGCAGCCATTGATTGATAAGGATGGCATTTAACTTGTCTGGGACTCTGACTCTCTAATCTCAGTCTGGAAAATAAATGCAATAAACTTCAGGATTTCCTGTCTTGATCAGCACTTTACAGGTCTCTGACATAGGAGCCAGGGGAGTTAATCCCACTGGGGATTAGCTAGAGGTTTGGGATCATTTAAATAAAGAGATGTGGTGTTCTGGCTGCTTCCTTTTCTCTGTTTTTTTGGCACCTGCTCCTGTCTGTGATCAGATATTCTAGACAAAATAATTTCTCAGAGCAGCAGAACGGCTGCCCTCAGTTCTCTGGAACTTGGAAGGTAACAAAACACAGGTGGAGGAAGGGAAGAAAGCATCTGATGTCAACAGGGCCAGCTCCTCGAGGTTTGATTCACAAGAGATTCACCTCAAGGTTAGTCTCACAAGGCCAGCCAAAGCATCCTTTCAAGGACAAAGTAATCCCAAGGAGTGAGCTACTAACAACTGCCTGGAGGAATAGACTCAGAGAAGGATAGTCACCTAGGTCCAAGGTCTTCAGTGCGGGGACATTGGTCTGCTTCTGCTGCCCTGGCTCTAGCTACGCTTGGCTGATTTTGCCATGAAGTCATGGGAATATCCTGTTCGTAGATGGAATCTCACAAACCACTTCTATAACTTTTTCTTTTTGGTCAGATCTGTTTTGCTTCAGTCAATTTAATAATTTAAAAAAATTTAAAAGAAAAGGCTCAGCATGGTGGTGCATGCCTGTAATCTCAAGAGTCAGGAGACAGAGGCCTGCAGTGTTTGAGTTCAAGGTCAGCCTGCACTACATAGGGACACACTATTTCCAAAACAAGCAAATGAAAGCCCTACCAATTATTTAGCACTATACAGATAACATAACCTGGTGCTGAAGTTCTAAGTCATTCTCATCATTTCTTGGATAAAATGAACCCAAACTGGACACTTCCCTTCTTCCAGTCTCGAGTAAATCTTTAGAAACACATTGAACCAATCAGAAAGCAGCTTGACTGTCCATGGGGCCCAGATTCCACAGTGTTGGAATACATGCTCTGGTGAGTTTACAAATGGTAACTCACTACCAAAGAGTTGTTCAGGAAATGATGGCTTTGTGTTGGTTTGATTGAGTGCTGTGACTCACAGGCAAAGCCCTCCACTGGGAGGTATGGGGCAAGAGGGCTTGCAAGGCAGAACTGCAGGTCTCAAAGAACAAAAGACAACAGACCCCCAAATCTGGAGAGCAGTGTGTGTTCAAAGGCCATACTGCTGAATTACTGGTTGCTTGGGCAGACCATGAGAATCCAGTGCAGCCAGGAGCTGGGAAGAGGAGAGTGGGCTGTCCCTGAGCAGGGAGGAGGGGAGGGGAAAGAGGGTTCAGTTTGCAGGTAGCTCCCCGGAACTTTGCAAAAATCACCATTAAACAATGAATAGAAAGGGAGAGAAAACTAGCGGCTGAGAAAAGCAGGGAAATATTTTCAAAACAGAATCATTTTTATGTGAATGATCCTGTCCCCACTGAAAAGTAGGAGCTGGCTCCATCCTGCCCTCATTTCACATTTTTGCAGGTTCCTCCTGGAATGATACTGAGTCTCTTGGAGAACAGCCCTGGTACTGAAATGCTGGAGGAGACAAGCAAAGGCCCCAGGGGAGAAAGATGCTGGGTATGTCAGAAGGGACTGGCTACTTTGGCTTTGCTGGCGTTCCTATATTGTGTTTAAAAATAGAAGCAGATAAGCCTGGAAGAATGAATGAGGATCTCATCTGAGAATGGCTGACATCTCTTACAGACCTGGACTTTTGTCAACAGTCCAGGTGCTTCACTGAACACTGAGGTTTGGAGTAAATCAAAGCATTTGTTTACAGATTAACACTTGTCAAAAAGTCTTGGCTGAGAAAAGAAGAGAGAAACATCCAAGGGTAACAAATTAGAAACTACAACCTATTCCCATGTCATATGACCTAAGAACCATGAGTGGACAGGGCAGCTTCACATGCCCCAGGATGAGCCAATGAGTAATGGACTGTGCATGTTCGTGTGCATTTCATAAGAAAAGTGGCGACAAAACTGGAAGGCTTATGTAGACTGTGCTAGTATGATTTCAGTTTCCTGAGGCTGGATATGAGAGAGAGAGAGAGAGAGAGAGAGAGAGAGAGAGAGAGAGAGAGGAGGGAGGGAGGGAGGCAGACAGGGATGATGGGGAAAGTGAGAGAGGGGGGAAAGGGGGGAGGGAGAGGAGAGGGGAGAGAGGTTGAGAGAGGGGGGAAGGGGAAGGAGAGAGCAGGATGGGGGGGGGTTGTCTTAGTCAGGGGTTCTATTCCTGCACAAACATCAGGACCAAGAAGCAAGCTGGGGAGGAAAGGGTTTATTTAGCTTACATTTCCACACTGCTGTCCATCACGAAAGGAAGTCAGGACTGGGACTCAAACAGGTCAGCAAGCAGGAGCTGAAGCAGAGGCCATGGAGGGATGTAACTTACTGGCTTGCTTGCTTCCCCTGGCTTGCTCAGCCTGCTTTCTTATAGAGCCCAAGACTACCAGCCCAGGGATGATACCACCCACAAGGGACCCTGCCCCCTTGATCACTAATTGAGAAAATGCCTTACCGCTGGATCTCATGGAAGCATCTTCTCAACTGAAACTCCTTTCTCTGTGATAACTCCAGCTTGTGTCAAGTTGACACAGAACCAGCCAGGACAGGGAGAAAGTGAGGGAGAGGAAGAAAGAAAGGGAGAGATATTTGTCTCATCTTTTTGGAGGCTGAAAGTCCAAAGACGAGGGTAGCAGGTGTTATTCAGGTCCCTCTGGCTGCATCTCCTCAGGGCAGACAGCACTATGGCAGAGGAGCATGTGAGGATCAGAAAGCCAGAGGCATGGAGTGGGGGGAAGGGGGTAGGCTTGCTGATTTACTGCTAGTTTTCTTGAGAAGCAGCTCAAGGTCTCAGAAGAATGTAAAGTTAGCACAAAGCTGTGATCCAGGTTCAGGAGCAACCTGGGCTGCTGTGTCTCAAAACTCAAAGGACCAGAATACAGCTCAGGGTAGAGTATTTCCCTAGAAGGGACAGAGTCCGGGGTTTGATCCCAAATCCTGAAAGGAAGAAACACAGTGTTGACCTTTTCCTAGGGTGGCACTGCTGAAGACGTAAGCACTTTCCACTAAGCCCCCATGTCTTAGGGGTTCTACTGCCTCTCAACTCTGTGAGCCAGCAGGAGAAACAGATTTGTGAACCTTTGAGTGGTACTAGATTTTAGGGGAGATGTGAATAAATATTGGGTAGGATGTAGGGCTTGTGCATAATCTGCATGCATTTGGCAGGATTTGTATATGACACAGGAATAGGATGCATGAGATGTTATGTCTGCTTATTTTAAACACTTGTTATGTTTTAACGATATTTTAAGTCCCCAAGAAGACATTTAAAACTATGATCATAATAACAACAACAAATACATCCTTTCTAAACATTTATTTGCCCAATTTGTTGGCCAAACTAAATATAGTGATTCAAAAATGACCATCTTGGACAATGGAGAGTCATTTATTGAGGTGGAAGCATGCTTCCATTAAAAGGGCCAATCTTATCCAAGTATATCTTTCCGCTGCATGCCCAAACAGGCCTAGCGGGGTAGATATTCTAGACATCTCTAACACATTCACTGCAGACTGGAAAAGCAGTTCAAAGTCAGCCATGAACCAATACGAAATTTAATCAATTGAATGCATGCAAGGTATATGATGTTTTAAGCAAAACGAGTAAGGTAGAGTCAACTAGAAAATCCTAAGAGGCAAAACCATTAACCAGACCCACCGCTTCCTCTCTTGCATGAGGCAGTAACTACTTCCTGGAACCTAAACTGTGAAGGGCCTTTGTTAAAATCCTAAGCAGACTCAATCCTCAGATGAAGACCAAGCTTTTTAGAATGTGTCTTGTGCCTTCTCTGTTGAGAAAAGGATTAGGTTTTACTGATCTGGGTCAGACACATTACAGGTAAATAGAACGGGTCAGCATCATAGTGAGAAATGTGTAACATGAACACGGCCCCTGTCTTGTTTGTGTTTATGGTTGTCTTCCCAAAGAGACCACCAGGAAAGCCTGTGGATGAAGCAAACATAAGCATATTGCATGTGCAACCGTCATGGGGACACCACAGTGTCAGAGACTTGGCAGTGTCTCAGAACAAGAAAATTTATAAAGGACGTATGGAGGAACGTGATGGGGCCTGGGTGACTGAAAGGTGTGTCTTGCGACACGTGATAGGGGTTACAACAGGCTACGTTCAGACACAGCAGATCTACAGTGGCACACACAAGGAGCCAAGGGTATGAGGTGAGTGACTGGCTTCTAAGTCAGCCACTCCAGTTGGCTCACAGCTAGCCTCCAAGAGCAAGTGACTAAGGGTGGTTCCCCTGTTGTCTACCGCAGGGCAGCTCTCAGGCCCCATCTCCTGCCTCCATTCACTTCTCCAGAGCTGCAAGTCTTTGCTAATGAACATCCATGAAGGTGGGGGGAGGTCCAGCTCCTCAGGGCACTTCCTTCATTGTAATTAGATACCGTGAAGGAATGGAGACACTGCTGCTAAAAAAGCTTCAACCCCAGAGTCTCTCATTTATAGTCTCCCTCCAAAGCTTGTGAAGAAACCATGGGCATAGCTAAACTTGCGAACTGGAACAAAATACAAGATTTGCTAGGACTCTTTAAGGATGTGCAGATGAAGGGCCCAAAGCTTAAGTTGTGTGGCTTCATGGCCAAGTTCTTAACCTGACTTTCCCATTCCAGGACTTTTGCTGGGGTTAGCTCGGAGTGTATTGCAGGGCCAGGGAAATAGCAGCTAATCACGGCACATCAGAACCACTCCGAGTGTGACTTTGCCTCCTGCTTTTTGCTAGTCCCCCCATCACAGGGTTCTGTAAGGCCGCCTGCCTCCCTTCTCCCATCTGTCCACTGTCTCTTTCCTGAATCCTAAACCAGGTGGGCTTTCTCAGGGTAAACTCTCCAGTTCATTTTTCACTTTGTTTTCTGGCAATATCCCAGTCATAAGGAAGGCAAAGTATCTACATACACACATATGTACATATCTACATACACACATATGTCTGCATCTGTAAAAATAGTCCTATGTACATATCTACATACACACATATGTCTGCATCTGTAAAAATAGTCCTATGTACATATCTACATATGTAAATATATCTACATAGATATGTGTGTTTTATATGTCTGTATATAAGATACATATCTATATATGCATTTACATATCTACATACATATGTAGATATACATGATATATGTGCACACGTACATCTTATGTGCGCTTTCCTTCTGCTAGGGGAAGCCTCCATTGGTTCTGCTTGGTTGCATCAAACTTCCCAGAGCCTAGCACTACCCTGTGCCTCTGGTCCCCTCCCCTATGAGGCTTGCTAAGATCACCTCCCCTTGGTCCCAGATGCCCACTCCTCCTCCTCTCTTTTGGCAGATGACTGAGCCTCCCACTTTGCAGGAAAAGATAGAGCTCACCAGATGGATAAGCTCTTGCCTTCCACCTCATCTTCACCCACTCTTCCTCAGAGGAAAGGTGGGCCCTACACAACCCTTTCAGCCACCTCAGAAACCGGAAGCTGTGGATCACCCTCCCCAGGGAATGACGCACTTACCTTTCACATTCAACTGGTTTTTCCTCAAGGTTTTCTCTTTGGTTTTAAATATCTGGAGACCAAGGCAATCCAAGTCAAAAGAAAAGAAGGGACAAACAACTCTTAGCTGTTTATTTCCTCGCTCCACCCAGCTCATTATAACTGCCACCCCACCCCGCTGTCCTGTACAGCCACACACAGCACACTCAGTTACACTTACTCTCTTGCTTTCCTGGTGTGCATTTGGTCTTCAAACTTCCATGACTCTGAGAATGTATTATTTCGGCTCATCCAGCTGCTCTGGTACTACTAAATTTGAGGGATGCTTTCAGTCTTCCTGGGTCTGCCACTTCCCCTAAATATCACTGGACACTCTTCTTGCATGTGTGAGGTCACAGGTTGATATCTGGTGTCAATCATTCTCCACCTTGTTTATGGAGAAAGGGTCTCTCACTTGAAACCAGATCTCATTGATTCAGCAAATCTTGCTAGCCAACTTACTCCAGGCATCCCATCTCCACGTCTGACATGATGAGATTGTGGGCAGGTCACCACACCAACACAATATTTACTTGGCATGTTGGTTAGTTTTCTTGTCAGCTTCACACACACACTAGCGTCACCTTGGAAGAGAGAACCTCAGTTGAAAAAATGCTTCCATGAGATTGGCCTGTTGGCTAGTCTATGGTGCATTTTCATCATCAGTGACTGAGGTAGTAGGCCCAGGCTACTGGGGGCTGGGGGGTGCCACCACTGTGCAGGTGGTCCTGAGTTGTCTAAGGAAACCAGCTCAGCAAGGCACTGAAAGCAAGCCAGTCAGCAACATTCTCTGCTTCAGTGCCAGCTTCCAGGTCCCTGCTCTTGAGTTCCTGCCTCGGTCCCCTTCATGAAAGATGGTAAGCTACACAATGAAAGAAACCCTCTCCTCCCCATGCTGCTGTTTATCATGGCAACAGAAAGCAAACTAGAACACTTGGGTGTTGGAGAGCTGAACTTAGCTCCTAAAACTCACTCAGCAACACCTTCACCTACTGAGCCATCTCCCTGGCCCCGAGCCCTCTGCTCTATACCAACTAGAGCTTACACTTCCACGCCCACAAAGCTTATCCATCTCTTGCTGTTCTTTTAAACTTGTAATAAAGAACAGATTTCCTGTAAGTATAGAATTTGTCTATGAAGCCATCAGAAGCATGCAGACACAGCTACCTTACAATTATTTTTGGCTACTATATTGTTGTGTTTGGGTCCAGACAAAGTTCCTTCAAAATGCCCATGAGACCCAATGAGACCTGACATGTGTCTCTCAATCAGATTTCCTCTGGTATTGTTCCTGGGCTCTATGACCTCCAACCAGGCTCACCTTTCCCCAGGCTTTGGTTTCATCCATATTGCCCATGACCTGGTCTGGGGCCTTTGTCATCTTTCTTCTCCTTTGTCTGCTACAGTCTTGTCCCTTTCCAGATCTCAGGGTAATTGTTCATTCTTCAAAGAAATTGGCTCTGATCAAGTACTTTAGGCCCTCATGACAGCCCAGTGCTTCTCCTGACGGTTGAGATGTTGTATCTGTTGGTGTAATTATTCAGTTAATGATACTCTCCCTCACTAGTCTGGAAACTCAACCCAGATTTCTGGATCTAACATAGTAGTATTTATTAGCTTCTCTGTAAATATTTGTTGAGCAAATGTAAATTTGGGTAGCAATTGAAAACATTAGGTCTACATAAAAGTCAATGAAAACCAATTAAATGAGAGAAAACAAGACTGTTTAGTCAGAGCTTGCCAGGGAGCCAGCCACCACCACTTGCATTATGGCAGAGACTCGAAAACAAGCAGAAAATCAGACAAGCTTTGCAGTAGGGAAGGGGAGCCTTCAGGTGTGCTCTGACTAGAGCTTGGTGCTATAAATAAATAGGTGGGTTATCTAAATACAGGGCATCCCACATGATTGATTGGAAGGCCATATTCATCATTTCCTGATAGGCCTTAATTGGAAACAGGGACAAAAATCCGAGACCACATCAGTCCTTAATCAAGTGTTGAACCTTTGGGCTATCATTTGCTAGAGACGGCAGGATGGACTTCCTGTGAGTCTGACTCCTCCAAGCATGTTTGGCTCTCTGGACTGGTTACTGTGGATAACAAGCAGCATGGTGTTCCTGGGCCGGTTGCTGCAGAATCAGGATCCTTCTTGCTTTTAAATATGATCTGGCTTTGTCTAGTCCCTGTTACATTTTGAATCTGAGATTTCCCCCACAGATTTCATGTTTTGGGCAGTTTCCTGATGTGCTATCTGGGGGCTGGGTGTGTGTATGAAACCTTTGATAGGTAAGGCCTAGGTGACAGTAGTCACTGGGTGTGGACGTGTCACCACCTGGTTCCTATTCCTGCCACTTGCCCAGATTCCTAGTTTATATTCACAGCTCCACAAACAAGTGGTTCCAATGAGCCTCACATACTAGGACAGACTCCTCCAGCACCCTGTGCCAGAGCCACTGATTCCTCCCTTGCTTCCATCACGAATTTTGACTGAGGTGATGTAAAAGTAGCTGCTGCAGTCTCTCAATCATGTCTCCACAAGAAAGCAGAGAAAAGAGTGTGGAGAGACTTTGCCCAGGTTCATTTCAGTCTGGGATGTCTACCCAGTAAAGTACTCTGCTCTAACACCCTTTGCACTCAACCTAGACTGAGCCTGTGATACAAATACTAACACTTTCTCTAAGTTGTGGGCCATGCCCACAGTCCTTTACAGTCCTCCTCAGGGACAGAGGAAACTTACACAATAAGAAGCTTCAAACTGTGGCTGATCACGTGGGCCCAGTGTTACTAAAGGCTCTGAAGCTTGGCGAGTGTGTGTGTTAACACTCACTCTCTCTGGGTTGGAAGGAGCATAAACAACTGATTTACGTACTTTTTATCTAGTCTTGAACTGGTCAGTACAAGGAGCATTGGGAATACATGTGTCTTAAGAAGGGAACTGAGTCGGATATGGGAACAGAGAAGAAGAATTGTAGACACAGAAAGGAATAATTATTAGCTGCAAAGAATTCTCAAGAAAACTCTTTTCTGGAATTAAGCTGATTGAAAGGTGACTCTAATGGCAAGGCATAGAGATGAATGCCTTTTACTCCCTGCACTGGAGAGCAGAGGCAGCTCTGAAAGTTCCAAGACAGCCTGGTCTATATAGTGAGTTCCAGGAAGCCTGGGCTACATAGTGTCAGGAAAGGAAGGGAGGGAAAAGGGGAGGGAGGGAGGGAGGGAGGGAGGGAGGGAGGGAGGGAGGGAAAAAGAAAACACTGTATTGAAAATATGAACCCTCCTCTATGTCCCTTGAGGAGTAGAGTCCTGAGTGAGCCATATTACCAAATGAGGCCTGGCTGTGCAACTCTGCAGAAAGAGCAAAGCAAAGGTGTCAAGGGACAAAGCCTTAAGGACATGCAGTCCCTTCAGGACCATGCCCAGGACAGCCCAAATGGATGGAGATCCAATACCCCAATGCCCCTACAGCAACTTATAGCTCCTCTTAAAACGAAGATCCTTTTTAGATTGGTTTCAGGCTAAACATTAATATGCCTCACACTAAAATAGAAAGAAGCATGCTATTCAAAGTGCAAAAATTTAAAACAAAACTATAAGATAAAAATTCTGTCAGCTAACCTAACATAATTAAACAGTCCACGGTGCTGACAAGAGGTATTGTAGACTAAGAGGGATAGTTCATGATGCTGTGGGAACATGATCTCATGGTGCTTTATCGGGGAGCAACATAAAGAGGTAAAATGTACCAGGAACTTTGCAGGAAAAGGGCCCATGGGCTGTTAGAATGTGAGGGGCATACACTGTGCTTCAATTTATGCATTATTTTAAAAGTTCAAAATTATAGTTTCTTCTCAATATCTTGCAACAAATTCCAGGAATCAACAAATATTTTTCATCTGTAATTGTTTCAATATGTATATTTGACCAATGAATGTTTGTAGCATGTAAGTTACTATCACACTTAAAAAAGCCGAGGTCTTCCTTTAATGCCACCTAAACCTCAGTGTATATCTATGGTGCATAGATTGTCTTAAAACCATTAGATCAGGATTGGTTTGTGGCTCTATTCATGTACCAGATGACATCCCTGTATGTGTTTGGTTGATAGGTGTCTTAGGGTTTTACTGCTGTGAACAGACACCATGACCAAGGCAACTCTTACAAAGGGCAACATTTAATTGGGGCTGGCTTATAGGTTCAGCGGTTCAGTCCATTATCCTCAAGGCAAGAGCATGGCAGCATGGTAGCATCCAGGCAGGCATGGAGCTGGAGGAGCTGAGAGTCCCATCTCTTCTTTTGAAGGCAGCTAAGATGAGGGTCTTAAAACCCATGCCCACAATGACACACTTCCTCCAAGAAGGCCACTCCTACCCCAACAAGGCCACACCTCCAAATAGTGCCACTCCCTGGGCCAAACACATACAAACCATCACATCGGGTGAATGGCTGTTTGAATTTGGGAAGTATTTTCTTGTACTAGGATATACCAGGCGCTGATAGTCTGATATCTGTGAGAGTTAAGCAGAGATAGCAAAGGAGTAAAGTAGTTTAAAGATCATAGTATTCTTTATTTTCAGATATATGTTGCCTATTAAACAGCGGTGAGTAGGTAAGTAGTCAGTGTGATCTTTGTGTCTATAAATTCTGTATCCACAGATGTGTCCATTCAAGGATCAGGACTATTAAAAAGTCCACATCTTTGCTAAATGTACTTTCCCTGCGTGTTATCTCTAAACACTGGGGTAGACGATGTATTTGCACAGCACTTCTGTTGTCTTACTATTATTAGTCTAGAGATGACTCAAGTATACAGGAGGTTGTTATTCAAAAGACCATGCCATTTGATACAGGAGAGCTAAGCAGCCTTGGAGTTTGGTCTCTGCAGGAGTGAGTCTCAGAGTATCCATGTACATTACTTCCTAAGAAAATGCAAGTCTCCACGATCTTCCTGATCTTGGTCTAGTTTTAGCTTTAATAGAAAAGAAATGTGAGTACCAGGATGATTTCTTTTTCCTGATAACCCTACTGAAAATGAAGGAACACATAGATGACCTTTGGTAAATTCATCTCAACACATTCTGGGGGAGACTACAGGGTGTTTGGACCATCCTTGATGGGGCCGAGCAGGAGTAGTCCCCGTGGGGTGGCTCCGAAGCCTGACCATGATGTTGAGAGCACCAGCCCCAGCCTGACAGATCTGCCCAGCCTTTCAGAGAAGCTCCAGCTCCAGGAGGTGAGGGGCAAGCTCCTGACTTGAAACTCTGACAACTGACTATGCGTGAGAAGTAGTGTAGAGCTGCCTGCCCCCCTTATTTTGGTGAAAGTCTCTAGCCTGTAACTCCAGGAAAAGGAATTTTTTTCAGAATGAACACTGAATGTGAGAAAAACAAAACAAAACTTTCCTCCACCTATTTCAAGACTCACAACTGAAATTCTTACGATAAAAGGTGGATTAGCAATAGAAAAGGATGATATATTTTAACAGAAGTTTGATGTGGCATACGAAGAGCCCAGGGAAGCAATGTGTCATTAGGGACAATCATGCAGAAGTGACTGGAGGAGAAAGAGGTGGGACGAGATGAGTCACAGGCGGCTGGAACTCAGCAAGGTCTGTGTGTGCAATTCTCCTTGGCCTCCAGGTATAGGGCAGGAGCCCTCCAAAGTGAGTCTTATGATCTACAGACAGAGGAGATTCTTCTGTGATCTGCTTCAGGAGAATACGCAAGAGAAGGGCACGGTGACCTTCCTGCATCTGGGCTTTCTCAGTTCCTTCAGCTTAAAATGTTCAGTATCTGAAGGAGCCTCATCTTGGAGAACGGTACTCAGCTCTAAACGGAACTGATGGGGCTGAAGGATCAGCATGAGGTGGCGTTTGCAGTCTCCTCAGACCTCCTTGTTCTGTTAGACCCTCAGCAGAAAACACTCTGCTTCCACTTGCTCTCACAGAACAGAATGCATCTGTGACTGAATGTGAGGGGGTGGTTCTCCACACACTACAGTCTTGAAATGGATGCCCCTGGAATCACAGTAGCATGTCTCCCGTTTAAGTTAATTCTGCACTGCTTCACTGGAGAGCGTCAGATCCCACAGGTCAAAGCTTTGGTCCCAGAAGAAAGCTCTTATTCCTGGTACCAGCTGCAAGCAACGGTGTGCTCCTTGCTTCTGACTAGTTGCTTGTAAATCAATTTCCCTAGTACCAACTGTATTAGGTGAATTTGCTAGAATGGCTTGCAGAAGTCAGAAAACATCTGCATGCATTTCTAAACCCATTGTGAAGGATGGGGAGACATGTGTAGGGTGTGTGCTAGGGAAGAGATATGTCACCTTGTGCTCTCTCTGGGTACACCACGACACAGACACTGAGCCCTTCTGCAGTCTCAAGGCCAGCTTCTCACAGTGTGTATAGAAGCTTCACTACACAGCTGTGATTGATCAAACTATTGGCCATTGGTGACCATCCTGAGATTCTGTCCACCAAGACAGCTTGGGGAGACAGAATAATGGGTTCCAACCCTCTGAGCATATGGTTGGTTGCCCTGGCAACCACAGGGAATCTAATCCTGGGGTTATCTAGGGCTTTACACAAATAGCCTCATTAACATGAACTCAGGTGTAGTCAAAGTGAGTTTTTTGTAAATAAAGACTGTCTCTCACCTTTTTGGCTCTCTACCTGTTTCAGTAACTAAGGACAAAAGATATTCTTCTTGCTCTGGTCTCTTAGAAAATTAGGAGGTACAAGAGCTGAGTCGGGAGCTGTGGACAAAGCCCACGGTATCTATTTTGTAACATTACACATCCTTGTCAGTATAAACCCCCTCACCGAGTATAGCTCTAAGGAGCCGTCTACTTCCCCTGGACGTGCCCACATAAAAATGTTTTTGCATATTTAAGCTGGCAAGTCACTGAAATGATATAATCTCATGATTTTTTTTCTTGGAGTTCTTTATAGCCACATTGTGAACAGATGTAACTTCCCCAGTGTAGACTTAGAATCCTTGCTAAAAACATTCTGCATTGAGATCCGGCTGTGCCTTGCCCAAAGTTTCTCTGCATTGTATAAAAAAAGTGGCTCTTCCTGCCCCAACCTTTCCTGAAAGAATCCATTTGGCAAGCAATATTTGACTACATTGTGAAGATGGGGAGCTCCTGTGTACCTTGAAAGATGTGTAGACAACACCGTCTGCCTGGAATCACCCACAAGACATAAACTGATAAACAAGATATTCCTGAAAGGGTGCCACCCTCTAAATTTATCGGAGTAAACTGGGACCGTAAGAACACGTGACTGCACTAAAATCATATCAGCAAAATCAGGCTTGAGAACTTATTGACCATGCCAGACTGAGGGAAGGGTGCAAACCTAACCCCCACACTATAAAAAAGAAGAGACCAACACTGTCAGTGATGGATTCATCAACCTGCCATCTGATCAGCAGGTATGTACACCAAGGGACTGATAAACAGAAAACTCTTGGCTGTCTCAGAGGCTTCAACTTGGCTTGGTCCTCGTTGTTCGTATGGCCTAGTCAAATTGCTGACTGATGTGTTTGTAATGCAGTGGCATGATGTGGCAGGGGAGGGTGCCTTAGCAGGCCCTTGATGAGGAAACCCCCCCCCCCCCCGGGTACCAGCCATAAGACGGGTCTAGTTTATTTGTGGGAATTAGAAGGGGGAGGTTGAGAAGGGAGGAGAGGCAGAGATAGAGAGGGGACAGAGAGAGAGGAGAGAGAAAGAAGGGAAGAGAGTGGCCGAGAACACATGGAGAGAGAAGTGGGACAGAGAGGGAAGGGGAGAGAAGCCAGAGAGAGAGAGAGAGAGAGAGAGAGAGAGAGAGAGAGAGAGAGAGAGAGCGCAAACAGTCTTTTTATAGCTGCCAGGCTCCTACCTGGCTGTTGCTAGGTAACTGTTGGGTGGAGCCTAGAAGAAATGCTAACACAGACCATCCATCCACTTGTCTGGGATCTGCAATCAGTCTGTCTACTCATTTGTTTACTGGGACCTGGGTTTGCTCTTCTCGCTCCATTGCAATTCTCTTCTGCAGCTCAGTCTGAGCCTGGCTCCAGAAGCCTGGGTTCTGCATCTTTCTCTCAAGGAGATTCTCATCCTTTCTGATCTCTTTGAAACTCATGTAATTCTGCTGCACCCTATTTAACCCTTTATAGCCACTTGGTGACCTACACATATGCATACCTGAAGATATAATGTAGTATCTGAAAGTTAGTGTTAGGAATTGATGATTGAAATGAAACAAGCAAACAAACAAACCTATGTTTGCTACAGCCAGACTGCCAAGGAAAGTAGAACTGCCTGGCACACAGCGCCAGTGAAACCATTGTGCTTTATGAATTTATTGCTATTCAATACTTTCAGACACCGCAGGGAAATACTAGTATGTTTATCTGTGTTTCTGCCATATTTCTCTTGGGATATTCAGGCTGGAAACAGCTCAAAGAGCGGCGTATGAAACTTGGGAGCTTTGGTAGGCAGTACCTGCTGTGGAATGCCAATGTCAAGAACCCCTTCCTGGGACCAGCTCCTAACTGAAAAAGAGAAAAGCATCCGTGTCTTCATTTTGTTGACGTTTGCACAGAACTGTAGTTTAGATCTCGACCATTAGCTGAAGGCCTATGTGTTGAAAGCTTGCTTCCCAAGGAGGAGCTTTTGGGAGCTTGTGGGATCCTTTCTTTATTTTTTTTTCCTGGAGCCTGAGTTGGCATACAACTTCCTGACTTTATTTCCAAAGTGCTAGGCTTGCAGGCATGCCTCACCATGCCTTATCTAGGAGAAAAGCATTACAAAGTTTCAAAGAACACTTAAGGAACAAGATAGACAGCACACTCATCATATTGTGTAATTTTGTATCACTGTAGCTAAAACATCTTAATCAGTGGGTTTTAAAGACCTGCTCTGAGTGTGTTCGGACACTCAATGCAAAAATAAATTACAATTTTACAGCATTATAATTTGGATACGTGCCAAATGTCCCGTTCCTTTTCTCCAATCAGGAAGAGAAAATTCTTTTCCAAATCACTTGAAGCTTGGACAAAAATAACCATTCCCACCACTATTCTGTAGCATCACAGGTGGACTTCTTCACCCCTTCAGAGAGGACACCCCAGCCCTCATGATCTCGTCGGCCAGGAGAGTGCTGGTGGCGGTCACAGTCCAAGGGTGAGGCAGCTGCTTCACACAGTGGTTATCCCACACACCCATTTCTGCGACCACCATCGGCTCACCTGGGCTCAGATCCACACCTACAAGCTGACTGGATTGTGAATGTTCAGCTTGAACTTTAACTAATGCTTCCTGAAGGTCAAAACCATAGTTCTGTGCAAGAACCTTGGGAATGATGAGCAAGGTGTCTGTAAATGCCTGGACTCCAAGCTGAGCCCTGCCCTTCACACTGGACTTGTATTTAATCAGAGCTTCTGCCAGTGCTACATCTACTGTACCTGCACCGGTGATTTGTGTGTCAACTTAACACAAGCTGGAGTTATCACCGAGAAAGGAGCTTCCGTTGAGAAAATGCCTCTATGAGATCCGGGTGTAAGGCATTTTCTCAATTACTGATCAAGGGGGGAGGGTCCCTTGTGGGTGGTGCCATCTGTGGGCTGGTAGTCTCGGGTTCTATAAGAGAGCAAGCTGAGCAAGCCAGGGAAAGCAAGCCAGTAAGAAACATCCCTCCATGGCCTCTGCATCAGCTCCTGCTCCCTGACCTGCTTGAGTCCCAGTCCTGACTTCCTTTCGTGATGAACAGCAGCATGGAGTGTAAGCTCAATAAACCCTTTCCTCCCCAACTTGTTTCTTGGTCATGATGTTTGTGCAGGAATAGAAACCCTGAGTAAGACAACCCTGGACAACACAGCCATCATCAATAGTATTTTTGACAGCCCTCAAGCCATCTCTTATTGCATCCTTGATTTGAGTCAGCGTGTGCTTATTTGGTCCTCTAACCACTAAAGTGACAGAACAGGGATTGTCACACTTCTCAATAAAGGTGAACTTCTCCTCACCAAGTGTATACTCAATAGACAAGCCCTGCATGTCCCGAACAGTCAGGATTCAGGTCATCAAAGGAATTCAGAGCTATTCCACCACAAGCAAGTGTCAGTCTCTCCATGTTTCTCCTCTTGGCTCTGGGCAGAGCTACAATGCCTTCTTTTAAAAGGGCATCTAAAGAAAAAGGGTCAATCCCCTTTTGATTAATAAGGACAAAGCCTTTATCTGAATCACCACAGACTTTCTTTTTCAGTTCTATGATTTTTTTTAACTCTATCGTCAATGAATTTTCTTTCAGCCTTTACTAGTTTTTCTCTCTCCTCTGCACTCTTGTAAAAAAATAAAATAAAAACAACCCAGAATTCACTTCTGTCTTCGTATACTCTAAGGACACGTTGCACGTGAGGATGCAGGCATTTTCTCCTCTTTTCTTCATATCAGGATGCCTCAACCCATGATCCAAAACAAGCCCTCTGATTAAACTTGTGTCAGTTTCGGGTTTATGCTTCATCTTCATGATCTCAACCATGAAGAGGTCAATGGGCTCGTCTTTTTTCCTAATGGCCAACATGGAGTCCACCACTGCCTCTGTCAAGCCATCTGCAAGTTCAGCATGAGCTTTAGTCCACAGAGATGTCTTGGCCACATCGATGAGTGTTTCTCTGTTCATCCTTTGCTTACTTTGACTTGTTCCAAAAACTGGAGTGCCTTTTCCTTTGCAGCTTCAAAACCTTCAGTTATGCCGGGCAGTGGTGGTGCACGCCTTTAATCCCAGCACTTGGGAGGCAGAGACAGGCAGATTTCTGAGTTCGAGGCCAGCCTGGTTTACAGAGTAAGTTTCAGGACAGCCAGGGCTATACAGAGAAACTCTGTCTTGAAAAACCAAAAACCAACCAACCAACCAACCAACCAACCAACCAAAAAACCCTTCAGTTATTATTCTGGGATGAAGACCTTCAGAAATGTTGAGGTCTGCTTGTTTCAGCAGCTCCCCCATGATGAGGACATTGGAGGTAGTGCCATCACCAGGTATATCATCCTGAGCTGTAGCCACTTTTGCTATCAAAGAGGCTGTTGGGTGTTGAATTTGCATTTCATGAAGCAGCACATTGCCATCTTTAGTAAGTTTGATGTCTCCAGCACCAGATACAAGCATCTTCATGGTGCCCGTAAGGCCCCAAGTTGGTCCTCAGAACGTTGTTCTCAGCCTCTCCCTGAGCTAGGCCAGCCATGGTGGCAGTGAAGACCCTAAATCCTAAGGCTGAGGTGGCCAGGGGGCAGGCAGCGCTGGCAGTGAACATCAGTGTGGCACGGGGCCTGCAGGTGGGATCCTTTAAGTGAAGGCCAGAAGGAGGTGTTTAAAGTGATTGGGTCCTGAGTTCATGAGGCTTGTCAGCTCTCTCTCTCTCTCTCTCTCTTTCTCTCTCTCTCTCTCTCTCTCTCTCTTTCTCACAGTCCCTCCATAAAGTGATCAGCTTTGTCCTGCTGTGTGTTCCCACCATTATGTGCTCTCCTAGTAGGAGCAGCTGATGGTTAGTGGGAGTCTCTGTCCTGGGAAGAGCTGCTGATGGTGAGCAGAAGCCTCTGAGGCTGAGAGCCAGGACATCTATTGTCTTTATACTTTATTTTAGGAGTCTGCTTCAATGGTGGAACACTAAGAGGGAAAACCTTAAAAAGAAAAGATGGAATTTGTATTTCTGTCTGTCTGTCTGTCTGTCTCTCTCTCTCTCTCTCTCTCTCTCTGTGTGTGTGTGTGTGTGTGTGTATGTGTGTTCGTGCTCAAGCTCATGCCTGTAGATCTTCAGATATCCTGCAGCTGGTGTTACAGGAGACTGTCAACTGCTCTGCATGGGAGCTGGGAACTGAATTCAGGTTGCCTGGAAGAGCAGCAAGCGTGCAGAACCACTGAGGTATCTCTCCAGGTCCAACACGTACACCTTTTAACTTATCCTCTAGGACGGCTTTCTGAGAGACTATTTGGACAACAAGACAGCCTCTGTCTGCCCTGGCTTCCTCTCTTCATTCTTGCTTAATCTGGTTTCATGTCTCACCCAGAAACTCCCCAGCCTCTGCAGATTAGGATGTTATATAAATCTCAACCATCTGGCTCATCTTCAAGTCTCATGTTTTTGTGAGTCTCCCATGTGTATGAACATAATGAAGTTATATGATTTTCTCCTGTTAATTTGTCTGCTGTCAGACTTAAATTATGAAACTTTCAGGGGGAAAAAAGAAATTTTTCTTTGCTCCTTACACTGGTCTCTCTCATCAATCAAATGTCTGTAGCAACATGATAAAATACATTATGTTTGTAAATACTTGTATTTCACTAAGCTGATGTATGTTCTGATCTCAAAACACTGAGATAAAGTTTCTCTTTAAGGGTGTGTGGGGTGAGTGGGTGCTTAAGCAAGCATGAGCGTTATTGTGGAATGAGACGTCTCTATTAGATGGGAAGCTATTCTCACACCCCACTGAACTATTCTTTTACCCATGACTAATTGTGCTAACTATAACCATTTTCAGCAATACACAACCTGAAACAGAGTCTTCCTTTAGGCAGAAAGCTCATGTTATTGTTAGCTGGGCTCAAAGTTGTATTTGAAAGTAATAAAGTTGCATTTCTTAGAAATGAAAAGCAACAAAAACTCGTGTAAAGGAAACAAAATAACTCCTTGCAGGGTCTTGGATTCTCTAGTGTGCTTGCTGGTCCAGAGTGCAGCTTCCGAAGGCACTTCTGATGGGTTAGATGGCGAATACCACCCACTCACTTCTCTGAGAGATTCTCTCCATCTCCTAGGCTCACACCAATGGCTGCAGATAGCAGCTAGATGTTAAACAAAATGCATGCAAGGCCATTGTTTTAGATTGAGCCCTTGCACTCAAACCCAGAAGACCAGAACAAACCAAAGGGGAATCAATCATGCTGAGAGCCACTTGATCCAACTGCAACACAAAGAAGCATATAGGTCGCCAAACAGAGCTATTTTTTCCCTGAAGACAGGAAGTTTCAGTCTGTCCGAGTCAGTGTCATCAGCGAATTCCCTTTGCTTTAACTCATTTGAAAGGAGTTGCCCTGTGTTGACTGGTTTTGTTTCTCTGTTCATTCCTTATAGTTCTCACAGTTACGATCACTGTTTTCCTAAGGGATCCGTAACCAGATAAGTCTGAACCCAATGGCATTACAGTAGTATCTATTCCCAGATTGAAGGCACAGGGACTGCTAAACTGAGCTAGGCTTATCCTAAAGCTGCCTCTTAACACTTTTCTACCTAAAGGCTTCTTCATCAGGGGTGAGCAGCAACCCGACTCCACACACAAACAAGCTAACCTTTACTTTATAAACAAACCAGCCTTACTTTGACTGCACCCTAATCTACTGGATACTGAATACTTCCATTTTGTAACTTCTTTTTCTCTGCCTATAAATATAACCTGCCTAAATGGTGAAGTGAAATCTTCTGAACCATTTTTAGTCTGGGTTGCTGCTCCATTCCAGAATGGCAAATAAAACTGGGTGTGATGGCTTACACCTATAAGCTCAATACTCCGATGACTAAGGCACAAGGACTGTGACAAGTTCAAAGTCAGCCTGGGCTACAGAGTAAACAATGAGCTCCTTGGGTTACATTTTCATGAAAGCAGACACAAAAATGGTGCAAAACTAGACTTCTAATATTTTTACTCTTAACAGAGGATTGAGGTCATCTTCCTCCCTGCTTCCTCTAAGCAACTTCTGAGTTCAAGAAAATTACATGGCATGGGGTGTGGAGGCCAACATTATCCTTTGCTCTCTAGCTGGCTCCTTGCCTATAGGAAGACTCCTATGGACACCCATGTGCCCCCAGCCATGCTCTGAATGATCCAGAGTGAGACGCCCACAACTGGCTCTGAACATGTCCCCTCACTACAGGGCACATGGTACCCCAGAGGTACCATGTTTCCTGAGGAAGCTTGGTCATTGTCCCAAATTGCCGTCCTCCTCCTGTTTCTAGGGAATGTATGCACGTTCCCACACCCTGCACAGGAGTGAGTCTTCCAGGAAGGACCTGTCACCTGCCCTCCCTCCACAAGGACAGCTCACCTGCTTCCCCCTCATACTTGATAGCGCCCTTCCATGTAAGCCTATCTTCTCAGCAGGATCCTCTCTTATCCACTTCTCTGCACTGACAGCGAGAGTCAGCATCCGGGTCTGATGCTGTGTCCTGTGAATTATGATGTTTGCAGATTTTCAAAGACTATTTTCCTCAGAGAGACTGTAACTAGGCCAACTGTTGTGTGTGTATGCTTGCTTTCCTCACGTCATAATAAAGAAACTTATCCTTTCTAACTTTCGCTACCCAAATCATGTCCACAAACTGTCAGTACTCTCTGGACTCACCTGAGAGCTTGTTAGAAATGCCAACATTTCAAGTTTCATGAACACCTGCAGGATTTGCATTTAACAAGCTCCTGGTTGACCATGTGCACACAGCAGCTTAGTCTGACCTAAACATCCAGGTGAGGCCACGTTTCAGACAGTGGAACTGAGAAGCAAGACTTGGTTTGTCTCTGCTCTAGTGACTTAGGTTAGCTTGCCTGCTTGCCTGCTTGCCTGCCTTGGCTCCCTACATAGCTCAGGATGGCTTCAAGCTTCCACTCCTGCCTCCACACTAGTGCGTTCTTCAGACACACTAGAAGAGGGCATTGGTTGTAAGCCACCATGTGGTTGCTGGGAATTGAACTCAGGACCTCTGGAAGAGCAGTCAGTGCTCTTAACCTCTGAGCCCTTCTCTCCAGCCCCCGCACTAGTGCATTCTTAGCCAGAAAATTCTTTGCTCTGTGAGGCCATGCTGGGCACTGCAGGATCTTTGGAGCCTCTCTGACCTTCTCCACTCCTTACTTGAAGTACTGTGATGGCTCACCTGCCATGCTTAAAACATGAGAGCCAAAACTGTCTCCAGATATTGCTGATAATTACCCACGTGGGGCAAAACCACCCACCCATTGTTTATTTGAGAATGCATGTAGCTGGTTGATTTTGCAGTTACAGTATGAATAATGTGTTAGTTTGGTATTTTCCCCAAAGCAGAGGAGATGGGCAAACCTGCTGGGAAGACCACATTTCAGATGTTCTGAAAGGCATGAACGCTTCAGGAAGAAATCAACATCACTGAATCCAAAAATAGAAGCCAAGAGAGGTCCTTCTGGCAGGTGACCTGTGGCTTACAGGCAGCTTTGGGGTTTCACTACCTTGAGGTCTTAAGGTCTGACTGGGAAGGACACTGGTGTCAGAGAAAAAGAAAAAAAAAAAGATGCTTGCTTTGAGCACCCATGTTTGGCACCATGGGTGATGTGCCCTAGGTGTAGTGTTCTCTGTAGGAGGACCCTCTGGACAATAATTCTATTCATCCACTCATTTGTTCTTTCTTTCTTTCTTTTTTTCTTTCTTTCTTTCTTTCTTTCTTTCTTTCTTTCTTTCTTTCTTTCTTTCTTTCTTTCTTTCACTGGCCCTCTGCCATGGACCAGGAGCTGGTTGCCCTGGGTGAGGAGAGGGATGCTGTGATTCCTCCTCCAGGGGACTCACTAGTGGAAAGGAGACAGGGTTGTCACAGCCAGGGTAACAGCATCTACAGAGGCTCAGTGCTCACCATGATAACAACACCATGGTGTTTCTGTGCTCCCTGGACACAGCTCATGATTGTTCCGCTTTCCAACCGAGGAAGCTCAGAAGGCCATGTAGCTTGTCCAAAGGCACATAGCTTATGGCAGAGCAAGGGCAGGAGTCTACCTCATGCATAGGGATCTACAATGAGCATGCTGTTCCCACAGTGCACACTCTGTGCAGACAAATGCAACCACAAGCCAGAGCACAAAGAGGCAGTCTGAGAGAGGACAATGTCTCAAAGGAGGTGACATTTGAACAGGGCTCAGGGTCCTGGGTAGTGGCATACACATGTACATTTATTTATCAGACATTTATAGGACCTCTCCATAGAGTCAAGACCTTGTGCTGTGGATTTAAAAATAGATTCCACCTTTTCAAATTTTGACTATTTGAAAGACCAGTTCCAATTTCTATCCTTTTTATCACTGGGCGTTGTATCACTGGGCGTTGCTGATGGCGGAGCAGTCTGTGTTCTGCATAATACTGCAGTGAACACTGATGTGCAAGTGTCTGTTCAGGTCCCTGCTCTCAGGTAGGTTTTGATGTTGGGGGGGGGGGGGAATGGGACTAAATTCAACCGTGAATATAGGGGGCTGAAGAGATGGCTTAGTTGGTGCTAGTGCTGGCTACTATTCCAGAGGCCCTGGATTCTATCCACAGCACCCACATGGTGACTCACAATCTTTAACTCTAGTTCCAGGGGATTTAACACCCTCTTCAGAGCATGTCCTCTGACCCCAAACCCATACCACTGTTCTGTGTCAATGCAGGCAATAGGAATTCTCCCTTCCCTGAATCTGAAACAGGTATTAAGGCTGTATCTGGGCTCTCTCTCTCTCTCTCTCTCTCTCTCTCTCTCTCTCTCTCTCCCTCTCCCCCTCCCTCCCTCCCTCTCTCTCCCCCTCCCTCCCTCCCTCCCTCCCTTTCCTGCTTTCTTTTAAAAGATGTATTTATTTATTCTATGTTCCTTGGTGTTTTGTCTGCATGTATGACTGGGTGAGAGTGTCAGATCCTCTGGAACTAGAGTTGCAGACCGTCATGAGCTGCTGTGTGGGTGCTGGGAATTGAACCTGGGTCCTCTGCAAGAGCAGCCGATGCTCATAACTGCTTCACAATCTCGCCAGTCTCCCAACCTCATTTCCAAATGATTGTTCACTCTTCTTTGACTCTGAGCATGAAAATACACATTTCAATTAGAAAAGATTTTGAATAGTTGTGTGTGTGTGTATATGTGTGTGTGGTGTGTGTATAACTGGTATGTGTGTATGTGTGTGTGTGTGTTTAAGTGCATATCTGTAGCGGTCAGAAGGCAATCTCTAGTTTTGACTAGATGGCAGTTACCTTTTGTTGGAGACAGGGTCTCTCACTAGCCTGGAATACCACCGGACGGGCCAGCCTAGCTGGTCCTCGACCTTCCAGGCGCATGCCTCCCATGGCTTACAGGGTAAACCATCCCGCTTAACACTTATTTTAAACATGGGTTACTCGTGCATGCATGGCAAGCACTGCATGGTCCCGTGATTTTGATTATTTTATTAACCATAAAGAAATAATAAAGGCTTAAGGAGATAAGCAAATTATGTGTGATTTAATTTAAACATACAACACACACACACACACACATAGTGTGACATCACATGGTAACTCATGAATATGTACAACTTTGATGTTCCCAGGTGCCAAGTTTCAAACAGGAAATGAAGAGAAATTCACACTTTCCTCTGGGCATTTAGGCTTAAGCCTCCCTTGTCATTCTAAGCTTTGTAAAAAACTTTGTTATGCTTTTCCTCTTGTGACTCTGCCTTTTGTGAGGAGTGACAGATAGGTCTTCTGCCATGGGAGGGGCGGGATATGACCTTTGCCCCCTCCCACCACCCTGCCAGCCGTCCCTGTCCCTGCAGTCTCGTGCATATCATTTTAATCGAATTCCATGTGCTTCTGTTGAATTGAACTTAGTTTGGCCCCGTGGAGCTGCCTCAGGCCATGTTGAAATTTGGCCTAAAAGTCTCCAGTGTGTATAAGCTGTGACCCGTCTTGATAGACCTTTATCTGCTCTTCTCCCACAGGCTGGGATCCGCCCTTCCTCCCCCTCCCCCATTTGTTTAGAATACAAAGCCTCCTCTAGTTAATAATTTTGTCCTTGAGATTGTCCTTGCCCTTTTCTGATTGTGGGTCCGGTCACAGAGCAGACTGCCTATAATTCTCCAGCTCTCAGAGGCAAGTAAGCACTAGCTGCCAGCTAGGGACAGAGGGGTGCCTCTTGCATATTTGTAACTCAAAGCACACCTCATACTGAAGATGGACCATAACAATCTCTTTTGTGTGGTGATCTTCCATACGGCTTTATTTCATTCCCAGACATATTCTGGGAATCTCAAAAACAAGGCATAAAAGACACCATAACTTCTCTGTGATCCTCGATACCTAGAGTTTTACCTGATCCTTTATAATCCTGTTCAATCTAAAGGAACAACCCTATAAGCTCAATCAGGTTTTATAGCAGTTCTGTGAGGGGCAGCTTACAGAATCTTCAAACCTGTTGTAAAAACAAAAGAAAATAAACAACAACAAAAACCCAAAAACTCAATCACAATTCTGACTCTGAGAAACCTACACTCACAATCCCAGGAGTGTCTTCCTCCCTCTCTCCCTCTCTCCCTCCCTCCCTCCCTCCCTCCCTCCCTCCCTCCCTCCCTCCCTTCCTCCCTCCCTCCCTCCCTTCCTCCCTCCCTCTCTCCCTCCCTCCTTCCCTTCCTTCCTTCCTTCCTTTGTGTCTATCAACTCCATTTTAAATCAGTTTAAAATATATATTTTTTAAAAACTCATAAGCTACTTCATACTTACTCATCCAGAAATTCTTTTCTGTGCACCAGAATCCGAGGTCGGGCTTTCCTTGTGTGGAGGTGTCTAAAAGACAAAAGATCCTCAGGTCACTACCACCAGCAGCCTGGAGCTGTGTCTGCATCCCTGCTGCTGCTGGTGCCAATTCCAGATGCAGGCTGGCCTGAACCTGAACCAAATGGAAAGCTCCTATGATACTCAGGACCCAGCTTCAGGAAAAGCTGTGCTCCCTGTCGATATCTGCTATGCACAGAAAGAAACGAAGATCCTGCCGGGAGGCATGTTTTATCTACCAAGCATGAAGAACTATTTGGTATTGGTGTCAGCTGACATGGGAATGTATAGAGCATCTCCAGAGGGGTTCCAGGGTGTTGTGTCCAGAAGCAAAGAACTTCAGCAGAACCAAGAGCTTGTTAAGAAAAGGCACGTGTCTAAGGGAGAGGGTGGCTGGAGCAGAGAGTCGGTGGCTCAAATAATCCCATCTTACAGAGAGTTGGGGCTTTTAAGTCATATAACCCGAGCTTTAGGGGGCATCTGCATAGCGTGGGCTTCTTGGTACACTTGTATCGTACGAGCTCTTCACATAATCTGTTACATGTAATTATACATACGGTCCTTGTCTTATTAACATATTAAAGCTCTACCACAGAGTATGCCTTAGGGGTATAATGAACCGAGGGTCCCCTTTGGACACTCAGGAGTGCCTCTGTGCCTGTGTCAGGGGTCCACTTTCCTTGGCTTCGGGACTGTGGCAGTCTTACTTCTTGCCAGACTGTCTTCATTGTTAGCTTGGTAAGGCTCTGTGCGAGGCCTCCCAGCCCCACTGTCTGTCTTCTGTTTGGTCCCAGTGTGTTTCTTTCTGATAATTTCCCTGTAACACTCTTGATTCCCGTTGTCTTCCTGACATGGATTCTTTTCTTCTACATGTTATATAGCTTTGGTTAATCATCAACTTGTTAGCATAAACAGATTTCTTAAAATGTAGATTGAGTTGTCCTCCTTGCTGAAACTTTGTCTCACTTCTGCGGCCCAGAGCTTTGCCAAACAAAGCCAACCCTGTGTCATTTTGAGGGCTGGCTGCATGTCAACCTTAAGCTTTCCTAGGATGAAGCTTCCTAAAACTTCTAGTATATAAATAGGGAAAGACAGGTTTCCCCAGATAACCTCACCGGGGGTGTCATGAGAGAGACCCTGTCAAGCATTGCTCCTCTAAAGTGTCTGTGTGGTTTAATATTTGTATGTTTGAACGCTAAATTAGTGAATTCTCCTGGGGCTGTCTCTTATTTCCCAAAGCAGTGTTTGTTTGGAAGCAATCTGGAGGCATCTGAGTCCTTACAATAAAATGTAACACAAAACACTATTAACTCTGTCGGTGTTTTTAAGAAAAACGAAACAACCAAACACAACTGTGGCTTTGGCTAACTTCACCGAGTGACAAGCAAGCCATCTGCCGGTACAGGCTGCTTTGGGGATGGCTGATCACGGGGTCGAACGAAACATTCATAGTAATTAGTGCCGGCACCAAAATAGATCATCGCGGTGCTTTTCCAGTTGTTATGGTGACAGCCCCCTGCCTCCCTTTCCCCTTCTTTCCTGTCAAAGGCATTCCTACTTTCTGCGGCCTTCCATCTGGTGTGGACTCTCAGAGTGTAGTGAAATTAAATTGACTGCTCATTTGTCACCCAGAGCTGTGAGTGTTGGGGGAAGGTTGAGAGGAGCAGGGGCTGGGAAAGGCTGTCCCCTTGTGCTCAAGCAAGGGTGGTAGAGCAGCTGGCGCGTCCCTACAGACTATCAAACAGGTGCTGTCAAGGGGCTGCACAGGCACCGATGACAGAGATGGCGCCTCTGAGCTCATGGATGAGAGCCGCCCTTATGATCAGCCGGTCCGCAGCCTGTCAAAAAGAAGAGTGTCTCCCCTGACATCCTTCACACAAATCCTCTGTGTGTGGACTGTTGGTTATTCTTCTGGACTTTTTAGAAGTTATCAAATGTTGACATTCGTGTCTCTCTGGTAAAAATCTCAAAACTTAGCCAGAATTTGGTTCCTTAAGGCCCTGGTCACTTTGGAGTTGGATGTTCAAAATATTGACAAGTCCTGTTATTGACATGATCTCTCCGGAGGCCCCAGGGCTGCAAATTGAGCACCCACCCCCTAAGGCCTCCACAGTCTAACTGTGTATATTTGCAGGAGAGAAATGAGAAATGGTCGGTGTAGGAAGGTGCCCAGAGTAAGGACCCTGAAGAGCTGGCTGTGGGATCCCTTCCCTGGGGAGCTGTTGGTGGGACCCCGTATCCCAGTGTGCTTTCCTGATTCTGCTAAGACAATCATATCAGCAGTTAGTGGGAATAGATGCTTATTACAAATGGCAGGGTGCTGGGCAGTGGTGGCGCACGCCTTTAATCCCAGCATTTGGGAGGCAGAGACAGGCGGATTTCTGAGTTCGAGGCCAGCCTGGTCTACAGAGTGAGTTCCAGGACAGCCAGGGCTACACAGAGAAACCCTGTCTCGAAAAACCAAAAAAAAAAAAAAAAAAAAAGAAAGAAAGAAAGAAAAAAGAAACAAATGGCAGGGTAACGAAAGAGAAACGGGTTTATTAACATGGATAATTTGTAAATACGTAGGAGACACTCAAGGAGCAATGAGTGCTCTGACTTTGGACGTCACCTTCAGCTCAACCATTCTTTACCTTTGGGGTTGTACGCTCCTACCTTCCAGCAGATGCTCGATTACCTAGAGGCCTTTGACCCGCCACTTGCTACCACTGTGTAGCTAGAAAAATTGCCTTTGGCTCCTCAGGTATAACTTGGCATTCGCAGAGTATCTATCTTCTTTGGAAGGGTGTTTCAAAGATGTGGCGATATGGCGTGGGAAGTCAGGCACAGGGCCAGATGCAGAGAGGGGCAGTGGCAGCAGCTGTCTCCATTAAGCAGGTCCCTACTGTCGCTTCCGGCCTGGCTTCGGGCCCCATCATTTCTTAGACCCAAAACGCGCCCTCCAGGCTCGCAGGGGAGACATGGCACACCTCTCCTGGCCAGGCAGCTGTTCAAGACCCAGCAGCAGATGGCCAGCGTCCTTGTGCCGTTAACATCTGACAGTCTTTATGACAGAGTGATAGGGAAGGTCCATCATGAGCAGCACGACCCACAGCACTCAGTCTGGGGTTTCTGTTGCATTAGCAGCTTCTGAACCAGCAGCAGGTCTGAAAGCCAGAGGATGCTCCAGAAGTGGGGCCAACGGGAACTCTGAGAGCTGTGGTCTCTGCCTGCAGGTCCAGGTGTCCTAGGCCTGACAGCTTCATTGTTATTTACAGGACCCATTCATTCAGCAAAAACACCCGAACCCATGTCACACGCCCATCACTGCAGTCAACGACAGAGACACAAACTGAAAATAAATTAATCTTCTCATAAAGTGTATTGGGCTGGGTGCCTGGACAGCGGAATATCCATCACTTTCCACTTCGTGATGTCACTGTTTTTAGAGGGCCATACGTTGTAGAACTCCCACCACCAATTCTGCCTTGAGAGCTGAGATTCTCATTGCATAGATGGGAAGGCTTGGCTCCCAGCTGCTGGGTCAAGCTCACCCAACTTGTCCATGTGTAATGGGAGTTAAATTTGCATAATAAACTTAGGTGTGCTTCTGCGATTTTCCTTTTCTCTTTCTTCCTAAGAAGCATTGAATCTGAGGAAGAAGTTTCCTTAGCTCCCGACCAGCTCATCTTCCTTGGCTCCAACTGGCCCTGGTGTTAGTGTGATGTCTTTGCTAATGCTCCCTTCTGATTTTGGTAGCTACATGGGCCCAAGCTGCTAAAATTGATCTAATTTGAAGTACAGATGCTCAAGGGAGTCTAGGGCATCTCCTGTGTACCCTTGCACAGCTGGTTTCATCAGTTACAATACTAAAGGGCTGATGATCTCCCATATCTCAGCCCTCACTTCCTCTGACACTATCGATGCCTCTCTTCCTGTATCCCTGCCTTGAAGAATCTCTCCTCCCTAGGAGAGCCCATGCTCCTAACTCCAGGTCCCTGTGAAGTATCATGGAGATCATCCAGACCCTACATTTCCAAGCTCAGGACAACCAGGATTGGCTATTTAATCAGTAGAGGGAATAGAATATAGAAAGTCCTCTCTGTAACCAGGATCTTCCCCCTCTCTCTCCCTCCCTCTCTTTTTTCTTCCTTCTTTCTTTGAATTTGAACCACATTTGCTTTTTATTAAATGCTTCCTGAATGTTTTTAGTTCATTTTATTTTATATCGAAAACTTAAATAACATATTGTGATCATGGACCCCCTCTGGGCTCACTGCTCTCCTGACCCCAAACTCTCTCTCTCTCTCTCCCTCTCTGGCTGTCTCTCGCTCTCTCAAACAAACAAGCTAATAAAAAACAAACCAGAATTTTTTTAAAAAAGAAAGTAATAATAATAAAGCACAAGAAGCACACACATAAAACTCATAAAAGCACAAGATCAGAAATCATGATGTACAAGCAAAAGACCAGTAAGATAAAAAAGAAGGCAAAGCTTAAACCGTCAAATATAAGACACAACCAAACCAAACCAAACCCAAAAACTAAACACAGTGCCGTTGAGTTTGTGCTGTGTTAGCCATCTACTGAGTTTGTCTTGTGTCCGCCATCTATTGCTGGACATGGGGGACTACTCTTAAGTGTGGTTTATATACTCTGTGAAACTCCTTCGGAAAGAAACGTATTTTTCTTTTGTAAGTGGTTGTCAAGTACAGAGCGCTTCTTGGTTGGGGATGGGATACTGTGTTCACTTCTCCTCTCAGTGCTGGGATTCCACCTGACTTGACCCTGTGCAGGTCCTGTTTAAGCTGCCACAGCCTCTGTGAGTTCATCTGTGCACGGATCCTGTTGTGTCTGGAAGACTCTGTTTCCATGTCATACTTCCTGTCTGGCTCTTAACAACTTCCCACCCCTTTCCTGAGGGGAGGGGTGTGATGAGGATATCCCATTTAGGACTGAGTGTTCCAAGTCTCTCACTGTCTACACACTGACCAGTTGTGGATCTCCATATTAATTCCTATACACTGCAAGAAGTTTCTCTGACAGCGGCTGAGAGACTCTGGTCTACAGGTAAAGCAGAATGTCATTAGGCGTCTTTGTATTGCTGTGTTCCTTAAACAGAACAATAGTGTTTGATTTTCCCCTAGGTTCATGGCCTATTTAGTTCTTGGCCACTCAAGCAGTGTCAGGTGTGGGAAGTCTGATTGGACACTGTTGGTGTGTCCAATCAGACAGTAGTTAGTTACTCCCCCAACTTATGTGCCACCATTGAACCAGCGTATCATACAGGTGGGCTTTGTAGCTAAGCTGGTGTTTATGTTTCTCCCTTAGTAGCATTCAGGCTACCTTCCAGTACCATGAACACTAGTGAGTAGAAGTGAAGGCTTTAGTTAGACACCAGCTCAACTTATCTACGATCAACAAGATATGTAAGTGTTGTCTTCAGGAATAGGGTCCTTCATTCAGGTTGTGGAGAGCAACCAATAGACTTGCCAATAGCCAGAGATGTTTGGGGGTGCTGAAGGAAATCCTTTAGCCAACAATTCCATTAGCTGTAACTTGTTCTTGGCGCTGAAAGTTTCATTTGGTGGAGAAAGATATCTGATGGGACATTGTCCCACTGTGATTCCATTTAGATTTCTGTCATCTGTGTATAGGTTTTGAGATGATTCTATGGTAGTACATTTCAGTGTGACCTTTCAAATGGCCCTTGGTGTTAGTTGTCCCTCCTTGTATTCTCTCCCCATCTCTGTTTAATCATCTCATTCCGACACCACCTCCTTCCTGTCTCTCCATAGCTGTATATTCTATTCCCCATCTTGGCAAGATTGTCCCCTCCCCCACTATTCACTTTGTACCTAACAGCTGTGGTCATACAGATGGCCTTGTGCCCGTTGACAACTCAAATACTAACCTCCACGTGTAATAATATATGCCATACTTGTCTTTGGGGGGCAGGGTGACCTTACTCGGGGTATTTTTTCCTATCTGCAAACTCATGATTTAAAGTTTTAAAAACAGCTGAATAATGTTCCATCACGCAAACATGCAGCAATTTCTTTATCCAGTCATCTGTTGTTGGATATCTAGGCTGTCTCCTAAGGAACCACCACACTGACTTGCATAGTGGCACACTCTGGGGTTCCACAGTTTGCACTCCCACTGGCAATGGAGGAGTACTCCACATCCTCACCAGCATGAGCTGTCATGTGTTTTGCTGATCTTGGCCATTCTGACTGGAGTAAGGTGGAATCTCAGAGTAGTTTGGATCTACGTTTCCCTGACGACTGAGGATGTGGAACATTTGAGTGTCTGCTGTTTGTGCTTCATCTTCTAAGGCCAGTCTGCTTAGATCTGTAGCGCATTTTTAAGTTGGGTTCTTTTCTTGATGTCCAGTTGTTTTGTTCTTTGTGTATTTTGGATATTAGCCCTCTATCAGGTGTGTGACTTATAAAAACATTTTCTCATGACGTAGTCTACCACTTTGTCTGAATGCTGGTGTCCTTTGCCATACAGAAGCTTTCCAGTTTCATGAGGTCCCATTAATTGTTACTCTTAGTGCCTGTGCTAATGTTGTTCAGAAAGTCTTTTCTTGTGCCAATGGATTCAAGACTGTGCCACACTTTCTCTTTTGTCAGATTCAGGGTATATAGCCTTATGTTAAGGTCCTTCATCTATCTGGAGTTGAGTTTTATGCAGCATGATAAATAGGGATCTATTTGCATTCTTATTATTATATGCAGCCATAAAGGTGACTGGCAGTATTTAGTGAAGATGCTATCTCTTGTCCAATGTGAGGTTCTGGCTTCTTTGAAAAAACAATTGAGTGTCTATGGGTGGTGGCATCATGTCTGTGTCTTCAGCTCAGTTCCACTGATGAACTTGCCTGTTTTTATACCAATACCACGTTGGTGTGTGTGTGTGTGTGTGTGTGTGTTAGAGAGAGAGAGAGAGAGAGAGAGAGAGAGAGAGAGAGAGAGAGAGACCTTACCTTTGTTTAGTCATCTCTACCTTGGTTGGTAAAATTTGATTAAATTTATAGTTCTGTTTTATTTCATCTCACTTTGGAAATTTGTTTGTCTTCTGTTCTTGTTTTGTTATGTCACTCAGGCTTTGATCCTCCACCTCAGTAGTGGCATCTGAGACTGCGAGTGTCCCATCACCCAGCTGGCATCGAGCCTTTCAAGAGACAGGCTTGGTTATTCTTTATGGAGCTTTAGATGCTCTGGTAATAGTCTGCCCCTTACTCCCAACAGTGCAGCTTTGAACTTATATTATCTATCGTTTTAAAGATTGGGATTTTAAGAAATTTGTTACATTTTGTGTGGTATGTGGATCTGTGTGTGTGTGTGTGTGGTGTGTGTGTGTGTGTTACAATAGGTGTGTGAGTACTCCATGCCACAGAGCATCTTTAGAAGTTAGAGAAAATTTTGTGGGAGTTGGTTTTCACCTACTGTATGGGTCCTGAGGATTGGACTCAGACTGTCAGGGTTGTGACAAGTGTCTTTATTTACTGAGCCCAGAAGCAGCTTCAAAAGTTAAACATGCTGGTTTTATTACAGTAGCTCTGTAGTACAACTTGAGATCAGGGACCTCCATGAGTTCTTTAATTATTCAGGATTGGGTTAGCTATATTTGTGTGTGTGTGTTTGTGTGTGTATGTTTCCATATGAAGCTAAAAATTGTCCTTTCAATAACTGTGAAGAATTGTGTTGCAATTTTGATGGTGATTGCATTGAATCTGCAGATGGCTTTGGGCAGAATGGCCATTTTGACTATACCTTCCTACTGATCCATGAGCATGGGAGATCTTTCTATTTTCTGATATCTTCAATTTGTTTCTTCAATTTCTTCCATTTTTATTGTATATGTCTTTTACTTACCTGGATAGAAAGATCCTAAGGTATTTTATGTTTTTGAGGTTATTGTAAAAGTTATTGCTTTCCTGGTTTCTTTCTCAGTCCAATTACCATGTGCACATAGGAGGGCTACTGATTTTTTCTGAGTTAATTTTGTACCCTGTTTCTTTGACGAAAGTATTTTTTCAGCTGTGAACGTTTCCTGGTGGAATTTTTAGGGTCTTTTATATATAAAATCATATCATCTGCAAATAAAGATACGTTAGCTTCTTCCTTTCCTTTATGTACCTCCTCGATCTCCTTCAGTTGTCTCATTGCTGTAGCTAACATTTCAAGTACTACACTGACTAGGTATGGAGAGAGGGGACATTCTTGTCTTGTTCCTGAAATTACTGCAAATGTTTTTGAGTTTCTCTCCATCTAGGTTGGCATCGGCTGTGGGCTTGCTGTAAATCAACTTTAATATGTTGGGGCATGTCACTTCTATCCCTCACCTCTCCAGGACTTTCATCATGAAGGGGAGGTTTGATTTTATCAAAGGCCTTTTCTACGTCTTGGGACATGGTCACGTGGCTTGTGTCTTTCGGTCTCTATGTGGTGGGAGGGCTGGGTCACGGAGGACCTTTTATCTGTTTGGTTGTTGATTGATTTCTTCTCCCTTAGATTACATCCCTCAGTTTAACCCTCCCTTCTCTCTTCCTAAGTGACCTCCCCTGTCCCCCAGAGCCACTCAAAAATTTACTGAACCATTCAAAAGCAGAAACCAACATGGGCTTTAAAAAAAAAAAGACATATTCTTCAAATAAAGTTTCCTTAAGGTAACAAGAGATGAGCTGTATGAAAATGCCTCACATTCTGAAGTTCCCACTAAGAACCACGCCTGCATCGTGTATAGAATGTGTGTGCTGGGGGGAAGGAGGCTTGTCTTCTCTTTTGTGCTACTTAACTCCATATTTTGCCCCTGAATCACATTTTCTTGGCACGGGAAAGACCCACTGGCCACTTTAAAGATGTCGAATTTCTTTAGATTGCCAATATTTCTATAAGTAAATACCGTACACACAGACTTTGAATGGCACTAGGTCCCAGAACTGATGCTGTTTCCCCACTATGTTGCTTCATGGTTTTCTTCTATAAAATACGAGCCAAGACTTATGCATCAAAAAAGTCACTTCAAGGAGTCAATGAGCTGCGTGTGAAAGCGTTTTGCAAACACGCAGCACAAAACCGTCACAGCATTTTACTGATTACCTTTTCTACCCCTCAAACATCTGGGAGCGGCGTCACAGCCCTAGTGCCTGTGTGCTCTGCCTCCTTCAGCTCTTCAGGAAGTATCGGCAAATTGTGGCAACGAAGGACGGTCTATTTAAGCTAAACCTAACTCATTACTGTGTGTCATCACACATGCTCTGTACAGGTCTCATGATGCTACATTCTCTACTATGTGTGTGCATGGTTCTTGTCAGGTACAAACACGTTATCCTATACCCAGAGCTAGGGGTGGGAAAATGCTGTCATCGCAGAAGATTGAATTTTGAAAACAGACGAATGTCCCTGTGCATGTTTTTAAAATAAAGAGCGGCCGGGCAGTGATGGCACACACCTTTAATCTTATCACTTGGGAGGCAGAGGCAGGAGGATCTCTGAGTTCGAGGCCAGCCTGGTCTACAGAGTGAGTTCCAGGACAGCCAGGGCTACACAGAGAAACCCTGTCTCGGAAAAAAAAAAAAAAGGAAATAAAATAAAATAAGAGCATGAGTTTTGTGACAGCCTTGCCTCCCGTATCTCCATGTCCATCATATCAACTCCTGGCTAGCACTTGCTGTCCTGGGATACTATCTGTAAGTAATCAACATGTATTTTCACCAGTAAGTACTTCATATACTCTGAAGGCCTGGGCTCACATAGTCAACTTCTCAGAAAAGTATTGATAAGTTTGATCCAATGTTCCCGGAAAGCTGTGTGTTCCAAGCCTGGTTCCTACCCCATGGCAGTGAGAGAAAATGGAGGAGTCTTTAAGAGGTAGGGACTAGTTGGAAGTCTTCTGGTCTGTCTTCCTAACACATAAGGATGTGCCTTTGAGTGGAGTCCTGGTGCCCTTGGCTGTATTCTCTGTCTCTCAGATGTCGTAAAGCTAGAAGCTTTGTTGGGCATGTGCACCGGATGTAGTTCCTTGGCATAGGCAGGGGTAGTAATAACATCATTATTGAGATTTCTTTCTAAGAGAAGTAGTCCTTTTCTGCGGTAGGGTTTGCAAAAACTTCTCCCAGTTTGTATTGGCCTTTAGATACTGCTTCTCGGGAAACCACACATAAAACTTAGACTTTAGCGCCACCAAAGTATTAGTCCTTTAAAATATACACTACAGAGGGGTCTTAGAAGATGGTTCTGTGGATAAACCACTTATCATGGGTCCCCAGACCCCATGTAAAACCCAGGCAGGTATGGCAGCCCCTAGCAATCCCAGAACTTAAGAGGCAGAGACAAGGGTGCTTTGGGAAGCTGTTTAACCAGAGTGATCAGAAGCTCTCCTTGGTGAGCTCTGGGTTCAGTGAGAGACTTTATAACAATAAATACAGTGATCAAAGAGGTCACCAGATGCCAAGGCCAGGGTCATACACATTCACTCTGGTGGTTTGAATAAGAAATATCCCCCACAGGCTTGTGTATTTGAACACTCAGTCGCCAGATGGCAATGCTGTTTGGGAGGTTTGGGAGCTGTGGCCTTGTTGGAGGAGATGCATCACTGCAGGGGATTAGAGACGTTAAAGACTATTTCCTGGTCCATTGTGCACTTAGAAGATCTGATCCACTCCAGTTGCCGTGCCTCTGTTCTGCCATGATAGACTCTTATTCCTACAGAGCCATAAGCCAAAGCATACACGCTTCTATAAATTGCCTTGGTCCTGGTGTTTTAACTAATACACATGCACACACTGTACATGCACAATAAAAAAAATAGATCACCAGCTTCTGAGCCTGAGGCAGGATAGAAAGATGGAGAAAATTATGGGACATGAGAGGAGAACAAATCCTTCACCCAGGAGTCTCTTACTAGCAGACAACCAATGACTGTTTGTAGGCTGTCTCCTCTATCAGGTATAAATGTATAATGTTCTATGAATCTTGTCAGAAACCTCACGAGCAGGGAGAAGGACTAATTAATACTAACTCCCTCTGGCAACCTTGTCTCCTGGTTTTACTTCATCAGATGCAAACCCATCACAAAATCTTCAGAGGCATCCTGTAGTCTCACTTATTAAACAAACAAACAAACAAACAAACAAAACAGAGAAAAGAGAAAAAAGTTTCATAGCAACCTTTTTAAATTCTTTAAAAAGATTTATTTATTTATTTCATGTATATGAATACACTATCACTCTCTTCAGGCACACCAGAAGAGGACACCAGATCCCATTACAGATGGTTGTGGTCACCATGTGGACCTCTGGAAGAGCAGTCGGTGCTCTTAATGCTGAGCCATCTCTCCAGCCCCTCTTAGAAACCCTTTAAAGATGAATTTTGAGAGCCACCTAAGAAGCTAACGTTAACACAGTTGACTGCAACTCTTTCTTGAGGACCCATACCTACACTTGACTCTACTGTCTGCACTTCCCTCTCTCTCAGTGAAGCCCATCCCATGCTCATAGGTCGGCCTTTTATTCTGACGCATTTTTCTTTCTCCGAATGCACATGTGTAAAGTCCATATTAAAAGACATTTAATAAAATCTCCAACTCTGCTTTATTCTGCCTAGTCATGAATCTCTTTTCTCTGTGGAAACCATGAATCCAGGTTTGGCCTGAGATGAGGTCCCTAACAGAGTGAGGGAACTCCTCAGGCTGCTGGGGGTGACCTATTGGAGCTTTGTCTCTGTCCCTTCTGCATTGACAGTGTTATCTACTGGAGTTTGGATAGACTTTGCAGTGAGGGTTCTGCCATCCACAGGTTGTCCACACCACAGACACCAGCCTTCGGTTCAAAAGTATCAGGGCCACCCTTACTTCTAACCACCCAGGCTGGGGTACAAGGGTTCCCACAACCTACTGAGATACAACAACTCACTAGCACAGTGAGCAGAACTCAGGGAACAGCTGTGTCATTTTGTAATTTTGGCTTTATTACGTAAAAAAGATATAAATCACAACCAACCAGCAGAAGGATGAGGACGGGACAGACCCCAAATGCAAAGCTTCCAGGACTTTCTCTCAGTGGAATCAGGATGCACCCTGGGATACCAGTGTGGAATAATATGCAGAGTTCTGCCAATTATGGGTGAGCACCGGAGCAGCTGGCCAGAGTTTGTTAAATCAAATCTTAGCTTCCCCTCCCTTCCCTACCCTGAGGTTGGAGTTGGTGTCTCCTGCCTCAAAGCTCTGACTCTAATCACATGGTTGGTGTTTCTGTGAAACCGTCTCCCACTGGGAGTCATCCCTTAGCATAAACTACATAGAAGCCCCACCATGAGTCACCTCACCAGCATGACCACGAATCACTGTGAGTGACAAACATTCTTACCCAGGAAAGCCTGAGGGTTCCAGGATACCTTCCCGAAACCTGGCAAAAGTCAGCAATATTCTTTTTAAAAAATATTTCTTATTTTCATGTATGTATGCATATTTTTGCCTGCATGTATGTACATGCAGCATGTGTATGCCTGGTGTCTGAGGAAGTCAATAGAGGTTCCCTTTCCTACCGTTGCCTATGTGCCCCTTAACCCCTGGATGATTCTACTCCTTTTCCAACACATATTTACAACCCGCCTGGAATTTACTGTAATTCAAATATGGTGAAGTTCATCCCTAAGGGATTTTTCTAGGGAGCTGTCCCTACGCCATTTTTTCCTACTGATTAGACTGGCAGGCTCATCACCTTCTAATTCCTACATGTGACGTGGTTCACTTCTAAACGTCCTAGGGATTCCCACTGATCTGTTTGCATGTGGCCATCACACAGTACTTTGATGATCTGTATTCCCAATGAGAGGTAACCTTTTATTTAATATTTACAATGTTTAGAACTCTTACGGAATTCAGCTTAAAATCAGTTGTCAATTAAAGGTGAGACACAAATACATCTGTCAGACAAGTGGACGTTACCTGTGGATCTGAGAGCTAGTTGGCTTCCAATGAGTGCACTGGCAGGAGACACACCTTCGTGTGTGTGTGTGTGTGTGTGTGTGAAGATGATTTTACACACACACACACACACACACACACACACACAGAGTCTAAACCATACTCCAAGTCTTGAATTTGAATTTTGGTCTTTTTCTGGGCTACTGATATCAGTGTGACGCTCTCTTAGATGCTGGACTACAGCTGCCGCTAGTAAAGGGCCATACACTTGAGAGGGACAATGACACTACAGTGTCCATGCTTAACACAATTTAGCACATGGTATTTCCAGCCTCTGCTGGGATGAACTGGAGCATGGTCCACTCTAAGTTGTGAAGCAGCTGGACGCTACACAGCAGTGCTGGAGCGAGTTAACAAACGTGTACACGATACACCGTGTCTTCCATATATACTTACAATCAAGTGAAAAGGTTTGCTGCGTTGGAAACAGCACAGCCAGCAGCAGCCTCTGCGGTCTCCTCTCCAACGAGCATGTGTTAGGTATCTGGTCTTCCCATAGGCACTTGCTGCATGGGTCAGACACAGGCCTTCCTCAGTGACCACCTCCTGTCCATCTTGATCTGAGTCAGAGCTACCCAGATCTTGTGTTGGCAGACTCTAGTCCTTAGGCATCAATACCAGGAGGAATGGCGTTCACGGTGGACAACTCCACCTAGGTAAAGAGCAGTGGAGAGGTTCACACTTAGCGTTCTTACTGAACTCTTAGACTTGAAGGACACGTGTATTTTGACACAGAGACTCTAACTGGGTGAGGTTTAGAAGTTCTGCGTTGGCCTTATTTTCTTGAAAGGTATCAAGATGATGCCTAATCTGGCCAGGCAGTGGTGGCGCATGCCTTTAATCCCAGCACTTGGGAGGCAGAGGCAGGCGGATTTCTGAGTTTGAGGCAAGCCTGGTCTACAGAGTGAGTTCTAGGACAGCCAGGGTTACACAGAGAAACCCTGTCTCAAAAAACAAAACCAAACAAACAAAAAAGATGATGCCTAATCTTGTCTTTTCATCTATGCTTTTATATCCCTTAAGATTTAATTTTTTTATATTTTAAGTTGACACCGAAGATTGTACGCATTTACAGGGTAACATGGAATCTTTAATGCGTGCATACATTCTGCAGTGTTCAAATCAGGCTCAACATTCCTATCTCCTCAGACATTTATTTCTTTATGATAAAAACCATTGGTGATTCTTTCTTCTAGCTTCTGCTGAAATTGCGCAGTGTTCGCACCTTTGATAGCTCCGGTGTCAACAGGACAACTGTACTTCTCTACTAATATTTCTATTAATAGGCGCATGATGGCCATCCCTGCCTGAGGAGGGCAGCATGATACTTCAATGCGTGGACACTGTATAATAGTCTGACCAGGGGAGGTGGCATGTCTGCCAACCATGTATCATTTCTTTATGTGTTCATTGAGATTTAAAGGTCACGGGTTTCCTGTGCACAGATCCGCTTCTGGGTAGCACTTCTTATTATTTTGCCAAATGATGGGTTTCTCTACCAATCCTTGCATGCACGTATCATAAATTTGGTCTTACCCCTGTCACCCCATTATCACCTCTCATGCTCTCTACAATGGTCCCCTTCCTCTCAAATACTGTCCCTCCCCCGATTTCAGGTCTCTTTAAAAAAAAAAAAAAAAAAAAAAAGCTACATTGCACAATGCAGTATTTGTCTTACAGGCTTAACTAATGGTTTTTAATCTGATGACCTTGTACTCCATCCATTTACCTGAAAAATGACAATTCCATCCCTCTTAGTGACTGAACGAAACACCACTGTGCACATAGCACATTTTCTTTATCCACCACCAGTGATGGATAACGAGGCTGATCCCAAGGCTTAGCTACTGCGAGTATAGCTGCAATAAACACATCTGTACAGGTGTCTCTTAGATGCTGACTTACATTCATTGCAGTAAATATCTACCAGGGGTATGGCTTGGTCAGATGCTAGTGGTATATTAGTTTTTGGATGAACCTCCTAACTGATTTTCATAGTGACTCCGTTAGCTTATATTCCCACCAAGAGAGTTTAAGGGTTTCCAAGGCTGCAGAATTTATTCCTCAGCTGAAAATTACAGTGGGCTTACTTGTGCTTTGTGTGCGTATTTATATGAGAAAATATCTCATTTATGACGGGCACCTGGTATTAGTCAGGTTCCATGCGCTGGAGACAGAGGGTAAGCAGGATGGGTCGGTTCTCAGCTTCACAAACAAAGCTTGTGATCAATTAAGGATGGTGGATGGGCGTTTAACAAAACAGCAAGTGGTGGAAGAAGGGAGCTGGCAGAGTTGAGGATAAATGAACCCCCGTGTGTTATGAGGCCCTGGAAACACTTGATGTTCTTATTTCCCACTGCTCTAGAAAGGACTGAAGGTAGTTTAAAAAAAATTTATTGATACAAAAATACCTACCCAATAAAGTAGTGTATTTACAAATGAAAATACTGACTCTATATTAATTAGTAATAATGAATATCATACATTTCAATATTCATTTTGCTATCATAGAATGACTCAGGAAATATGGAGAAAATAGAAGATGAATACGTTCTTGCCCTATAGATTCAAAACCGAAGGTCCAAGAATAAGGTGGAGACCAGGTGGAGCTGTACTTACCACCTTCACTCCCAGAGGCAGAGCACGGCGGATGCTTTGCACTGCCCATGGCCACAGGGCCTGTATTGTTCTATCTAGTCCAAAATACATATCTTTCTTTTTATTCTCTATACTTATTTTTTCCATTAAAAAGGGAGTTGTCTTTGATTCTCACTAATCTTGCTGAGGGAGCTGCTGCCAGCTACACCCTACTGGGTGCCATGACTCCTCTGCGGATCTCCTCACCCAGCATGGCACAGCCCACGACACACAGCACCTTTCCCTCTGCTCCCTCCAGTCCTCTCAAAACCTCACACTTACTCAGTGGCAGAGGACGACCTTGAACACCTGATCAGCTGCCTCCGTCTCCCAGGTCCGTGGGCCGCTCAGGCCCCCCGGAGGATTCTCTTTTATAAGGCCTGTCTTCTCTCTTTCTGAACAATTCCATTTTGTGCTTTTCCTGGTTATCCCCAAGAAAGAAATAAAAATTTGAAATTCACATATGTTGCAACCAAAAATCATGCTGTCGAAAGGGCGTACAGAAATAGCCCAAGGAGGAGAACTCTTCCCAAGGAAAGTGACTGGGGAAGCATTCTTCCTTGTTTTCTTCAAATAAAGTTAAATGGAATTAACCAATGAAGTCCAGAATCTTCAGGTGACTGAAATATCGGTGTAAAGCAAAACTCTGTGCAAGGAAGGGCTTCTCTGTACAATGATAGGAGCAAAAACTGCTCATTGTGATGGCTTCTAAAATAAATGAAGGGCAGAGGTATGGTTCAGCAGATAAGAGTGCACCTGACTCCTGCAGAGGATCTGGGTTCAGTCCCTGGCACCACATGGCAGCTTCCAACTGTCTGTAACTCTAGTCCTAGGGAAGTTTCTTCTGGCCTCTTCAGACATTAGGCACACAGATGGTACACAGACACACATACGTGCAGGCAAAATATTTATACACATCAGAAATTAAAAATAAATGAAAAAAATAAATGAATGAAACACAATGCTACGAATTAAGAAAATAAGTATCAAACTTTTTGAATTTTCTGTTTGTTCTTATGACAGTCTCTTGCAGACCAGGCTGCCCAGAATTTTCCAGATCCAAGGATGACCTTGAACTTATCTTCCTGCTTTTTACCTCCCAAGTATTGGGGTTATAAGTGTACCACCACGCGTGGTGTCTTAGTTATTTTTCTATAGCGGTGGAAAAACGCCACGACCAAGGCAACTTATAGAAAGGAGGATTTGGGGGAGAGGATAACAGCCCATCATCATCCTGGCAGGGGGAGGGGCGTGGCAGCTGGCAGGTGAGCAGGCGTGCCACTGAAGCAGTAGTTAAGGACTCATATCCAGGTACACAAGGGAAGCAGAAAAACCACACTGGGAATGACACAAGTCTTTTTAAACTTCAAAGCCTGCCCCCAATGACACATGTCTTTCAATAAGGCCACGCCTCCTAATCCTTCCTACACAGTTCCACTAACTGGAGACCAAATATTCAAGCATGTGAGCCTCTGGGGGCTACTCTCACTCAAACCACCACAGCAAATAACAAGAGAGGAGGATTTGTGTGCAAAGCCCAAAAGTACGCCAGAAGCTAAAAGAAAAGAGAAAAAAATCGTGACCCTCAGGAAGAAGAGTACTGGGCCATTGCTCACTTTAGGGTGCATATTCCTAGCATATTCAATTCAAGGTCATAAGTTCATAAAGGAAAAATGGACACATTCCTGAGCTTGCTTACAACATTATAGACCCCATGTTTAAAAAAGAAAGATAGGAGCCAGGCAGTGGTGGCGCACGCCTTTAATCCCAGTACTCGGGAGGCAGAGGCAGGCAGATTTCTGAGTTCGAGGCCAGCCTGGCCTACAGAGTGAGTTCTAGGACAGCCAGGGCTATACAGAGAAACCCTGTCTCAAAAAAAACGAAAGAAAGAAAGAAAGAAAGAAAGAAAGAAAGAAAGAAAGAAAGAA
>JADRCH010000066.1:5412307-5437466 GCA_019843965.1 Rhynchomys soricoides | reverse complement strand
GAAAGAAAGAAAGAAAGAAAGAAAGAAAGAAAGAAAGAAAGAAAGAAAGATCGGGTGGTAACCACCCTGTGTTAGTTTGAATGAGAATGGTCCCCATAGGCTCATATATGAATGCTTAATCATCAGGGAGTGGCTCTACTTGAGAGGGATTAGGATTATGTTGAGATAAGTGTGCCCTTTCTGGAGGAAATGCATTATTTACAAACAATTTCAGTGATTGACACTCACTCTGAACTGAGTTTCTAGAAGTTTCTAGAGGCCATTAATATCATAGACAAGGCTGTCAAAGACAAAACAAGAAAAGGATTGGTTCCCTTTTAGCAACCAGTGGGTACATAGGAATCACTTTAGGTAGAAAGCCACGTGTACCGGTTCTGATTTAGGAGAAGAGCAATCCCTTTGTAGTGGGCATGGCTTAATTCAACAGCAGTCACATGCTGGGCTTCACTCCTGGAACTACAATTGAACTATCAAAGCCCCATGATTACATTTGACAGATGGAGCATGTAGCCACATGATTCTGACCTCGTCACACATAAAAACAGGAAGCCAGGGCTTATCTACCTGTGTATTTATTTATTTATCATGTATATGAGTACACTGTTACTCTCTTCAGTCACACCAGAAGAGGGTATCGAATTCTGTTACAGGTGGTTGTGAGTCGTCATGTGGTCACTGGGATTTGAACTCAGGATCTCTGGAAGAGCTGCCAGTGTTCTTAACCACTGAGCCACCTCTCTACCCCTCCCACCCCCCGTGGTTTTAAGACATATTTGGAATTCTGCCCTTTCCCTTTTCTTCTGCTGTCATCCCCAGCCACAGTTGAGATACTGATTCAATACCATTAGAAATGGAAATTTGCATTAATCACTGCTGCTAAAATATGGACACTGGGAAATACTGCAATATATTTTTACCTGTGTGTTTGGTTGGTGGAATTTTTTTTTCCCCCAGCACTGGGGATCAAATTCAGATCCTCATGAATGCTAGACAAGTGTTCTACCACCAACTACATCCCTGGGAATGATGGAATAAACAGGCTCTTGGCTGCCTGGGTACCATGCTGTGCCTCTCAGTGAAGCTGCACCCAGGAAGCAGAGCTCACTGTGGAAATAACCCGGTGGGACATCCATACTTCCAGTAAGATCCAACAAGGACAGAGGCGGTCTTTGCTGCCCATGGAGCTCATTTCCCAGAATAAGGCTTCCTTTCTGGGATTCCCAAGAGCCATTCTGTTTGAATCATACTGAGAAGACAGTTGCAGGTAGCACTGCCTAAGATACCTCATCACGTGTCCTCCTTCAAGCCTTTATCCCCAGAGCAAAGTGCTCTGTGTAAATAAACCAGTCTCACCTACAGTCTTTGGGGACAGAACCCTTGTCTGTATAGCTAACACTACACCTTCATGGGTGGCATGTCCTTAGGAAGAGGAAGGGCAAGGACTATGGGGTGAGATGGAGCTATCTGTCAGAAGACCTGTGACAAGGGTTTTCTTTCCACCACACCCAGCCTGACTGAGCTGATAAGTGATTCACTGCTGACTTGCCTTCTGCCTCTAATGGACCAGAAACCATTAGCACCATCGATCTCTAGACAGGATGCAGACTGAGCCCCTTCCTAGGTGACTTACAGGAAGGGCACTGAGACAAGAATACAGACAAACTGACTCCCGGGCAGAGTCACACTGGGACTCAGAGCCGTTCCAGACCAGCCTTTCAGTGGGGCAGAGACCCAGAAGCTGCAGGAGGAAATTAACTCCAAGGCTGACTGTTTGCTATCAGAAGGAGTCAGCCTCCATGGAAAATCAGCCCAGAGTTTCGGGAGACCAAGGCTGTTGGAATCAGGGCAAACTGAAAAGCATCTATCCAGTCAGATGTGCTGGCACACATCTATGGTCCTAGCACTCGAGAAGTAAAGGCACACACATCACCACAAGTTTGAGAAGAGCCTCTGCTACACAGTGAGTCGAAGGCCAGCCAAGGTACATACTCTGCCTCCACTAGCATCTCTTGGGTTGAACCTCTCATCTGTGGTACAGTCAAGGCTTGGGAGCCAGGTCACCAAGCTCCATGGTCTCTGCTTTCCTTGCTGCTTCTGGAATAGGATTTTCCTGTCCTCCTTGGCCCCACGGATGTGCCTGCTTCAGTCCTCACTAATTAGACACCAGTTCTGCAGCAGTCTTAACCCCCTAGTTGATTTAGTAATTAAGTCACAGACCTAAGCAGCAGAGGCCTCGGCACAGTAGCTAAGTTCTGCAGGCTGGCCAGCATCTTCCTCTCCTGGCTCTGATATTCCCCTGCTACAGCTGTAGGTGCTGAATGCTACCCTAAACCAAAACAAAGATACTCTATGCTGCTGTATCCATCCTGTGAGTGACTGTGTATCCTCTTCGTTATCATCTTCTTCCTTGCTATGTGATCTGTCTCAGCCTGCTTCCTGTTGCCATAAAATGTTCAAGAGAACGTATTCATTACAAAGGTTTGTTGTGCTCATGGTGTAGGAAGCCGGAAGGTCCAAGAGAACTGAGCCATCATCTGGGGAGGGCTTTCTTACTGCATTATAACACGGTGAAGGAATTCACAGAGGGACAGAGAAGAATACTAGTTTGCTTTGCTTGCAATGCTACTAAGGATACCCACCACCCTTATGACCGAATCTAATCCTAATGCCCCCTCCCCCCACAGAGGCTCTTCCTCCAAATGTAACCAAATGTATGGACATGTAACTTTGGGACTAAATTTCCAGTGCCTGAGCTCCAGGGGTCATCTCGCCCAAGGCCTGTGAATCCCAGACTTGTGTTTCTGCTGCTCTAGTAGTCTGTTGGTGTGAAGAGACACTGGAGTGGAGGCAACTCATAGAGGAAGCATTTAATTGGGGCTGACTTACAGTTTCAGACATTTAGTTCATTATCAGCATGGCAGCAGATACACCTGTGTGGCGCTGGAGGAGCTGAGAACTACATCTTGTTCTGTAAGGAGAGACAGACAGACAGACAGAGGGGGGCCATGGGGTTTTTGAAGCCTCAAAGCCCACCCCGTACTGATATCCTCCAACAAGGCCACGCCCCTAATCCTTCTAATCCTTTCAAAGAGTAATGGAACTCTCTGGCCACTGATGACTAAGCATTCAACTACAGGAGCCTACTGGGCACATTCTTACTCAAGCCACTCCACCTGCCATCCTTCCCTCTCCAGGTATAGACCCTCTCCTGTAGATCTCTGACATGGCTAGACTTGGAGGTGGTCATAGATATGGCTGAATGTAACTCCTCTTGCTTTCTGGATTCAACCACCACGTAGGATTTTTAGCTGTTAGGTAAATGAGACTTTCAGACACACATGCACAATGCTGACCAAACTCAGAGCTACTAGACCCAGACATCTAGAGGTTCCACTGTCTTCTAGTAACATGGTCGGCTGGGGCTGGGAGCCAAGCCTTAACATGAGCGCCTCCAGGGAACTTTAAGATCCAAACCATAGCAGTGTAGTCGGCTCGTTGTGAGAAACTGGAGATTGTCTCAGGAAGGCAATGGGGGCCGGGGAACGAGATTGTCAAGGTCAGAGGTAGTCAGAGAGATTCAGAGCAGTAGTGGCAAACGCTCACCCATGAGTATGACAAAAAACATCAGCCATGCTGGGGGAACCATGGTGTGGACCAGCAATCAGCCTCATAGAGCTTAGGGTTTCAGCCCTGCAGTCACAGGCAGACTAATTCTGCCAACAGCCAGTGAGCTGACTCAGAATGGAAGTGAGGATACCACAGCCTGTCTGGCAGCTGTGTGTCCTTGCGTGCAGAACCCGGCAAAGCCATGCCTCCAGATCCTAACCGACAGACACTCTAAAATGGCAGGAATAGATCGTTCCAGGTGGTAATTGTGTGCTAAGTTGTGCCCCAGCTCTAGAAGACTCATCACCCTGTTTAAGCTCTACCAGGTGCTCCTATCATGATGTGTTTACCCTCCTGCTGGCCCTCCAGAAATGGGGTCAACGGGTCATGTACCGGAACCTTCAGTACTGCAGGCTGAGATGAATCCTGTCTCTTCCTAGGTGTGAGTGTCTTAGATAATTTGGTAGTATCAAGGGGAAGATGACTTACACAATCCCAAATAAACAGCCCAGCACTCAGAGGAGCTCAGGCCAGGCACTCCGTATTGGAGTAGACATTCTGTTCTGACTTTGACAGATTTCGCTTCTGCAGACCCTTGGGATCCCATGCAGTTCAAAGTGGATTTAAATGTTGTTTACCTCGGGTCTTAATCTGCTTTATCCTTTGGGATCTAACTCCCCAAGCCATTGGATGGATAGGAACTAAAAGGCACAGTAGATTCTTACAGGATTTAGGTGGCGTGTTCAGTCCACATAGTTTTGCATGCAGTCGAAATTGCCCTTTCTAGTCCCTTAAATCACCCCAAAATTATATTGAGTGACATCTTTTAGCGAGTCCATCAGCATTGGTGTTAGAACAGACAGGCTTGTTTGTGTCTCCTGCATCAGATGCAAAGGTTGGCCTGCACTTCAGGAGGACAGAAATATGCAAAAATATTAATTTTTATCAGCTTCATCCTGCTTGGGTGACACAGCACTTGCAAAATGGGCTCTGTTCTCATGCTCACTTCAGGGTACAAAGTCTACAGGATGAGTGATAGGCATCACGACCTTGGGTCTTCACTCGTCACAAATGAAGAATTTGATTTGAGGGCATGTGTTCAAATCACAAAGTGAAGTCACAAGCAGCATTGCACTAATTTTGATGCTGGATCAGAACTAGTCCTGGTCTCTCTCTTCCAAGCTGTGTCCAGTGATTTGGCACTCTGAAGTCTATAGTTCATGTACTGTTGTCTTTCAAAGTTTGGTTGCACTGGCCAACTCTGGGTTCAGGTTATAGATGCAAGCATATGCTAGGTCCTGACTCTGTTTGTGCTATCTGTTGCAACTTATGTGCTGGAGAGCAAGACCAGATCATGGAGAGTTCATGTTCTAGGATCTGCTTCCTGCATTCACCCGGTGAATGATTAACCCTCTTCTACCATTTTCTTAAGTTTCCCTGGGCTGACTCATTGCTTGGGTAACTTAGACGAGATTTCCCATAGTGCTCTTTAAGGCAGTTAGCCAAACCAAGCAAAAATGAGCCACATCATTTTCCTCATTGGGAGATTTTTTTTTTCCTGAACTGATGATAATGATTCTACTACACACGCTGTCCACATAAAGAGCTAGCAGGAAAGCCAAAAGCACAGATGAGTACACCAGAGACTCATCGCATAGGGTTCTGTCGGGACCCCTGCCATTCTCCCTCTCCAGCATCCCCAAACCTCCGATGGAATGTTTGAACAGCTTTAGGGTACCAGTCCTTAAGCATCGACGCTATTGATAAGCACTTTACCTGTACAGTGGCCTCTTGGCTCTATCCCTGGAGGGTGGGTATTAAAAGCTCCCATCTGTGGCCAATAAAATCAAAAATCCAGAGAGTTTAAGCCTGGGTCACAAAGCTGATGATGGCTGTACTGTATTGGGAATCAAAGAGCGTAGGGCTGGCATCTGTTTCTGGTTTGAGTTTTCTGACTGTGTGATGGCATCATAGCAGGATCCCAGGAAAAAGGGAGAGATTACACAGCAAGGCAGGAAACAGGAGAGGTTTGGGGGAGGGGAAGGTACCAGGCTTGCTCAGCCAACTGAGTTCCTTCAAGAGTTTTTTTGTTTGTTTGTTTGTTTGTTTTGTTTCTTCCTTTTTCTTTTTTACTAATCATTCCATTTGTTTACATCTCAAATGACATCCCACTTGCCCATTACCCTTCCACAAGCCCCCATCCCACATCTGCCCTCTCTCCTTTCCCTTTGCCTCCATGAGGGTGCTCTCCCACACTCTCCCGCCCCACCTACGCTGGAGCATCAAACCTCCACAGGACCAAGGGCCTCCCCTCCCATTGCTGTCAGGCAAGGCCATCCTCTGCTACATATGTCTCTGGAGCCATGGATCCCTCCCTGAACACTCCTTGGTTGGTGGTCTACTCCCTGGGAGCACTGAGTGGTCTGGCCAGTGATGTTGTTCTTCCTATGGGGTTGCAATCCCCCTCAGCTCCTCCAGTCCTTCCTCCAGCTCTCCCACCAGGGTCCCTGAGCTCAGTCTGATGGTTGGCTCCAGGCATCCACATCTGCATTGGTCAGTTGCTGGCTGAACCTCCCAAGGAGCAGCCACACCAGGTCCTTCAAGAGTTATGTGGCATCTGCCACTGCCCTCTCTTAAAACTTCTACTTACCAAGTCAGCATCTGCACAGTGTGGCCCTTTGGGGAGCAGACTCAAACATATCCATAGGATAGAAAGTAGCACAAGCCAGGTTCTGCTTAGCTCCAATGCTCACGTTCTCAACACTCTTCCTCACAAGCGCCCGGCAGGATCCTGAAGTAACACACTCTCTCTCTCTCATTTGGTCCTTTCAGCGTGGTTTGTGCCCCCTGCACTTCATGTTTTTTGTCCTAAGCTGTTGCGTTGAATCCTAAAGCATAATTTCTTCCTCAGTTTGCCTGGAACCATCCCGACAGGCTTGGCACTGCTCCCAGTAATTCATAAGCGGCTACAATGTTAACAGGAGATAATGTGCCCATTAAATCTGTCTGTTAACGAACTCAGGGCCAGTGACTGGAATCTGAAGACCTGTAGTCCTCTAGGATGGAGATATTCCTAGATAGATGGTATTGGTGGAACTGAGTTCCCCCAATTCATACATTAGGGTTTAGCTTCTAGTACTTCTGAAGGTGACTAATGTGCATTGTAGGGGGTACTTATATTAAAGTGAGAGTCATTGGTATAAACTGCAATTCAGTAAAACTGTCATGGAGACTGGTGACATGAGGAGACTGGGAGAAAATGGCCATCAGCAAGCTTTAGAGGGGATCTTAATCCTGCCTTCTGGCTTATAGAACTGAAAAATCTGCCCAGTCTTTGCTTCTTGGTTCTGGTACCCATAGCAAACCAATGCAACAGGCCTTGTCAATTTTGCAAATCACAAAACCATCTGAGGCAGTTCAGGCAAAGCCAGGCAGCAAGGCCAGGCCGACTCCTTGACCGGGAAAGGTGGGGCACCATCCCTGCCTGGCTCCTCTTCTAAGTGCTTTGTGGTCAGTACACTAAGCATTGAGACAGGATGGATGAGGTCACCTTTAAGGAGCCAGATGGAAAGGCAGAGCATCTGAGCTAAAAACAGCCCAGAGCCCAGCACATATAAACCCAAGTCCTGCCACCTATGATTCAACCGCAGGAAATCCATCACCTTTCTGGGCTACAGTTTTGTGAAGCAATAATAACAATGTCATTTCCTGGGCTTCTTTGAGGAGAACTTGGAAGATGGCATTTCAAAGAGTGCAAAATGAGCTGAGCATGGCCGTATAGACCTGTAACTCCAAATGCTCACTCCGGAGGCCAGTGTGGAAGGATCACAACTTTGAGGCCAGCCTGTCTTAAAATAAAAGGAAGAGAAGCGTAGAGAGGACACTGAGAGTGTGGCTCTTACCCAGGTGCGTGTGTACACACACACACACTCGCACACACAGAGACACACACACATGCACACAGACGAACACACAGAGACACACACACAGAGACACATACACACATGCACACAGACACACACACATAGACACACACACATGCACACATATAGACACACACACATGCACACAACCCATGCACACATATATAGACACACACATATGCACACACACATACACACATAGACACAAATACACATGCATACACACAGACACACACACATGCACACACACAGACACACACACATACACACAAACACACATATACACAGACACACACACACATAGACACACACAAATACACATGCATATACACAGACCCACAGAGACATACACACACATGCACACACACAAACAGACACACACACACAGACACACACACAGACACAGACACACATGCACACAGACACACACACATAGACACACACACGCACACACACACACATAGACACACACATAGACACACACACATGCACACACATATAGACACACACACATGCACACACACATAGACACACACATATGCACACACACAGACACACACACACGCACACACACATACACACAAACACACATACACACAGACACACACACAGACACACAGAGACATACACACACATCCACACACACACAGACACACACACAAACACACACACACACATGACCTGGCATGAACTCACCCCCCTTTTCCTCATTCATTGCAGGTAGCACCTGGCCACGTACTTGGTACTGAGACCCTCAGATCTTGGTTTACCTTTTCTGAGTAATAATTTAGCATTTACATGGTCTGAGCCTCCTTCAGTCCCCACCTCCAATGGTGCATCCCTACCGACAAGGCCACACCCCCTCAACAAGGTCACAACCCTCCACACCTCCTGCCACAAGGCCACACTTTTTCCAACAAGGCTACAACTTCATAACCCTTCCTTCCCAACCCACCAAGTGGGAGTCAAGCATTCAAATATATGGCCTACATTCAAACTACCACACAGCCCAAGCTGCCCTCTAGCCAAGGTGTAGTGGTTTGAATGAGAACGTCCCCCATGGGCTCACATGTTTGAATACTCGGTCCCCATTTGGGAAGGATTGGGAGATGTGGCCTTGTTGGAGGAGGTGTATCCCTGGGGGTGAGCTTTGAGGTTCAAAAATTCCCATGCTGTTTCTTAGTTTGCTCTGCCTCCTACCTACGGTTCCTGATGTAGCCTTCAGCTATTGCTTCGGTGCCTTGCTTGCTTGCCTGCTGTCATTCTCCCTGCTGTGATGGTCATGGACTCTAACCCTCTGAAACTGTATGCCCTAATTAAACTCTTCCTTCTGAAAGTTGCCTTGTTCTGGTATCTTTTCATGGCAATAGAAAAGTAACTCAGACACCAGGAAGTTCCCAGCCTTCCTGAGTGCAGTAACTCGTGGCTCTGAATTCTTTAGCAGCTGTTGGCACAGAAACTGTGCTGAATGTCAAGAGTCTCAACAAGAGTGTATTATATATGGCTTTACACATAGAAAGTTCAAGAAAAGACAAAATCAGTCTTCGGTGGTAGAAACCAGAACAGTTGTTTTCTACTAAATAGGCAAGCTGATTGGCAGGAGAAGACACTCGAATGTTCAGAGGAAGACAAGAAAACTTGCTGGGTAAATGAAGAGGCAGGAAGGAGCAGCTTGTGCCTAGTCATCTGGCTTGACTGGTAAGCAACTGAGGGACCTTAAACAGGTTGGACTGGGGAAAAGACTGGAAGGTGGGGGCTTCGCTTATTTGGGGGCTGTGAGCTTTTTTGCTTCAGATAGGTTCCACCCAGATCTCTGACTGGCTTTAAACTACTCCTTCTGGCTCGAGCACTGCCAAGCCCAGGTAGTAGTTTGTTTTTATTCAGGGGTGGAGGGTTTCACAGCTGTCACCTGGCACCTAAAGAGCAACCCTTAGAAGAGCCCTGGCATCAATTGGGAGTTGGTCAGAAAAGTGGGGTTAGGATCTGCCTTTAACAAGGTCCCAGGGCCATTCTTAGGCACATCAAAGCTCAAAATACATCAGCTCAAAAGTGAGCTGGTGTCCTGCTTGTGGGCGGGGCTTCTGAATCAGTCCTTTGCAATACCCCCCCCCCAAGCAATTCAGACAGCATGTGTGGATGATGGGTCTTCGTGGTGCTCTTGGACCTGCCTGGAAAAGAAGTCCATGCCAGAAGGAAGCCATAAAAGAAACTGAGAAATGAGGAATAAGAGTGCCTGAGCACCATTACTTTTCCACCTCCCATTAGCATCCCACATTGAAGGCTTTTGTGGGCTGGCAATGGTAGAATCAATACTCCTGTGCTACGTTGAGTGAGTGGAGGCCAAGATCATTTGCTTTGAATAATTTATCATCCCTGCCATTAGAGCTTGAAGACTTGCCAACTACTACTGAACCCTTCAGAGTGTTGTAATCCTCTCTGTCCTTTCATAGCTTTATCCGGTGAGCTCGGAAACTTTCTTCAGCCTGAAGTAGCTGTGGACTCTCCCACTCAGGTCTCCATGTGGCTAGCCTTGCCAATGACACAGAGCAAAAGGCACGGAGGACGTGGGCTACTTGCTCTCTTCCTGGCCCAGCGTCATTAGGAGTCTTACATTGCCTTCCACGAAAGGGATGGAGAAGCCAAGCATGATGGCAGCATCTGTAATCCCAGCACTAAAGAGGGCCGAAGAGACTGAAGAGACAAAAGGTGGAGGACCATGAGGCTAAGGCCAGCCTGGGCCACAGAACATCATATCTTAGAGCAACAGCGACAACAACCCAAGACCAATAGTGATGAATAATTGGAATCGGCTAACAAGAATGACTTAAGAGTGGACCAGAGAACCAAGTGGGGGACTTGTAGCTCATGGCTCCCCTGCTTCACTCTCTTGAATGCTGAAATTGCAGGCGTACACCATCACACCTGGCCACATTCAATTATTGGGAGATGTTTATTTTTTATTTTTGTTTTTCGGAGGTAAAATTTGAAGTCAATAAAATGCTCAGATCCTTAAAGATGTGTTTTGTTGAATTTTTATATCTGCTTATAGCCACATGGCTCAAACCTCTACAGACTAAAGGATATTACTTTGCAAACAGGCAATGGTAGCACAAGAGGCAGAGGCAGGAGGATCTACGTGGGTTCAAGACCAACCTGGTCTACAGAGCAGTGAGTTCCTGGACAGCTAGAGATATGCAGAGAAAGTCTGTCTTGAAAAGCATATATATATACATACATATATATATATATATATATATATATGTATATATATATATATATACACACACACATATACACAAATATACATATATACACATCGAATATATGTATACACATTGTATTTAAGTGTACTCATTGTATATATGTGTATACATTGTATATACATATATGCTATGTATACATATTATACTATATATACATACAAATATACACTTGTTTATATATGTATATATACACTTGTGTATATATGTGTGTGTGTATATATACTTGGGTATATATATACCTGTGTGTGTAGCAGTAAATTCTCTTACACCCTTTCTCAGTTAATTCCATGAACTTCTCCCTCCCTACATGTACCATTGATCTGATTTGCATCCTGTTATAGGTGAACTTTCTCTCTTTTGATAGCTACTTCTCTTTCTTCTTATATTCACTCAGATTCTAGAGTCAGAATGCGTACGGCAGAATATGCTTGTGTCTGGCTTCTCTCATACATCATGTTCTGAGATGTATTCATGTTATCTTGTATCACAGCCCACTGTGCAATGTGCTACCTCTAAGCAGGTGGTCCTAGATACTGTAAGACAGCAGGATGAGCAAACCATGAGGAGTAAACTAGCAAGCAGAGCTCCTCCTGGTCTCTGCCACAGCTCCTGCCTTCAGGCTCTGCCCTGCCTTCCTCATCATGGACCATAGCTGTATGTTTAGTGATGGAGCCTGTCTCAGCAACTGAAGCCAGGAAGAACAATTGGGTTTAGTGCTGTTTGCTCTAGAACCCCCAGGGTACTGTGTGAATTTCATCCTCTCAAGCTAGGAGCCTCGCTCTCTGGAATCCCCGTTATTTATTGCCTACTTGGTTTCAATAAGGCACGCCCAACGATGGAGAGGCCTCTTTCTATCTTGGCCACTGGTTAGTCTGTTTAGCTTGTGGTAGGACAAAGACGGACAGGTGTTTCTGCTACTCTTCTGGTCTTCCCTTGTCGTCTCATAAGGTGTCCTGATGTCACAGTCTTCTTAGGAGTCTCCGACAGAGACCCTTAGAGAGGAGCTAGCATGTTTGTGAAGACCCCTTCCCCCATCTTGTGTTTGAAGCCTCCAGTTCAAATTGTTACGCTTTGGTCATACATAAAAATTTGTTAAAATTGTGGCTGTTTTCTTCTCTTTATGCTTTTTTATTTTTATTTTTGGCAGCCATAGTTTGCCTATCTCTGCTGACCATTAAGCAAGTCCTTTCCTCCCTTAGATGGGCTCAGCATTCTCAAACTATTCACTTTGTCACTTCATGTCCTCTCTCTTAAGATGGGTCAAAAAATAGCGTATTTCTTAGGATGTCAAGATTTAACAGATATATTTGTTTTAAAATTGTGTGTGTGGGGGAGGTGGGGGTCAGGTGCTTGAAGTGGCTTGAAGGGGACATTAGATTCCCCTGAGGTTGGAGTTACAGTCAGTTGTATGCCTCCTGGTGTGGGTGCTGGGAACCCAACCCTGCTCCTGCAAGAGCAGTATATTCTCTTAGTCAATGAGCCATCTCCCCAACTGCTGAAGTGCTAGGCTTTTGGTGTTATGGTAGAAGCTATGTTCTCTTGCCGAGCAGAGCAGATTATCTGGAACATTAATTTTAACAGACACCTGCTGGATGCCTTGCTTGGCAGCTCTGTGTACTCGGAGAAGACCAGAATACCATAAAACGTGGTCTTTGCTCTCTGCTCCCTGAGCATGGAGAAGATCTGAGGAGGAGCAATCACAGAGACTGTCATCACCTCTTTGACAGTCATCACCTGTTTAACAGTCAGGCACTGAGTCTGTCTGAGGCTGCCATGGAGTCTTTCCTAGGAAACAGAGCTGGTATCAGTATCTTACAGAGGAACAGAGCTACCTGGGTGAAGAAAGGCGGTAAGCACATGCAGGCAGAGAGGATGCTTTGCTTCCAGACAGTGATATGAGAGACAGTCTTCAGGGGATCCTGGCCATGAACCTTAAATTTCTGTTTGTTGCTGGAGTTTTCCGACAGTGAATCTCAGAAGCTTCCTTAGGATGCAAGCCAGTGTATTGGTTACCTTTGATGGCTGTTTCTGCACAGTCCTGGCAGAAGCAACTTAAGGGAGAAAAGATTCTCTTTGGCTCAGAGTTTCAGATGTGTCAGAGATGTGTCAGAGAAGTTTACATTGTGACCAACAGGAAGCAGAAACAGGATTGTAGGAAGGGTCTGGCAATATAGAACCCTAAGGACACATCTCAGTTATCCCCTTGCTCCTACTAGGACCGATCTCCCACTCTGCACATATCTCAGTAGTGCCGTCGTGTTGTATGAATCTGTCAGATGTTAACTCTTGATTAAGACAGAGCTTCCACAGTCAAACTCTCTGGAAACATCTTCACAGACACGCCAGAGGTGTGACTAATCTCCCCAGTGCTTAATTCAATCAAGCTATCATAATTAACTGTTATCATTACCTACATTTTCGACCAGACCATTTTTCCCTACAAGCACAAGCTCTGGCAAGTGGGCCTGCCTCCCAATCTGTGATGGTTTGTATACGCTTGGCCCAGGGAGTGGCACTATTAGGAGGTGTGGCCTTGTTGGAGTAGGTGTGTCACTGTGGGCGTGGGCCTTAGACCCTCCTCCTAGCTGCCTGGAAGTCAGTCACCCACTAGCAGCCTTCAGATGAAGATGTAGAACTCTCAGCTTTGCCTGCACCGTGTCTGCCTAGATGCTGCCCTGCTCCCACCTTGATGATAATGGACTGAACCTCTGAACTTGTAAGCCAGCCCCAATTAAATGTTCTTTATAAGACTTGCCTTGGTCACGGTGCCTGTTCACAGCAGTAAAACTCAAAGACACAATCTGTTTGTCACAGCTGTATTACACACTCATGATATGCTGTCCTGTGTCTTGCTTGCTTCTCAAAGGAGGTGATGGCTGGATCAGCTATCATTGCAAGCCCTTGCTGCTCATACTCATTAGGGGGAGCTCAGGAAGAGATGGATGAATTAAACTGAACAGTGTTCCTATATCCCCAGCTTTAACAGTGGCTGAGTAACTCTGTGGCTACTGTCCCCCAGGTCTGAACACATGCCTGCGGAAAAGTCACAGATCTGTGAAGGTCACATAGATTCTCTGGCTATCGTATTTTTAATAGGATGGTGGGAACTATCCAGGCAGTTACCACATTTCAGAATCTTTGAGTCTGGACGTCTCTAAATGTTAACTTTTCATGAGCTAAATTATTCATCCACTCTTCTAACCCGGTGACATTTTAATTGTGGCTTAAATTTTCAATGATCTCAGACTCTATCCCAATGATCTCAGACTCTAGCCGTGCCTGCCTTGGACATGGCAAAAACTGCCACCGAAGGATAAGGAATTGCTGGCTCCGCAACACTGGCTTCTACTGTGATTTTTATAGCGCAAGTAGCTTCCTCCCAAGCTAAGGAAACAGGGCAGGCATCTGTTTTCAAGTGTGACTTTCTTTCCCCTGGGAAGTGCTTTCAGATGTGTTTGAGTTCCGACTCCTGTGCTTGCCTGCCTCCCTGCCTTCACAGCAGAACAATTTCATATTTTCCAGAACATATTTTGGGGAACACAGCATACAAGGGTGCCTCGAAATTAAAAACTGTATGGTTTTCTGTCGGTAAAATGTGGGAACATTAAGGCTGGCGGATAAAAATAGGATCCTTTGTATGTGTGTAGTTCCGTAATGACCCAACCATCCAAATAAATAAGACAGTGGACAGTCTTGGAGATGTTCACAGTTTCGGTTGCAGAGCTGAGGGAGGGGCGAAATCTAAAGCATTTGGGAGGAAGCTTCAGAATGACCTTGCAGGGAGGTCGTGATGGGGCTGGCTCGAGAATGTGTGTGGCAGCTGACAGGGTAAGACTTTCCCACAGGAAACGGAGAATGGTGTGGGATTAACTGGGGCTTCTGACTTCATCCACCCAATTCTAACCAAACAGTCACATTCCTTATAGTCCCCATGCTTTCTCTTTGTGAGGAAGAAGCTAGCCACCACCAAAGAAGGAACTCTCAGGACGATGGGCTGGTGCCACTGCTGACTCCCTCTGTATTTAAGCTCCCAGAGTGTCTCTGCTGAACTCCCTTCTCTTTCACGATGTTACCTCACATTTCCTCCTACAGCCCTCCTGAAATCACCCCCCCCCCCCAGCACCCCTCTTCTCCCCTTATCCGTTAGTGTGCAGTGAGAAGAGAGGTGGCAGGGTCTGAAAATGGCATAACAATCAGTTTGCAAATGCACAAAGCTCTGTCTGTATTTCTATCGGCTGTGGCTGTGCACATTTAATGAATGTTTGTGGAACCCCTGCTGTGTTATCTACTCCTCCTGTCACTGTGACAGAAGGCCTGGCTGAACGACTTAGAGAAATTATGGATTTTGGCTCATGGTTTCGGAGACCTCCATCCATAGCTCTTGGTTCTCTTGATTTTGCCTCCATAGTGAGACGGAATATTAAGGCAGTGGAGCATGAGGAGGGCTGTTTGCTTCCTAGCAGACAGGAGCCGAAAGGAGTACAGGGGTCAGGGCAAGGGCAAGGTTTTCTTACTCAATGACGGGCCCCCAGTGACCTCTCTCTTTAGCCATATCATCTTCCACAGGTCCAACACCTTTCTATAGTCTATTCAGATTCTGAATCTACCAATGGATTTACATTCTCACTAGGCCAAAAGCCCCCACTGTCTAACTGTTTTGGAAAAAAACACCACCATGGACAGACCCACAAGTCTCTTCTGATCTCAACCTGCCCATCTTCACAGTCAAGATTAAGCACCACACCTGCTGCTGAGAAACTGCGTAAAGTCTTGTTGTATCACATCTGAGTTAGTAACCAACAGTGCAGTGCGTTAAATATTACGTAGGAAAAGAAATGCTTGAGAACCTCAGGGCACATGGGAACCTGGGACATGTGAAAAACTTCCACACGAGTGGCGTTTGGGGCAGATTCAGGTTTGGAGAGGTCTGAGATGGTGTGAATTGCCTGGCCTATTACTGAAAACAAAAACAAACAAGAGAACCTGCTCCTACAGAAGTTTTTTTTTTTTTTTTTTAAAAAAAAAAGCCCATGTGAATACATTGCTAATATCTCACCTATGGTCTTAGTAGAGAGGACATCTTACTTGGCAAATCTATTAGTGCTTGCAAGGATCAAAAACATAAAAATGGTGCATCTCTAATTACATGGAAGCCAATGATTAGAGATGTCAGAGACATTGTCAAGACCTCATTTACATGACAGAGATCCAATATATGACAGGGATTCTGATTATTTTCTGTTACCATGTTCTATTTTACCAAAGAGCAGCATGACCAGATTTGCTTCGGATGAAGTTTCTTTCTGATGGAAGCACCAGAACACCTTGGCAACAAATAGCTGCAGAGTCTGCAATTGCTGAGTTGAAGCTTCAGCGAACAAATTAGGTCTGTAGACTACAATGTCAGATATCTGGCTGCCATTGTTTGTGTAGGACATTTATAAACTGCAGAGAAACACTGTAGTGCTTTGAAGGAGAATGGCCCCCTTAGGCTCATGTCTTTGAATGGTTGGTCTTCAGTTGGTGAAACTGTTTTGGGAAGGTTTAGAAGGAGTGATCTTGTTGGAGAAGGTGTGTCACCTGGTGGGTGGGGTGAGCTTTGAGGTTTCAAAAGGTCATACCAGGCACAATCTCTCTGATTTACCTTATCTGAACTGGAAGCAGGCTCCAGCTTAGTGGCTTTCTTTTATGAGTTGTGTTGGCTGTGCTTTCTCTTCACAGCAATTGAACAGTTACTAAGGCAACCATACCACATCCCGTTCGTGGACATATACACCAGAGGCTCCCAGGAATAACCCTATGTCTCCCTCTGGTGATATCTCTCTCCTTGGAGCTGTGATTCAGCACTCATTAATCCAATTTTGCAACAATGCTCCTGAACATGTCACAGTTAATGAGAATCAAATATAAATGACATATAAATGTTAAGTATTTGATTTTGCTAGTGCATAGGTGAGTATATTATTGCCTGATATTGTGTATATGTGTTATTGAAAATAAAGGAAAAACAGCATTTTTCCTTAACTTTAGGGCCCTTCAGAACTTTTTTCTATTCTGCTGTGGATATTACCATGACACACATTGGTTCCAAGAGTCTTCCATTTTTTTTTCTTTTTTCTTTTTTCTTTTTCTTTCTTTCTTTTATTTTTTGATACTTTATTTACGTTTCAAATGTTTCCCCCTTTCCAGATCTCCCCTTTGGAACCTCCCTGTTCCCTCCTTCTCCCTCATTTTGCGTGGTTTCAGCTAGTGGGGGGTCAATTGAAGTCCGGAATTAATAGGTAGAAATTTCCAGAAGTAAACAACTCAAAAGTTTTAAACCTTTGCCACAGGAGAATTGTACAACTCTTACACCTATTTCCTTACTGTTCTTCCTCCCCTCCTGTGCCTGATGCACAAGGCGAGCATTATCATAGTGGGTCGAGGATGAAGTATAGCCTGTGGGTTTGGTAGTGTGTGCAGCTGCAGGTATGTCTGGAGTGTTGGAGCTGTCCTGGAGGATAAAGGGCACTGTATACTTTAGCTTACATTGCTAGACAGTCATAGAAAGGGAGCAGGGGCTTCCAAACCAAAGGTTTCTGGAAGCAGACAGCTTGAAAGTTACCCCTCAGCACCGCATGAGCTCAGAGCAATGAATTTCCATCTCTGCGCTGCTCTCCTTTGACATGTGCCCGGTTGGCTATAGGATCCATTATTTGAGATTCCTTCAGCCCCTTTTGGAGCTGATGTCGTGAACTTGGCTTCCTCATCCTAAGACTGAAGAACGGAGCAGAATCTCCTTTGGAGCTGTGGGAGAGACGAAGAAAAACCTTTGCCTGAATGCCATTCTCCGCAAAGTCTCTGCCACCTTACTCTCATGCCAGGGTGGCAGCCAGACTGGACTGTCAGCTCTTCGGAGTGGCTCAGATGACCCCTTCTGGGTTTGCTGAACCTGCCTCTACTCTGGCACTACTCTCTGGTTGTCAGTGGTGTTCCAACAGATCTGCCTTGTAGCCAAACAGCATGTGAGCCACTACATTACCGTGCGTGTGTGTGTGTGTGTGTGTGTGTGTGTGTGTGTGTGTGTGTTCATTACCATATATTCAATCTTCAAAGCAGGTAGAACCTTTTTTTTTCAAATGGACTCCCCTGAATCTGGGGCAGGTGGCCAACACATCACAGTCCAACAGGGAATATTGGACAATTTCCTGGTACTGAGCCTGCAAGGGTTGGGGAGCTGAAACATCAGAGCTCCTCTTCAGGGACTGAAGGGCTCAGTCCCTCAACACTGACTTCTTATGTGTACTTCTAGTGTGGGAGGCTCAGAAGCAGAGGCTTCTGGGTTCTTTATTTCTCTCCTTCCCTCCCCTTTCTAGCCCCTCTCCTTGCTCAACTCTCTCTCTCTCTCTCTCTCTCTCTCTCTCTCTCTCTCTCTCTGTGTGTGTGTGTGTGTGTGTGTGTACGCGCGCCTGTGTGTTGGTTTTGAGATAGAATCTTACTATACAATTAAGGTGGCCGTGAACTCATGATTCTTGTGAATCTTCTGCTTAGCTGGATGCCATGCCCAGCCTTCTGATTTCTAAAGTTGAAATGATTAGAGAATAAATTGGAGTCTGTGGTTAAACTGTGGCCTAAAGGTCTACTGTTTTGATTTCACCTTGGAGTCAGCCTGTCCATCCCGACCCTTTGGTCAACCTTTGAGTGTCTTCCTTCCTTGTTTACCCAGCAGATCAACTCACTGTCCCTTGACTTTGGGATGGCCGTGACCTTCACGTTTACAGCCTTTTAGCTGCCTGCATGCTGTATTTGACACTCTAAAAGTGCTCCACCTCTGGGACCTCAAACATTGATAGTTTAACATTGATAGTTTACTCGTGTTATTTATGGAAGCTAGCGGGAAGTCTGCAGTTGAACGTGAGGTGACTTCTCTCTATGCCGTGTAGAGATGTCACTGACTTCCACCTCAGAGACACACAAGCAGAGGAGCCACTTGCAACCTGTGAGAACTTTCCTCACAGAAATTCATTACTTCTTTGCATCTGCTGGGTGGAATAAAGCTGTGGTAAGCTGGAGGAGGAACTTCAGTGGCTGCCTCTGCGTAAATGTGGGGGAGAGGGAGGGAGTGCACAGCCGCAAAGGCAACTCCTGCAAGAGAACCTAGTTCAAGACTGCCCCAGAGACCAAGGATTGCTGACGCAGGCAATGCCAGCCAATGAGGAACTGCTGTTTGGAAGAGTTGCTTACTGGGGACCAATGGTACGCTGGTGGAGGGTATTAAACAAGCTTGTAGCAGTGTTCTTACAAGCTTGCTGCCGGTTCTCTCCTGCTCCAGGAGTCTGTCCTGTTGATTCCGGGCCACCTCACTTCCAGGTAGAGTCGAGTAGCAGGTGGTCCAGGGCACAGGCCAAAGTGAGCCACGAGCTAAAGCTCTCCTGTTGAGTCTGACAGCTATAGTACTAAGGGAACTTGGGTTCTTTATGCTCAAAAATCTCCAGAACAGCCCAGCAGCCTCAAGTTTCTACCGGGAAGATGTTCGCTGTGCTGAAGACCTGGTGGATCTTTGGATTTTCTGCCCCTTAAGGCCAATCTCAACCTCAATAGCTACCCTCTGCTGTGCTGATTTTTCTTTCCCCATTATTTGTGAGTCATTGCCCTCAAGTTTGATTCTTCCAGATTTTCTCTAGGCATGGTTTCCCTCTTTACCCAGACTCCAGAGACCCAGTTACCACCATCTTGAAGTGACTCAGAGCTCCCCAGTGTGCCCAGATTCTGCTTTGCTGTCCTGCCCTGTGTCCATGTGTAGAGAAGCCCTTGCAGATGCGCCCCCCCCCCCAGGAGGCAATGCTTCTGTGTCTTCCACAGCCGCAGCCCAGGCATCCCAGAAGGGACACTTGCTGGACAAAGAGGCCCATGGACAAAGATGGTTCTTTTTGGGGTCGTGTTAGCCGGAGGATGGGTGAGTCAGTGTCCCGCGCTACGGTCTCGCCAGCAAGAACGACGCGGCACACATAGGATCTTTCTGCAGTAAAGCTTTAATGCATCTTGAGAGGGAGAGCATAAGCTTGCCACGAGTGGAGACTCAGAACAATAGAACACCCGCCCTTTATATAGGTCAAAGCGCTTGCCTGGGACATGGAGCTTCCCCATTGGCTCCCGCACACCAGGCCAGATGCCACCACGAGAAAGGCTGAGACTCTGAAGTGGAAAATTACCAGGTGCATGCACACTAGCCTGTTTACAACTTGTCCTCGGCCGAATGTAGGCGCCATCTTGTAATGGCGAATGTGGGTGCTCAGGCGGCTCCCTACATCTCCCCCTTTTTATTTCTGTAAGCAAAGTAGGACACTCTTAAGAGGGTGGAGACAGAGGTCAAATCCCCTGACCAAAAGGTTGGGCCTTGTACAGGAGAAGACCCCTAAGCTTATGCGCGCCCGAGGTTTTCCTGACCCGCCCAGTGCCGTTTTTTAGAGGGAGGGAAACTAGGGCACTCAACCCTCATGCAGATGACATATCTCCCAAGGTGGCCCACAATGACCGCCTTGTGCGATGCTTTGCTCGACATCCCTCAAGAGCTGCTCAGACCAAACATTCTACCCAGTGCAATGAGACTAGACTCGCGGGTGTGCAAGAACTGTCTGGCTGGCGACCTACTGCTATTAGCCAAACACCGGCCGAGGCTCTTTGTTCTAAGGCAACAAACCACCTTGTCTCTTTTAGTCTGGGCCCTGAGTTTGCAGATGAGCCATAGGAGGAACACCAACCCACAGCAAAGCACTGCTCCAAACAATCCCACCCCCACCCATTCCTTGAAATAAGAAATTGCCGAGGCAAGGACAGGTCAAGACGGGTGGAGTTGATCTGAATAATTGCTGTCGGCAATTCCCGCAGGGTGTCATCAAATTTAAGGGTCCAATTCTGTAACATATACTGTGAAAGACTTTTAGACAGGTTAGCTGCTTTTGTAAATCTGTCATATTGTATGGAAGTAACACAGAGTCCTGGCAACTTTTGTTCACAGCCCAATTGGGCTAGCTGTCAAAGGACATCCAGTTGTTCTTGAATAAGATCAATGTGTTGGTTAACCAGCATTAGGTCCCCCTGGACTTGAGTATTGGCGGATACCTGTCTGTCTAGAGCTAAGGTGGCAGCTGCAGACAACTCATTAATGGTATTGGCGGTCTGCATCGTTCCAGAGAGCGTAAGGGCCGACGCAGTGACGGCCCCTGTAACCGCAGCCGCTGCCACCACACCTATGATAATGGCAGAGATACCAAAGTCTCTTTTCTGCCTGAATACTGTCTGATCTGCCGCAAAAGGACCTTGGCCAGTTAACATATCAAAGGTCCAATCTCTCTGTCCAGGGGTCGGTGCCATAGCATTGGCTCTGGCTTGAGCTTGTGTAGCTTCATGCCATAAAGCCTTCCACTCCATATATTGGCCCATTGTAGGGAGCGCAGCCTTGGCCAGCATCTGCCAATTGGCGGGAGTCATGGACGCCCCGGCAAATCTCTCTAACATTACTATAGTAAAATTAGCATTTACCCCATACTTTCGGACCGCTTCAGCCAGGTCTTTAATTTGGCTGTACTCTACAGGGGCATGAACTCGTCCTCCACCATCTGCCTCGAAAACTGGAAAAGCGGCTTGTACCTTTCTCCTAACCTTGTCAGAGAGAAAAGAAAAGGAGTTGGGACACATCTCATAAGGGGGAGGGGCGTAAGGCATGGTCCGCATAGGGGCCAAAGGCGGCGGCCGCTTCATCTGCCCATTACAGGGCGGCCAATCTCCCCCATACCGTGCCGCTTCCTCTTCTAGCTCTGACTCCTCACTAGAGCTAAGGGGGTCAGTGTCTGAAGTTTCCAATGGAAGAGCCTCAAGGTCTTGAACTGGGTAGAGGCTCTCCCCCTTTCTTTTTGCTTTTTTCTTGGGTATGAGAATTGTTTTTCTGCCCACATTCCTGTCAGGGGGACAGTTTCCTATTTTATCTTTAATCTCTCCCTCGTCTTTTGACTCACCAGGAGGTCCGTTTCCTTTGCTGAGATCTCTTTCTTTTTGGGTACCCATCCTCTCACTCCGTTCGGTTTCTGACATGGTGTCCTGGACCCTATCAGGGGTGATTTGCCCCTCCCTTACAGCATCTACACAGGCCCCACCTTGTTCACCGCAATACAAAGACAGTAAAACCAAAATGAGGGCACTTAACACAATTAGCAAAACTTCAAATCCCAAATCAAGATCCAGGGTCAACATGCCTATCCGAACCTACCTCCCTGCAGTTCTGAATCCTCCCTGTTTCCAGGGGGTCTCCAAAGGTGCTTGATGATGACAAAGTTTCCCGGGTTTCGGCACCAGATGTCCCGCACTACGGTCTCGCCAGCAAGAACGACGCGGCACACATAGGATCCTTCTGCAGTAAAGCTTTAATGCATCTTGAGAGGGAGAGCATAAGCTTGCCACGAGTGGAGACTCAGAACAATAGAACACCCGCCCTTTATATGGGTCACAGCGCTCGCCTGGGACATGGAGCTTCCCCATTGGCTCCCGCACACCAGGCCAGATGCCGCCACGAGAGAGGCTGAGACTCTGAGGTGGAAAATTACCAGGTGCATGCGCACTAGCCTGTTTACAACTTGTCCTCGGCCGAATGTAGGCGCCATCTTGTAATGGCGAATGTGGGTGCTCAGGCGGCTCCCAACAAGTCAGAGCTGATAACGCAGACAAGGGCATTGCAGAGGACGCAATGAACTCCTGGGCTCTGTGTGCCTCAGTCACACCAAGCAGGAAGCAGTACCTCCTCCCTAGCAAGCAGTGACCGTGCATCAATCACTTATCGATTTCTGTATGGATGCTGTGTCACAGGACTCTAATTTTGATAGAAGCCCAGTGACTCCCCAGAGATAGTCTTGATGTCATTGTAAAGTTCCAAGTGAAAGAGCAGCTACATGAAGAAGTAGTGAGGGGAGTAAGCTGGCGAGAGCCAAGCAATTCATCCTAGAGTGAGCCAAGCTAGTTAACAAACATCCCTGAGAAAATATCATCTTCCTGGCTTTACCTTTTGTTTGTTTTCTGTCACTCAGAGTAATAACAAAGGGGACTTACTTGGACCTTTTCTCTTGAGAGTTCTTCAAGACAGAAACACAGCCATCCCTGCGTCCTCTAGACTAGAATGTGATCTATGGTTAGCAAGTATTTGTTGATTGGCTAAATGAAAGAGTCTTGGCCACAGACTTTAAACTGAACACCTTACACCAGTTCCAGGATAAGATGAAGAAGGGAGACTATTCAGATGTGGAGTGGATACAGGATTCCCAGGAAGAGTCAGTGGCTGTGTGGTCAGAAGCTGGAAGAGTAACAGATTATTGTTGACTGTGGATAAATTGTGTCTTCCCTAACAGGCTGTTACTAGAGGCTCCCATGGGCTGTCCTTGTGGCTCACTCTCTTACACTAAGTTCATATGAGACAGGGCATATGAACTAGGTGATATGGCTCCTTCCTAGGTGTCTTGGTGCCTCTGAATTCAGGAGCCATCTTGTCAGGAGACAAAAGCCAACCCCAGCTGATTGTTTTAGCAAAGCCACTTGGCCAGAGTGACTCTCTCATGAATGTTCTTGGCCCCCTGGAGATAAGAATGGTCCCTCAGGTCTTAGCTAGGATGAACTAATGCCCAGATGAATGACCAAGCAGCACTCCACTTGTGGGAATTACCAATGTTATATTAAACAGATTTCCAGAAAACTATCTTCTATCAAACTGCTTCACGGTTGCCGTGCACTGCTGCTCAGCCGGCTTCCCTCAGCCTAGCGTCTCTTCTCTGTCTCTGCAACATCAAATGATGTTCCCAGAAGGAAGACTGTACTGGGGTCTCCTCAGAGTCAAGGCTCCATGTACACAGAGAATGAGATGGAGGATGTGCAAATGGATGGGAGGGGGAAGGAGAGGGCATAGACATGCCAGGATCAAAGAGAAGAAAGCAATAATCACGAGAGTTCAGGCAGGGTGAAGACGGAGATAGAGGATATCCATTCCTCATTCGGGATAACTGGTGCTTCAAGCACCTAGTAGGTCGAAGTCGATACCAGTGGGGTGGTTCTACCCTAGTATGACCATTTTGTTGTTGTTGTTGTTGCTCAGTCATTGTAAACATTTCGTGATGAGTTACCCTTCACAAGTAATGATAGGAGGGGGATGGGAGGGTCTTGCTGAAGACAAGAATGGAACTTATGAATATTCTATCTCCTAGAAGAAGATTTTGAGGATCTGTGTTTTTAACACACTCTCGCCAGACAGAAAAGAAGCGCCCTACCTGAAAAATGTCAGCCCAGTGAAACGCTTGGTCCTAAGCTGTAACAGGTCCCTGACATTAGCACAACTGTCACCATGATGAAAGTGCCATCCAGGCCTTGGCACCCTGCATTCAGGCAGCAACACTGGCCAAAATGAGAACAGAGACCCAATCCGTCAAAGTCCATAGTTCTGGGGAAGTCTTTAAATGCACTCACCTTGCTTTTTGGCTCCTGGAGTTCTGCTGCTGGCTAACTGTTCTTGCTAACTGAGGTAGGTCAACCCGGGATGTGGGTTTTGTGCTTAAAAGCTCACCCTGAGAAAGGCTCCAGACAGGACTTGCATCCGAAACACCCAGTGTAGTCACTGTCCATATAAGAAAGGTTATCCATTGGTTTAAACCAATGTCTTAGTAGTTTTCTCTGGTAGACGCTTAACAACAAAACCACAGCAGATCCTGTCTGACTGTCTTCACAGTCCACCACAGTACTGGGCTACAACTTGAGGCCATGCCAACAGAGCTTGCAACACAGGTACTGGCATTTTCAAATTATATCACACACACACACACACACACACACACACAAATTTAAGTAAGAGTGGATTCTATAGCAAATGACAAGCTGCACAGTTCAGGGGTTGGTGATGAAGCTGTAAGCTGCATAGGAATAAGAATTGTGGACTGGAGAGATGGCTCAGCGGTTAAGAGCACTGATTGTTTTTCCAGGGGTCCTGAGTTCAATTCCCAGCAACCACATGGTGGCTCACAACCATTTGTAATGGGATCCAATGCCCTCTTTTGGTGTGTCTGAAGACAGCTACAGTGTACCCATATACATAAAATAAAAATAAATCTTAAAAAATGAACTTACATGGAGGCACACATACACATGAAAATAAATTAATTAATTTTAAAAAAGACTAAGAATTGCTTTCTTCTGATTTCTGCCATGTGCCTAGCCCACAGCATACCAGCCAGTACAGGTGAAGCTGAAGTATTTGACAAATGGTTGAATATCAGGGCTCTACGTCGGCTTCTTCTTCTTCTTCTTCTTCTTCTTCTTCTTCTTCTTCTTCTTCTTCTTCTTCTTCTTCTTCTTCTTCTT
>JADRCH010000066.1:5305116-5412297 GCA_019843965.1 Rhynchomys soricoides | reverse complement strand
TTCTTCTTCTTCTTCTTCTTCTTCTTCTTCTTCTTCTTCTTCTTCTTTTGAGACAGGGTTTTTCTGTGTAGCCTTGGCTGTCCTGGAACTCACTCTGTAGACCAGGCTGGCCTCAAACTCAGCAATCTGCCTGCCTCTGCCTCCCGAGTGCTAGGATTAAAGGCGTGCGCCACCACTGCTTGGCTGGGGTTGGCTTCTTTAGGATGGAAAGAGGAGTTAGCTCCTAGGAACTCCAGCAGTGAACCCTGATATGCTGCTAGCCCTTAGGCAATATCACATGAACAGGATGACAGAGAATGACTGTCAAGTCACAAGATGTCACCGCTGAGCCCCCAGAATTTTCACCTACATCCCTGGCTCCTCTTCCCCAGCCTACAGTAACCACCATTTCTGCATACCTCTGTGTCTGAGGGTACATGTGAGAGCAAGATCATGTGGTTTTGTCTTTCAATGCTGCTCTAACTCTGTGTGAGGTTTCCCAGGTTAGTCCATGTTGTCTAACAGGAGAAGATCGCCTCTTTTACATCTTCCTTACATAGCAATGTGCCACCCCCGTTCGTGCTACCAAGAACATTACAAATAAGAGCATTGGATGCACCTGCGATGTTGGGAGGATTTGTTCAATTTGTGAGAGCTCTATTTGGTGGGTAGACTAACTCCCCCTATGCCTTAAGGACTCAGGGTCCAGAGTGCCTGCAGAGACATGGTTCATCAGTTCATAATCCCTTTGTGGCTGGTAAAGCACCTCAGTTTCCTTTCACTACCTGTGACACAGCATTATGCTGGTGGAGGCTGGAAATAGAAACCAGCCAGGGTGCCTGCTGGGGCTGCCACCTGCCCTGATGTGCACCCAGCACTTCCGCCCAGGGGAACACTGAAGCCAAGGTAGAGGTTCTGACGCACATGCCTCAGGGTTGCAGTTTATCTCCCAGCTAATAGGGGATTTAAACCCCGTTTTGCCTTCGCTGAGATGCCAGAGTGATGGATAATCATCTGCCACTGCTGATGCTCAGAAGAGTGACGTCCGCATCTGTGTTGCTAGGCAATAAGATGCTCCCCTTCCTGTGCATCACTGAGTGGCTCAGAGCATCACTGACTTCTCTGCCAGCAGCATCCCACATCTGATGCTGCGCTCAGGAGCCTCCAGCTGGCTGTCTTGCCTTGACCAACAGGGATGAATTTGGCTGCCTGTCAGATCTCATGGGCAAGAGTTAACATGTGTTGAATCTTGAAACTGGTCCTTGGATACTTTATGGGACACTTATGTCCTTGTTATAGAAAACTGAATTTCATTTCTAAAATGATCTGCTTGGTTCTGACTCCTCCCCTAAGTGGGTCAGGGTAATTTTAGACAAGATCTTTAGAGGCTCTAAGAATTCAATTCGATTTGGAATTGACTTTTAAGGACACAGTGTTCTCACCGGAAGATGCTCCCACTGTGTTATTTCGAGTTCTCCTGTTAACTAGCTGTGCTCTGGGAATGACCTCCTTCAGGTTCTCAACAGTGCCAGTTAAGTGGAAGCAACCCCTTCCATGGCCTGTAGATTGGAAACATTTCCTGGACAGAAATCCAATCTGTCTGTGTCCTCTGAGAACTCAGAATTGCCAGTGCTGGTGGTGGGCGCACCGTCTCTGCAAGCTCATCCATCTGTAACCCCTGCAGGAGAAACTCTGCCTCAGCAAGGCTGTGGTGACCACAGACTTCAGGGGTTTGTTCTAGTTGAAGAGGGACTAGGAAAGTTCTGGAAATGGTTGTCTTACTTTACATAGCAGCAAAAAAGCCGATGCTCAGATCCAAATATAGGAAAGACAGGATGACAGCCAATGGGCACAACACTTGGCTTCCGACATGGGAAACACCTACCAAACTCAGTGGTTCTCCATTGCCCAAAGCCCTGGGTGACAGACTAACGGCCCACTGCTAGCGATGAAAGCGTCTTAAGTAAACAACGGAAGGCTACAGTTCGTCTGAGGGTGCAGGGTGCCCTTGTCCTAAGGTAACACACTCCATTTTATGCTGAGGCAGAGTGTCAGTCCTTTATTTATTTATTTTTTTATTTTCATACTTTATTTACATTTCAAATGTTTCCCCCTTTCCAGATCTCCCCTTTGGAACCTCCCCATTCTCACTGCCTTCCCCCTGCCTCTATGGGGATATTCTCCAACCCACCTCCCCACCCCACCCCCCACCCACTCTCGTCTTCCCTCCTTGACATTCTCTTATACTGGGGGATCTAATACCCTCAGGCCCAAGGGCCTCTCCTCCCCCTGACGGGTAACAAGACCCTCCTCTGCAGTCTTTGTGGCCAGCACTATGGGTCCCTCCCTGTGTATTCTTTAGTTGGTGGATCAGTCTCCAGTCCTTAAGGCATAGGCTGCAGTTGGGTCTGGAGGTCCCTCAGGAGCCCTGTGGCGAAGACTTCCTGTCCAGCAGGTGGCACCAATGAGAGATGTTGGGAGCTCGAGCAGGAGAGACCCAGTGGGAGGGAGCTAGGTCACTGGTGCTGAACTCTGGAGTGAGTTACAGGACCCTGTTCCTTCCTTCCAGATATAATGCAGGCAAAGCTCTCCTGTGCACTCTTGCCATGATGCACTGTGCCACGACCAGCCCTAAGTGATCGGCAAGCATGGACTAGACTCTCTGAAATCAGGAGTCAAATAAACATTTCCTCTGTGTCACTGCCTTGGGTGTTTTCGCCTGGGACAGAAAGCTGGCAGGTGAGGAAGCATCTTGGGCAATTCCCTCCCCATAAGGGCTCAGCGGGTATGAACACTGAGTGTGTGTGTGACCTTCTCCACCAAGAGTGCGCTAAGGTTTAATGAGCTACAATCCCTTGAGAAATGGCTCCCACAGCAATTAAAGAAACAAGCTTCAGTAGCTGTTGCTTTCCTGGGAAAATGAGAAATGGGATCTTAGTCGAATAGGTCATTTATGGTTCTTTTGCAACCCTGATGAGAGATGAAGTGAAGTGAATGAAATTCAAGGCAGGTCTTAGTCTATGCAGCTGCAGGAGGGCCAGAAAGTCCTCAGATCCACACAGCAGCTTAAATGTGTCCCTTCATGGGGACAATTCAGCTACTAGGGACATGTGTGCACTGGTAGTCCCTTCTTGGAGGACAGAGGATTAGTTTGCTAGAGTCAGAAACATCGCAGTGGTTCGCATAAACTCAGTGTGAATTCTGGCTCTGCCCATTATGACTGAGTACCATGGCTGGTTTTATGTCCACGTGATAAAAGTTAGAGTCACTAGAGAGGAGGGCGCCTCAGTGGAGACAATGCCTCCGTAAGATCAGGCTGCAGGCTAACCTATAGAATATTTTCTTAATGTGGGAGAGCAGAGTCCATTGTGGGTGGAGCCATCCCTGGGTTGGTGGTCCTGGGGTCTATAAGAGAGCAAGCTGAGGAAGTCATGAGGAGCAAGCCAGTGAGCAGCATCCCTCCATGGCCATGCGTCAGCTCCTGCCCCAGGTTCCTGCCCTGTGTGAGTTCCTGTCTTGACTCCCTTTAATAATGGACCACAATGTGGAAGTGTAAGCTGAATAAACCCCCGCCCCTGCTCTGCCTAGGCTGCCTTGATCAGCAAGGTGATTGAAGGCTGGAGAGGTGGTTCAGTACTTAAGAGCACTTTCTGCTCTTACTGAGGACCCAGGTTCATTTCCTAATACCTACATAGTGGCTCATAACCATCTATAAGTCCACTTCCAGAGGACCTGATGCCCTTTCTGACCTCTTTAGGTATTGGGCACAAACATGGTGCACACATGTACAAGCAAAATAAAACAACAAAGTAATTGAGAGCACTGAATGAACGATGCTAATGGTTTAAGAAACTGTCACACGCTGGGTTTTATGCCACGTCCTTGAGTGCTCTCTGCCATCATTGTGAGGCCACTTCCCCGCTCTGCAGAATGAGAAGAGGACTCTGGAGACCGTGGAGTACCTTTAGATGATACAGGATTTGCACCCATGCCTGCCAGACTAAATCTGCTTAGGAACGTGGCCCCCAAACATTGCCGAAAATAAAATTACCTGGAAGTTTTAAAAAATTCCGATGCTGAGATGTCGCCAATTGGCTACGCCTGAAGGGTTAGGAGACAGACAGTTGGGAGCACACAGGATTAGGAGACTCTGCCTTCACTGCTGTTTCTCAACCTGGCTGCTGATTGGAATTATCAAGGCAAATATTTCCAAGATGGCAGTGGCCACCCTCAGGAGCTTTTGAGTTACATAATGTGTGGTCCTGAAGTCCAGCAGAGCTAGGGTTGTGCTGTGATAGTCAGTGGAGTCCCAGAGGATGGAAGCTAGTTGCCATCATTGAGTCCATGTATCGAAGGTTTTACCGCTGTGAGCAGACACCATGACCAAGGCAATGCTTACAAAGGGCAACATTTAATTGGGAGCTGGCTTACAGATTTAGAGGTTCAATCCATTATCATCATGTAGGGAGTATGGCAGCATTGAAGCTAGAGAAGCTGAGAGTTCAACATCTTGTTCCAAAGGCAACCAGGAGAAGACTGGCCTCCTCAGGCAGCTAGGAGGAGGGTCTCAAAGCCTCATACTTCCTCCAACAAGGCCACACCTCCAAATAGTGCCACTCCCTGGGCCAAGCATATACAAACCACCATATAAAGGCTTTGCTCCCTTGGCACTGATGGTGTGCACGCCTTTAATCTCAGCACTTAGGAGGCAGAAGCAGGGGAATCTCTGAGTTTGAGGCCAGCCTGGTCCAGGAAGGCCAGGGTTACACAAAGAAACCCTGACTTGAAAAACAAAAAGCAAAAAGGCTTTGCTGAAGACATTCATGACTTACATTTGTGCTGTCTTAGGAGTAGTGCTGTTTATTGTCTCCATTTGCCAGCGGAAAAGAGGGATTCTCCCTCACTGGGCAAGTGGGCGGAGGATGGAGAACAGGCAAGGGACAGTCCTTGAGAGGGTTAGTGGGACCCTTCCATTGCACACCTTTAGTTGGTGAGCTCAGTAATGAGGTCAGTACTTACAAAAAGAATCTGAAAATTCCTTATTACAAAGTCAAACAAGTCAACTAAAAACCAACTTTTTTCATTGCTTTAAATTCTCTCAACTTTCTAAAAAGATTTTATTTATTTTATTTATGAGTACACTGTAGCTGTGTTGAGACACACACCAGAAGAGGGTAGCAGATCCCATTACAGATGGTTGTGAGCCACCATGAGGTTGCTGGGAATTGAACTCAGGACCTCTGGAAGAGCTGTCAGCGCTCTTAACCACTGAGCCATCTCTCCAGCCTGAACTGTACCCATCCTAAAGGAAAGACGACATAAGTACGGCTCAGAGGGAGTGAAGAGAATCTTTATGAAGAGCTGCAATGATGAACATATTAATATGCAGATATGATTGTTATTAGCACTTTCCCGAGATGCTTGGTGGCTGTCCACAGAGTGAGGCTCACATGGACTCAGCAGCAGACTTTGAATGCGGCTGCCTGGGTCTCTAGCTTATGCTGGCAACAAAGTGTAAGTAAGCACAGACTGGTGGAGACAAGGCTGATCTCATGGGCACCAGTGAGAAGTGTCTCCTTCCCCCATAAGGAGAACAATATCAACTAACCGCACCACCTGGAGCTCCTAGAGACTAGACCACCAGTCAAAGAGTGTACATGGAGGGAGCCATGGCTCCAGCTACATATGTAGCAGAGGATGGCCTTGTCTGACATCAGTGAAAGGGGAGGCCCTTGGTCCTGTGAAGGCTCAATGCTCCAGCATAGGGGGATGCTAGAGGGGTGAGGTGGGAATGGGTGAATGGGTGGAGCAGCACCCTCATAGAGGTAAAGGGCAGGGGGAGAGGGGGTATGGGATGGGGTTGGTGGAGGGGTAACAGGGAGGGGGGACATATGAAATGTAAAAGAATAAAATATTAGTAAAAATAAAGTGTCTCCTTCCACACAAAGCCAGACCAAGCTTGTGTCCAGGAAGTAGTGAAGGAACAGGAAGTGGTCCGCCTGTAGACCACTGAATACTGACAGCCACCCTAACATATGGCTGGGTCCCCATGTCACCATGATGACCAACATTTCCTGATTTCAGTTCTCTTTATAGTAAAACTTACACAGGAACATATTTGATTAAAACAACCAAACAGCCAACAACAAAACCCAAACGGTTGTCCAGTAGTCAAAAATAATTGATAATAATTTTGAACCTATCTTGGAAAGATCCCAGAGAAGGCCGAGAATCCTTTTGCTTTCCACTCCTCCCTTCCTCCCTGGACAAGCCTTCTGTAGTCTGTGAGACTCTGGCCAAGCAGTGTGAGGTCTTTGTACATCACCTCCTACACAGAGTCGGTCCCTTTAGAAGCTCACTCTCTGCTTGCCTGCTCTCTTACAGGCAAGATGATAGCATGTATCATCCCGTGCTATAGCTTGCTTTTTATCTAATGGTTTATTTAACCAGGGTACATAGTTCTTGATACGATGCTTACAGTTGAACCAGTATCACTGTGTCCAACTTCTGACCTGCCCATGAGGGGATCCCTGCTGTTTCTACTTGGAACACAAGAAGTCCAGCCCCAGAAGAGCAGATACCTGTCCCAAGGTGGTTCAGGAGAAAACACAGAGGCTTGAGCAGACTCTGATAGTTGGATTCTCTTGAGTAGGTCAGGAGTCTTGGGGGAAGAGGGAAGCCACCATGAGCCTGGGTCAGAGCTTGGGATCAGGAATGGCTGTTAAGTGAGCAAACCTGCTGATATACTATGATGACTAATCTCAGTTGTCAAGTTGACTATATCTGAAAACCCAAGCAAATGGACATGCAAGTAAGGAATTTTCTTGATTTACATGAGTGGGTGAGACCCGCCCTAGATCTGGGCCCCACCTTCTGGTGGCATGCAGGAAGGAAGCTTTTGCTCTTTGCCTGCTTGCCCTCACTCTTGCTGGTAAGCTCATCTACCCTGTCGCTGGGGCACTCCTTTGCTTCCCTACTTCTTTGGGATTCCAGTGTCTACTGAAGACTAGCAATCTCTAGGAGTCTTCCAGGTCTCCAGTGCCAGGTTGGGACTGCTGAGACATGCCGTCTCATGGACTAAACAGCTACTGCATTCTTTGTTTGTTTGTTTGTTTTGGTTTTTCGAGACAGGGTTTCTCTGTGTAGGCCTGGCTGTCCTGGAACTCACTCTGTAGACCAGGCTGGCCTCGAACTCAGAAATCCACCTGCCTCTGCCTTCCGAGTACTGGGATTAAAGGCATGAGCCACCACTGCCCGGCATACTGTATTCTTAACCTTTCTATTGGGTGACAGCCTTGTTGGGTTACCTGGGCCACAGCCTGTGAGTCACTCAAATAAGTCATGTATGTATGTATGTATGTATACATATAAATGTATGCATATATAAAACTGTGAATATTTATATTCATTCTTCCATTCTGTTCCTTTAGAGAGATGCACTGATCCATGGACAATCACTTGGTCAGCCTGCCCCACATTTCACTGTGTCTTTGAGCCCATACAGACCCATTTTACAGATTACTTGAATCTCATTGGGGCTATTTGGGAACATACCCCCACTAATTGAAATGACTCAAGACATAAAAATAGTGTTTTAGGTGAGATGAATTCCTTTATTTTCCCAGAAATGTGGAACTTAAACTTACCATTATGCACATTTATTTTATTCGTTGCTGCTGTTTAATCAATCTGAAATGGTATTTGTAAGGGACAGAGGTACATCCACTGATGGATATAAACTCATTCCACGGTCACTGTGGGGACTCTGGGGTGGAGTCCTTGCTGAGGGTTAATAGCTTGCTATAAAATCACGGAGCACATCTTTACAGTGAGATAGGTTGCTCCAGTCCCATGGTAACCAGGGAAATAAGGTCAAGATTCCTTCACTTCCATTCCATTCAGACTGCATAGTGCAGCACTGACAACTGGGCCACTGCAGCTCTTCCCAACCAGGCCTACATCCAGGGACCTCAGCTATCCCCTTACAGAACGGTAAGACAGACAGACACTTACTTTTTTGAGATTATCAATGTCCAATAATTGCTTACAAGTGCCTACCCTTAAAGAAGCACAGCACACAGCCCTGAAGACCTAGCTGCATAAGGGAGGGACTTTGAGAGAACAAGCTCCTTAGCTGCCAGGCCTAGGAGGTGACAGAAGAATGAATAAGGGCTTTTCACTGAACAACTAAGGGTGGCTCTTGGGTTCCTAGTCAGTGTGTAGGCTATCGGCAGCGGACCTCACCGCCCTGTCCTTTTGTGAACCCCACAGCCTCGGCACCATAGCCTTGGGCCTGGAAGCCTCCACCTCCGCCTCTTCTTCTCCTTCTCCTTCTCCTTCTCCTTCTCAGATTTATTTTATTCTGTGCAAGTACACTGTAGCTGTCTTCAGACACCCAAGAAGAGGGCATCAGATCTCAATATGGATGGTTGTGAGCCATCATGTGGTTGCTGGGATTTGAACTCACAACCTTCGGAAGAGCAGTTGGCGCTCGTAACCTCTGAGCCATCTCTCCTCCATCCCTTCTTCTTCTGGCGGTTACAGATGCACACACACTCTGGAGATCCTCTGCTCATTGTCTACCAATGCCTTTGTTTTCCCATTTAGAAAACGCAAACCTTTCCCTGTGGACCTGGGCCTCTCCATGGCCCCTTGATTTCCCCTCTGCTCTTCTCCAGGGTCCTTTCTTTACTCCTCCCTCTAGCCGCAGAGACCTCTGCTTCCAGCACCATGCGGTGCTCACCCTACCTTCCCACAAGGATGTTGCACAGGGACAGCACTTTGTTTAGATTCCCACCCCACCCAGCCCCAACTACACCCAAGTGGCACCTGGGAAACCATTTTATTCATGGTGCCGGCTCCCCACAACAACATGAATGTATACCCTTTCCCCTTGTAAGAGACTCGGGCTTGTTTCCTTCCCTAACATGTAAAACCTGGAAAGTGGTTTCCTTTGAAACTCAGAGACGACCCGAATGAACCTCAGCTTACCTGCTCTGTCACTAGTCGTAATGGCTATTTCTGGTTGTCAACTTGACTCTATCTGGAGTGACCTACAATCCAGAATTAGAAGGCTCACCTGTGATCCAGATCTTGGGGCTGGAAGACACAAGTTTCTGACCTAGATCTTGGCATGGAGATCTTGAGACATAGTGGCCATGGAAAGCTTAGGCCCAGGCAAGGTAGTATAGTCCTTTAATCCCAGGAGACTAAAGCAAGGAGATCTCTCTGAGTTCAAGATCAGCCTGGAACAAAGCAAGTCCCAACTCCAGGCGTGGTGGTACACACCTTTATTCTGGGCCACACCTTCTGCTGGAGGCCTACATAAGGACCAAGGAAGAAGGAAGACTCTTCCTGCCTGCTTGCATTTACTTGCCGGCACATCTGTCGGAACCTACAGAAGATCAGCTGAAGCAACTAGCCTTGTGGGACAGAGTAATTACTAAATTCTTAGACTTCCCATCCACAGCTGCCCACTGTTGGGTTAGTTGGACTACAGACTGTAAGTAGTTACAGTAAATTCCCTCAATATAGAGAGACATTCCTTAAGTTCTGTAATTCTAGAGAACCCTGACTAATACGCTGGTCTTGGATGTGATTTAAGGCATTGAAAAACCCCTGAGTCTGATTTCTTTCCTCGTTCCTTCTTTGAGCAAGGCTACTAACAAACTTCAACCAACTTCCCTAAATGACCAACAACCACCGGCCCTGCCTCTTGGGGCTCTTGCATTTCTGTGCCTCATGAAAAGCTCCCAACATTTCAATCGTGTGATTCCAAACATCATACAATTGGAGAAATTATCTGCTAAAGCAGGAGGCAAATCATGCTCAGCTGCTGCAGTCTGAGGCAGCCTCACATCCCCACACCTGGGAGTAAATGAAAGTACATTCTTATAATGTTCCTGTGTGTTTTAAAGAAACCAAAATTCCAGAGTTCTCAAAATGTTACTACACCCTACCCTTTGGGTCATGTTAATATGCCATTTCCTGCACAGCCACATTTAGCCCGAGAAGTGTCATTAGGTTTGCGCATGCCTCCAGCCTGCTCCCCTCCCACCCCAGAACACCTGTTTCTACAATGCAACCCTGAAAAGGCAGACTTAAGCCCATGAACTTCCCAGTCTTTTTGGCTGCCTCAAGCTTCGGGGCTTGGCATAGTTGGAGGGCAAACAAAACAGGCCCCCTTTGGTAACAGCTGCTCTCTATACCAAGCAAACTTTTTGCTCTGTATTATCGGACCAAAAGCTCAGTAAAACTGAGGAGCCAGTCTTTTCTGTCTGTCTCTGCTGCTTGCAACTTTGCACGTGGTATCTTGCACACGGTAAGTATAATTGTAAACCTTAATCTTTACACTATCTTAGCAACTCGGGCATTATTGCTACTGTTTTTCTGAGCCTTGGAGAAGTGCCTGATGCCACCTGTGTTTGAACCAGGATTTGGCCCAGGTCTTTGGCTATTAGTGCCATATGGATTCTGGGGCCTCAAGTGCTTTAAATGTGTGGTATCTTCAACTGTATTAAAAAATAGCCTGTCTATGACTCAGCCTGAGTCCTTGCTATACAAGACTCTGATGTGCACTGTCCTCAGAGAGAGATGCTGAAAGGCCAATATGTAATCAAAGATAAATCGTGACAAATATAGTAAGCACAGGGAGCCTCTTGCAACAAGGAAGTCTGAAGACTCCAGAGTGCGGGACCCTGCTACTCACTGTAAATCCTCTCCTTTGGAGGGAATGCTTCAGGCTGTCTAAAGGCAATCAAAGACTTTCTTTTGTTTTAAAAATAGATATCCTCTACCAACTACTAAATAGACACACAAAATACAGCATATTATTATCCAGCCATAAAAATGAATCAACATGGTGGTGGTGGCCCGTGCCTTTAATCCAGCAACTTAGAGGCAGAGGCAGATGGATCTCTGAGATCGAGGCCAGACTGACTGGTCTACAGAGTGAGTTCCAGGACAGCCACAGCTACACAGAGAAACCCTGTCTAGAAAAACCAAATCCAAACAAACAAACAAACAAACAGCATGGAGACTTGCTACTGTTTTAACATGGATGAACCCTGAAATCTCAATGCTAAGTGAGAAAAGCCAGACACAGGAGGCCAGTCTACAAACTACTTGTGAGAGATTTCCTAGGTAAGCAAGACCCTAGAGAATAAAATTAGATCCATGCATGCAGGGAATGGGCATGGTTAATGCATCTCAGGTTTCCTGCAGTGTCTGTAAGAGAGTGGTAGTGGCTGGCAAAGCATTATGAATTTACTACCACTGAAATGTACCTTTTTAAATGGCTTAAATGCCAGGTGTGATGGTACACACCTTTAATCCCAGTACCCAGGAGGCAGAGGCAGAAGGATCGATCGAGGTGAGTTTAAGGCCAGCCTGGTCTGTAGATTTGAGTTCCAGGGGATACATAATAACACTGTCTGAAAAAAAAAAAGACCAAAAAAACAAAAACCAACATATTAGGAAATAAAACAGGCAGTTATACTTTTCAGGTGCTTTTAGAAAACACAAATATGCAAAATAACTGGAGTTGAAAAGTCCAAAGCTCCAATATTTGATAAGAAAGATGAAGTGGCACTGTCCTGTATTTGGGACTTTTGCTAAAAGAATTAGAGTTTAGAGCCAGGTGTGGTGGCACATGCTTCTAACTTCAGCACCACGGATGCCAAGGCAGGAGGACTGAGTTCAAGGCCACCTGGGCTACATGAAGAGATGTTCAGGGGCTCTTGCTGAAAAGGGGGAGGGGGAGCTAGGAATGGTGATTTGCTTGACACCGTGACAATGTCATTGTGCATAATGTCATTATGCATAGTAAAACATTAAATGCATTTAATAAAAATTTAAGAGATTAAGTATCTGCAAACCTCTTAGGTCATTTTATAGACAAAGGTAAAGAAAAATTAGAATTATGTGTACAGATATAAAAACTAGATGCATAACACCGAAAACCTTAACATAGTATGTTACCTTCTGGAACAAGTATACAGCCATTCACTGCAGTTTGCTGAGGTCTCCAGGCTGCTGGAGCTGCCATCCCCCACTGAGCAGGGCATGCTGTTGGGTAAGTCTTGTTTCCTGGGTCTCAGGAATCTGCCACATCTTTCTTTAGGACAGGAGAGCAGCTGGTGTGTGAATAGTCGCTGGTGGAGATGCTTCCCTTGGACCCTTCCCTGCAGACAGCTGCTCTGCTTTCACAGGGGACCCTAAACCCAAACTGCCTCATCACCTGTTTGGACTGACCAGTGGAAAATGATTTCATCCTACAGTCTTGCCTTTTAAAGTTTGAGTGGCTCCATAATAGACCTAAGTATTTGGAGGTTCCAGATGACTTTGTTCATGGAGGACTGCAACCAGCCAGCGGCCCAATGGGGCTGTTCTTATTAAAGCTTCCTGACTTCTCCTTCATTCACTCTGCAACGATGCTTACACTGTCTGCACCAACTGGGAAGTTTACCTCGTCCAACTGAGATCCTGGTGACCAGACCTTGTTCCTGTAACTTTGGGGTGTCCTGTAGCAACACAAAGGCTATGCTGTCTTCCAGGCTTCCTGTGTCCCCTATTCTAACAGCTCCAACTGCTTTGCTGGGTCAGCCTGTCACCAGGATTGGCTCAGGTGGCTTTGGAATAACACCATGATGTGACTTATTCCAAATCGATAAGGAGCATCAAGTTTCAGGAAAACTTAGTGAGAATGTCTTTCTCTAAGACTCCCAAACTAACAGGAGGGATGGACATCATCAGCACCAATACCTAGGATGCTTGTCTCAGAGTAAAGGTAGAGAGGACACAGACTTGGAGACAGCAGTCCTAGTTCATGCTGTGAGCCTCTCAGCTCCTCCTTGCTGGTTCCAGCTGTGCTGGTCTGCACCTGTCAGCAGTGCTTTCTGTCTCCAAGACTAGAGACTGAGCTCAAGGCTAAAAACATGCTAGGAACTACCATGGAGCCATATCCCAGCTCCCACAAAACACCAACTTGCTGAGAAAGTGTTTGTAGCTTTTATCTAGTGCTGCTGTGTGAAAATTTTTATTTTCTGCATTAAAAAGGTTGATTGTGGTAAAATGTGCAAAAGTTTTCCTGTGCTAGCCCTTTTAAAGTGTAAATTTGGTGGCATCAAGTGTATCTTACTGTGCTGTGGGACAGCCATCACTGCTACTTCGGGATTTTTTCTTCATGCTAAACTGAAGCTCTGCCACCATCTCGTGCCAACTCCCTTTTCTCCTGCTTTCAACTCCTGGTCACCTCTCCTTCAATCTGTCTCTGGGTTAGTAAATATGACACAAGTGGAAATCCTACAGTTATTGGTGACTGACTTATCTCATTCACTAGGTCTTCAAGGTTCACCCACATTGAAGAGAGCACAACATCCTTTGCCCTTTCTGCTAGCTTGTATTCCACTGTGTATACACACTTTGTTTCTCTTCCTTTGTGAGTGGACAGGTATGCTGTTTCTATTTTTGACTGTTATACAAATCACTGCTGTGAAAAGTATCTATATGATTCTTACTTCAACTCAGAAGCTCCATGGATCCACCTTGGGAATAGCTGGCTACACGTTGGATGGTAAAGGAATGGTAGGTGGTCTTCTACAGTGGCGGCACTTCTCCACCAATATGACGTCAGGGCTGCAACTGTTCATCTCCTCACTAACACTTGTCCAGAAGCTATTTAAGAAGGAACTACATAATCCTGGGAAGAGGCCTTATTACCTCATCTACAAAAGAGAACCATTGGGTTAATGCAACATCAAAGCCAGAAGCTCTGGCCTTTCCAAAGAGCTCTGTGCTCCTCAGCAGTGTCTTTGTAACTCTACCTCCAACACTAACATGCTGGGCTGTAAATCTGCATGGAGATGGAGTGATGCCTAGCACTGTCCCTCTTTCCTGGTGTGTGCAGCTCCAGATGTGCCCGCAGCCCCTCCCTCTCACCCCCTGCACTCTGCCAGCTATGGAAAACCCGGAAATACTTTCCATTTAGAGCTGAGGAAGGCAAGGGGGAGGAAGGAGGCAGTGAACGGTGACACCAAGACCTTGTCGCTTCCTTGTAAAGACTTTTATTTCCATGTCACTGGGGTCTCAGGCAAACCTGAGGCACCTTCGTCTGTCTCAGTTTGGCCTCCTCAGGATTGTTTGTAGTGCTTTTCCTTAAACAAGAAAATGTCCAAGTGAGCTTTGTACACCGTCAGTTAATGGTTTAACAATAATTTAAAAATGGCGCTGTTGTCTCATTGGTACAAGGGACCAACAGCACATTACATACAGAACAAGGAACTTCACAACGAGTTACAGTGGACCGGACCGACACACACGCAGGCAAGGGCAGGGACGGAGCAGTGTATGTACAGGTGCCCAAGGACGTGCGGTCAGGCTGAGCAGATGGGTCACGCAGAGTCTTAAGTCCATCTGAAGGCCTCCGTACCTTTTCAGAAATGTTGACTTGCATCCTTCCAGATTACAGGCGCTCTTTGTCTTCTGGCCTCTCTGCCTTTTCACTACAAAAAGTTCACTGAGTTAAGACAGTCTGAAGCATTAAAAAAGACTCCTAAAAAAAATTAAGACTGGACAAAATAAAATTTACCTTAGAACGCTCTGAACTAAACATGGAGAGACCCAACCAGAACAGAACAGTGCAAGTTCAACAGGCAGGCAGAACTGAGAACATGGGTGCTCAGAATCTCTTAAGATGTACATTTTAAAACTCTTAAATCTATTTATACCTTATGTACCTTTTTTGTTTAATATATCATGTGTAAAAAAGATGGAGACCAAAAATAGTTTTCTGAGCTATGAAAAAATTATACAGGCACATTTGCTGTTTCACTCCCGAAACATCTCAGTTTACAGGGTTGGACATTCAGTAGCCGTGTGTTTTTGAAAAACATCCTTGGACCTTGAGAAAGCTACATCTTTCATCTTTCCTTTGGGGCGGAGGTTGGTTGATGGTGATGGTCTGGTTATGCAAATTACAGTGAATTATTCCGGTGATCATCCATGCAAGCTTGCGTCCTGTCACGGGTGTGACTTCTCCTCTGGTGGGTCCTCCTCACCTCGTTCCTCCAAGGACACTGGGTCTCCGGGTGACTGAGACTGTGAGGCAGTGGGGGAAGGTGGGGCCCAACGGGATGGAAGGCGGCGGTTTGCTGGTCTCTCTGGCCTGGAGAAGCAGGGCTCTAGGGAGGGCGCGAGTGCAGAACAAGGCAGTTCCTTTAGAGCCAAGAGAGGGAGACAGTGTTACTCAGACCTGCAGTGTCATGTGGGCCCAGCCCCAACATACTCCAAACACACTGAAGTCAAATGAACAGACCAGGCAGCTGCAGCGTCGGAATGATTACTGCATGCATGGAGTAACTTAAAATGATCAGTTCCACATGAATGATTAATGATGTGACCTATTACGATGTGACAGAACATAGCAACACTGTGACATGGGGCTGCTTTGTAAGGCATCTCCAGAACTGGGCTGGAACAGAGAAGATGAAGTAACAACTTGGTCCACTTTGTCCCAGGCTCATCCTTGAGCCTCTAAGGATGCTTTCAGCTACTGAGCTGGTCCCAAGGGATCTCAGTCTACTGAGGTCCACAGAGACCTAGGGTTACATCCAGCTGTATTAGAAACGGGATTCAAACGGAACTGTTTATTCCAAGCTGACTGGCAGCAAGCTAAACAAACTCCCACAAGTTGCGGGGGGTGGGGGGAAGAACCCGTTGCATTCAGAAATTTTAATTGAGGTCTAGATTTCTTTAATGACAGGTCACTGAGGCATGATCTTACGATTAGAGCTATGCCATACTTGTGTTTCAGCCACTGTAATGATCCAAGGGCTAACCACGTGACACACAACATCCGGCCATGATGCAAGTCATCTGTGGCTGCTTGCTTGTTTAAAAGAATGTAGAGTTACGTGTCCATAGCCTGCATGTTGGGGATCGGATGTGGAAAGCTGGGTCACATGCAGTGTGAATTGTGGATGGTGTCATGGATAAAGCCCCACAAGAAGTCAAGAGGTGAACTACCAGAGTTAGATGTGACGAACAATGAAAAAGATCCAGAATGAAGAGACTGGGAACAGTGGGGGGTGGAGGAACAGAGGCTGTGTCCAGTGGACAGTCGATGGCTCGTGGGAGCTGAAACATGACAGACGATGCTCAGAGATGGCCAGGGAGGATGGAATGAACCAAGAGCAGCAAGGGACCAACAGGCAAGAGCAATGGAGTAATGGGGCAGAGTCTTTCCCTTATTTCTGAGGGGCCAGCAAAAATGGGAAATATTAACACTGAGACCATTCCATCAGATGCCTGGTTTTGGCAGGCATCTTACGTGATCTAGGAGGAGCCTCCCTGGACCATTTATGCTGATGGTACCCTGATAGCCAGGATGTACCTATAGCTACCAGATGGATACTCCCAAAGTCAGGGTGCTGCTGTATCTGTCTCATTACGTCATCTCATAGTGCCGGGAGGACGGTGGGGACAGTCTGTGAAAACTGTGTTCCCGCACCCACTACTGTCAGAGTGAACCGTGTGCACCTATGCTGCTTGTTGGTGTGGCTTCAGGGTTATCCAGCCCTTCTTCCCGCTGAGGGTGAACAGGAACAAGCTCTTCTCAGAGGTCACCACACCCTCCTCACTAGCCTGGGAGCCATGCTATCCAGGAAATTAACATTTCCCTTTTAAGAACCCCGGGACACACAAACAATCAATGCTGTCCATAGCCTAGAAGCCAGTGAGGTGGCTGTGTGGAAATGGCCTTTCCCACCACTTTCCTGACTATTTCCCCCAACCCTGCTATGGGGACACACCCTTTATCGATGGTAGCTATGCCTCCCCCAAGACATTGTTATGTAGACCAGGCTGGCCTCAAACTTAGAGATCCACTGCTTCCGCCTCCCCAGTGCTGAGATAAAGGCGTGTGCTACCTTAATTAATTAGCGTGATCTACTTTTGTTATTAACTTCAGGTCCATCAGGAGGGTGACTCGTCCCAAAATGCATACTTTCTCATAGGTCTCTATAAATAGGTTACTAATCATTCATCAAGAGCTTACTTTTTCACCAGTAGACTCACTTGGAGGGACAAGAGACCTCTGGGTTTACTCTTGAGTCATGTTTGTATGAAAAACAAGAGAGAGAAGGCTCAGCACATTATGCACGCCATACACCAGCACACAGCAACACCAAAATGCCAGTGAGCAGTGGTGGGTAGGTCTAAAACCAAAGACTCCCACAGGCAAGACCCAAGACTGTCCCTCCTGGCCAGTGTTTCTCTGTTAAACCGCATGAGAGGAGAAACTTTAGCAGAATCTACATCCTAAGTAGTCACCCTGGAGGTGGGCAAAATGGGGTGTGGGAGCTCAGTGTCTGTCCCTTGGGGGTGACAGTGGATGTCTGCAGATGACGAGTGCCCACCACGAGTACATCAGTTACACACACAACTCTGTGGACGGGTGGAAGGAAGAAGCACTTACAGTGTGAGGCAGGCAAGGCTAGAGTCCCCAGGGGGCAGTTAGTAAGACAGTTTGGTTCTGGACAGACAGACAGAGAGAGAAGAGAAAAAACAAGTCGGTTGGAAAATATGTTGAAAACAAAACAGTACAAGTATAGACTCTGTTCCAAGATGGCCTCCAGGAGGGAACGGTGGCCTCCTCATTCACTCAGAGGGGGGCTAGGCAGAAGGAGGCCATGGGGCAGCTCACAGGATTGTCTTCTGCTGTGAGTCAACACTGGAGGAAGTAGAACTGAGGGGCAGGGGCCTCCCAGCTCTCTGACAGAATTTCCGTGGCAAGGAGAGGGGAGACAATAACATGGCTGGCTACAGTCTGGTTTGTTCTGATCACAAGCCCATGCTCAACCATCCCCTCCAGGGTACATTAGGCTCTTGGAGGGAAGGGTGCCACCTGATGTCACATCATTCTCCTGGCACATCTCTACTCTGCTGACAAGCTTTGAGAGAAAGAGGGGGGCAGGGTCACTTGAGGGGTGAGAAGGAAGCAGAGGGAAGCAGGGGAGAAACGTTGCCTGTCTCTCAGATGTGGAGATCCCAGTAACAATACCACACAGGGTGCTTGGCACCGGCTAGGAAAAACATCAGCAAATCTGCTTATCTGGGCTGAAAACCAGGCCTGGCACACATTAACCAAGAGATGAAAAGTGATTTCTGATGGGACTTCTGTGAGGAATGATTGTCCTCGCATCCAGAACATGCAAACGTCTGAGGGAAAGGGGAAAGACCATGCCCTCTGTGTTACGTTAGCAGGTTGCTCTAAATATTCACTGTCAAGATTACCAAGGACCTTTAGTGCCCCAAATAAATCTCTATGGGTTTCTATCTAATAGGAACAGAAACTCAAAGATAAGTCAATTGACGATACCTTAAAGCAAGCTCTATCTTAGCTGAAGGCAGAAGAGGCATATACAAACAGACCCTCCCAAACCACAGGAACGTATCTGAAGGCTCCTGAGGTTTAGTGGTAAAAAGACAAAAGATACCATTTGCTACCTGAGAACTTTTACCCTACGATGTCCATTCTTCTCAGAGCATGTAAACAATTTGTCCTGACAACTCAGACCTTGGGTAGAGCAGGTAATGGGACTGCTGTTTCTATAGGTAATTGTCAAAACTAACACTGGCTTGACCTACTTCTGGTTTGAACTCTCTATTTTTTGTTAGTCCTTGGAGGGCTGGACTGGGAACCCAATCATTTCTCCCCTGTGAGTAATTTGAGGGAGACAAAGGAAATACACGTTTCTCCTCACGTCATCAGGAAGCCAGGGCCGTCGCCAGCCAAGCAAGGAAGCAAGAAGCCTGAGAGCACCTGCTGTCTTCTGTCCCTGCCCTCGCTGTATGTGGGCTGGGTTTGGATGATGCTCCCGCACACATCTGGGATCCTAGGGCTTGCAGTCATGTGACTACTTAGTGGTCAGACCTACTCGGTCAGCACCGCAGTGAAAGTGAGGCATAAATCCTCACAGCTGTCAGGCTGCTTCCTGTTGCTGTGGACATGGGATTTTCTTTCTTTTGAGACAGGTTCTCATTATGTGGCCTTGGATGGCCTAGAACTTAAAGAACCACACCTTCCTCTGCCTCCCAAGCGCTAAAGATGTACAACATCGTGCCTGTGAGTGTCCTTGTTTGCTTGTGTTTTTGTTTTGTGTTTGTTTTGGGTTTTGGTGCAAGAATACATGCGGGCATCCGTATCAGTGCTATGTTCTATTAGGGCACACGTTTTTTAAAAAACAAAACAAAACAAAACAAAAAAAAACACTGTATCTATTACCTGATTCCAATGAAAAAGCGTGATTTATAAGATGACAAATTACTGATCTGTACTGAGGTGGCCCACAAATCCAAAGCTCTTCTTGTAGTTCCCAATGAAAAGATTTTGTGTCCGTGTTATCCAGATGCACTGTAACATGCCTCTCACACAACCACACATAAAGAGCTGCAGTGTCTAGAAATCCTAACAGACAGACACACGTGCAGTTTCCACTTACTCAGTTTCTACACTTGCACCACGTCACACACACAGAGCAAATATACACCAGACCAAAAGAGTCAGATTTAGCCAGACCAGAGGCCGGAGCTGGAACAAGACACATCCTCACAATTCTGGGGACAGTTAGAGTAAACTTGCTTATGAGGTACTCTGGGTTTATCTTTCTGCCTGTTCCATTCCATTTTCACTCCATCCCTGCCCAAGCTACACGGACTCCTGAAACGGCTGCCCAGGATCCACTCCAGGCTTCCTATGCTGGGCAGCCTAAGGCAGAGCTAATGGGGAAGGGAACAGTTACCCAGTTTACCTCCATGGACCCTGGTTCAGCTGGCACTGCTTCTCCGGTGTAGCTGTCGCTGGTGAGACCTGAGGCGCCATGGGTGGCCTGCTTCCTCCCCTCCTTTAAGGCATGTTCCAACAACTTTCTGTTGAGGATCCGGGCCACATTCTCAGTGAGTGTGTAGCCAGGGGGCGCAGATAAGTCCTGTCTCACTGGTGTGCTTTCTCCCCCATCCTCCCTGTACATCTCTGAGCCCCCTAGGGGGCTGGGTGACCTTCCTCGGGAACTGGTGCCTGTTTCCTGGCCTGGACCCAGCTCCTGTTGAGGTTCTGCTGAGCGAGATCGGCTCCCAGCCCGCACTCCCACAGGACTGTGGTCGATGATGTTGAAGAGGCTGGAGAGGCCATCATTGATGGTGGTGTGCACAGGGCTCTCCCTTGTGGTGGTGGAGCGGGCCCAGGCCGACTCACTGAACCCTTTCTGGGGCATGCCTGGTGAGGTCCTGCTATTTGGCTGGTCAGCTTTTGAAAGGGGCTTTCTCTGAAGTTTGGGAGAACCATACTTTGGGGAGCAGCAGGTGCGTTCAAACTTGGCCTGCACCTTCTCAATGGCAGGGGCCACCTGTCTGCTCCTAAGGCTTCGGGAAGGAGAAGACACAGGTGTGGTGCCACCTCCGGCTTTTGGCGTGAGACACTTATGGGGGCTGCTGGTGACACCACTGGCACGGAGGGCCTCAGTTTGCAGGCCCACGCTGATTGTCTGGATGGTCTGTGTCCCTGCTGTCCTGGACCCATTGGTCTGGCAGGCCATGTCCCTGACTTGTGGCTCAGCAGGACCGGCGCAGATGACATTCCTGACAGAAAAGGCCACCTCCTTCATGTCATCGCTCATATTCTTAGACATATCTAGGCTGTTCAAAGGGGAGGTAAATCCCAGGGAGGGGCAGAGAGGTCTGTCAAGGGGTCGGAGAGACCCCTCCACACAGTCTCGGGGGTTTCTGGGTGGGGTGCAAGTCCACCTGTTGAGCACAGGTTCTGGATGACCTCCCTTGGCATCTGCTAGGTTCCCTCTTGCTCTGCTCATAGGAAAGGGACCCTCAGGGTCCACTCGGCTCCTGCCCTCACCACCTGATGCTATACTGTCAACCCGGCGAATGGCAGGTGGGCTGTGCAGCACATGCACCCCAGACTGCTCAGTGAGGACATGGGTCCGCAGTGGCTGCTTCTGGCAGTGCTCTGGGCTGGTCATGGTGTCTGTAGTCATGGTGACACTTGTGGTCAGGTACCAGGAGGAATCCGGACAAGGCTCTGTGGTGGCCTCATGCCCTACCCGACCCACCTCGGTCCGGTCTGCCCAGAGGTCTGGAGGCCGATCGGCCCCAGCCCTGGGGGATGTGTAATCCCAGTCTCTGCTGTTAAATTCCTCAATGTACTTCAGGTCATCGGGAGACAAGGGTGGAGTGACATCTTCCTTGCTGCTGGCAGATGGTAGGCCCTTCTCAGGAAGGAATGGAGAGACGTCCATCAGACGCTGGAACTCAGACATACAGGACACAGATACAGCCCTGGGGAAAGATGCAGAATGGGTGTTAGCTCCTGGGCTGTGCTCTGCACAAGATGGGCCCCATGAAGGTGCCTGCCTCTACCTAACTCTTAAATTGTAGGCAAGCCACTTGATATCCTGAGTGGCTGATATGCTCTCCTGATGAATGCCCATGTCTTTACTGTCCTCTATAGGCAACAAACTCACTTAGATCCATGAACAACAACAGTAAAGGGAAAACAAATGTGGTAAAGCCATAGCACGACTTTGGTAGCCAATCCATACGAATGTGGGTGTGGACTCTTCAGTGCTGGTGTTTTAACTCCGCCTGTTTCAGTCTGACATAAATTCGCTGGATGCTTTCCATGTGCCCATCTGCCACCACCGAGGTGGTGGGTGGTGTACTGGACAAGTCAGGAGGTGGCTGGGGCATTTGTTCAGCCGGTCTATCCACCAGGGCAAACAAATGTTCAGAGGCTGGGGGCTGGATGTGACCGCCGCCTGAGGTGACAGAGCCTTTGTGACCTGGAATCTCTCCAGCTGCAGCCAAAGTGGGAGGCAAGGTGGCCACCATCATGCTTGATGAGTTTCCCCTCACCTGATAGACAGAGTTTATACCTAGGGTTCTAATGCAGCCCTAGCCATGCCTGAGGTGACCTCAGAGCCAGTACACAGACCACTTCTCTACAGGACCTGTTATTAACAGTAGGCCAGGCTGGGGCTACCCTGTGAGCAAGTGTGTACCCTCAGTGGTGTCTACACATAACCACTGGTGGAAGCAATGGGTGGGGGTTTGTGGCCCCGGGGTGACCTGGAGGGAGAAGTGCGGAGATGAGAAAGTATGGAGGGATACTTAGAAGCAGCCATGTTGGAGAAACAATGAGACTGGGATGTACGGGAAGCATGTTTGAACACCTCCAGATGCAGGAGGTGAGGCATGACCTGCCATGTTGTTAGAAGTCAGAGGGCGCACAGTCATGGGAGGGGCCAAGGCCTTCAGGTTTTGCATTGGACATTTTGATGCTATTTACAGATTATAATCCCTGTGTTGACTACTTTTGAAATGGATAGAAGCAAGTATAATTTAAAAACACGGTCACAGTGCAAAAGGCAACAGAAAGATGGGAGACCTGGGTTATCAGGAGCAAAGGGTTTGAAGTCTCCACCTCCACCTTCGACACAAAGCTAACACTGCTATGGACGAGGGAGAGTGGTCTGTGGAGTGATGGCTACGTACTATTCCTCCGTGTCAGATATGATTGACTTCCTGCGTGTACCTACATGTAAGCTACACAAAGAAAATAGAGTATCTTTCAGAGAAACTGAAGCTCTCCTGTTTAAGGATGTGGAAACTGAGGCCCAAAGCACTTACGTCCCAGACCCACGGGAACAGATCCATAAGGGGCATACGCAAATTACTTCCAGAGCCCAAGCCCACAAGTGGACTTTGCATTGCCTGGGGAAGACCAGAGAAGATCCATGCCTAGGCAACAATCTCAGTTGTGTGGACAAGAGCCAGGCATGGGCTGACAAAGGGACCGTCATTAAGAACCTCCAAGTTCACCCGACAATAAAGAATAAAGCTGAAACTAGCAAACAGCCAGAGAATCAGCACCTGATGGAAACACAATGTATCCATCTACAGAGGGAAGAAAGGCAGAAGCAAGAGCTCAGACCAGCAAGCAGGGAGCTGGTGTGTAACTAACACCAAGGGTAGCAGCCCCAGTCTATTCCCTTCAGGAAAGCCTTTAACAACAAACCCAGTATAGTAAGCTTAACGCCTCATGGATGGGAAGGCTTTCTGAACTTCAGAAGAACGTTTTCCTTAGATCATTTAATAGCTGGCCTTTTCAAACACTCCTTTGGACCATATGAAGTTCTTATCATAAAACAGAAACAGTGTGTGTTGCCTTTTTGTTGCTAAAACAAAACAAAACAAAACAACAACAACAACAACAAACCCAGCATGTCTACGGGATGAATAATTTAAAAGCAATCCATTTACTTACCTTTGAAGATTTCCCTTGCGACTTTCTTCTTCCTGTAAAGGTAAACAAATACTTGCTGGAATCAGTCAAATTTGGCTTCCTAGAAATGTTGTCTGTGCTAAAGTGACTTGTTCTGTTCTGGTCCCTTAAGATGTGGTTTTGAATACTCACTGAGGACAAGCCCTAAGCCACTGCCCTGTGCGCTTTGAAGCATCTGAAGCATCATGGGAGGGTAGGGTAGCCTCTGTAGTCTCCCCCGGGGAAGGAGTGACTGAGCTTGTTGAGCAAATGGCTCTCCTGCATTCCTGAGGAGACCTCTCGACTTCATGGAGTTCAAAGAACTGTCGATCCCGAGCGTGTGCGTGCGTGCGTGTGTGTGCGTGTGCGTGTGCGCGTGTGCGTGCGTGTGTGCGTGTGTGTGTGTGTGCGTGTGTGTGTGTGTGTGTGTGTTGGGGTAGGATCAGAGGGTAATAGTGAGGAGAGAATTGGGAGCTTGATGTTTTCTGCTCCAAATCTTGCCATGGAGGTTGGTGTGGCATCCTTGGGGCCAGGACCCCTGCTTGCTTTGAAACATTCTTAGTTGCAATCCAAAGAAGAATAACGGCAGAGGGTGCTGTACTGACAAACAGCGCCACAAAGTCACAGACTGACACAGCTTGGAAGGAACAATCACTTGACAGTAATGAAACTGTATTCCTCAGGACAGTGAGACTGAAGGGTGCTCCTCCCCATGGACAGTGTGTCTCTGTTTCTGCTGCTCAGAGGAGTGAGGTTCCCACCTTGACTTTGTGCCCTCTCTTCTATGAAACTGTGGAGATTTCCTGCAGATCTATGGGCAGAGCTGACAAACATTCTACCGCCTCAATACACATAGAGTAAGGCATGTGCCGTCACTGACTACATGGTTGAACATCCTTCAATCTGGAAATCTGTAATATGAAATACTTCAAAATCTGGAAAACTTTCAACTCTGATATTTGTTTCACACATAAAGTAAACGTACTGAACAAGATTACCTTTAGGCTGTGTGCATAAGATGCACATGAAACTTAAACTGATTTCCGTGTTTGAAATGACTCGGATCCCGAAGTCACCTTATTATGTGTTTGGAAATATCCCAAACCCTGGAACAATTATAAATCTGAAACCCTGTGGTTTCAGCATTTGGAATCAAATACATTCAAGTCATATAATGTTCCAATATTTCAACATTATCTGAGGCAAGTCCCTGTAAGTATGAAGTATTTGAAAGAACGCCATCCAGTGTAGTCCCTGTTAATTGGTTCACATATAATGATCCCTATATCTGTGTCCCCATCAGATCCTCCCAAGTTTATTGAGAATGGGTTTCACTATCCCTATACCAGTTTTAAAAATGAAGTTTTAAAAAAACATCACGGGGGGGGGAGGGGTGATCTTGTGTCACAGAAATTTGTTGGCTCTCTAAATTCACTCATTTGGCAATCTGATTGTTAGATGTTTGTCCCCTTTGCCCAGAATAACATATTTATAGTGGCTGCCATTTAGTGATAGCTATCAAATGTTAAGAAATTTCTTAATACAGAATTACTTCTCAGCTGTTAGCTTTCTAGAATCAGGAAACTATACTATGATTTTAAGAAGAGTTGAAAAATATACGTTTATTTTCTCTCTTGTATTTTGTTGACTACACTTATTCTTAAGAGTTGTCACGTTACACGGGACCACAGTCCAGCATTTCAGCAGAACTGGGATCAGGTCCACCAAACAAAACCATCACATCACCAATGGTAATACTTCACTGGCTCAATGCACAGGTTGTCTGGGGAAACTGACATAAGGGGACTCTGCTAGACACTGGCTCCACCTAATGACAGCTCCCTCCAGCCATTAGGAACCTCAGGGGACAAACACAGGCTGACCTCGGCAAGGCAGTTCCTGAGGGGTGGCGGATCCTCTGGATCATCATCCAGGGACAAAGCGTCCAAGTACAGATTCTCGCTGGCTGAGCACCTGTCCGACTCCTTCAGTTTGGAAAGTGGCCGATCTTCAAATGGGATGGAGTCAGTATCTTCACAGGGCCACATGGACACAGGTCTGGACGGGTGTAGGCTTCCTTGGTGTGGGTAAGGGTGGGTGTCGTCTTCTCTTCGGCTGCAGAGGAAACTGCCACTTCTCCGGGGACTTTTCTCTTTCTGTAACTGGGTGTTAAAAATGGAAATAATCAGCTTCCATCTTTCAGCATAACAATCTCTAAGACCACCCTTTCTTGCTGTGTTGAGTTGCCTGAAAAGACTTGGCTAGAAGCAAATGCTCTTACGGCTCTGACCTTAGTTTCAAGATGTACCACAAGATCGCAGATGCTTTCTGAAGAAAAGCAGCATACTTTATCAGGACTGCAGAATCTGTTTTTACCATACAAGCCTTCCTGATGCAAATATTTCTATTTAGAGGGGTCTTTGATGTTGTTCTCTGCATTTTTGTTGTAGTCAGATAATTTATCAATTATTGTGCTCACAGAAAATTAGACTTTTTTTTTTTTAAGTTTAATGGGAATAAGCATCAGGTTTAATACTTTCATTTGCAATTACCTCCAGGACTCTAGTTAAGCTCCACAGAATACTTTCATGGATGACAAACTCCTGAGATGAACCACATTTCCCTAACTGACTCAAGGTGGATAACAAATTCTATATATAACTCAAGTGTTTGAACTGGATTATAGCCACGTGGTGCTAAAGACGACTTTAACTTTGCTTGAGAGAGCTAAACCTCAACTGTACAGATGGCTAAAGATCTGGCACACTTGTTGGTCTAGCTTTGGAACACTGAAGTGGTAACAGGCAAGCACAGATCACTCCGAGTGAGAAGATTGGATGAAGAGTCTGGGGATGAAGCCAGGGAGACTGCACGGGCCTAGCACTTGCAAGGCCCCACTCCAATCACCAGCACTTAAAGAAAGCAGGGACTATAGCTGTCTGTGCATGTGTGACCTGCTGGTTTGCCAGCAGAAGTAATGTCACAGCTGTTGCTTAGCTCATGAGATGAGCGGACAGGTGAGTTGGCAGAAACTGGTAGATACAGACAGGTGAACTGGCAGTTGGAGTAGTTTATCAGAGAGCTATGTAAAATCACAGAGGACCAAGGTGTCCCAGAGGTGTGGCTTATAGCACACGAGCGTGCGCGCGCGCGCATGCACAGACACACACACACACACACACACACACACCCTTATAGAAACTACAATTGAGGCTTGAAGGTAGATTCACCCAGGACTTTCCAGTGAGATCTTTACTGGCATAAGCTCCTAGGATTGACCATTCTCTTGAATAAGTAAACTTTCTAACAAAATCCAAAGTGACATTTGGATTTCATCCGAAAGGGTGGCTGACTGAAGATTTCCAGTTCTCAAGCACTGACATGGTGAAAGAATTTCTAAAAAGAAAATTCCAACCCAGACAGATGGTTTTTGAGAGCAGCATTACAAACGGCATCTCTGCAACCCAATTTGAGCCTACATCCATAAGCTTGCAGAAGTGTGGCCTATGACCCATCAGGAGGAAGCTGCACAGGACAAAAGGACCATCTACTCGGTTTGGAGGCGTTCACACAGAAAACTCCGATCGTCATTGTTAATCTAAGAAAGATTGGAGCATCCACAGCAAAATCTTAGCTGGCAACCTGCAGCAGGTCCACTGTTAAATTGAGGAATAAACATATGTCTCCGGGTTCGAGCTCAGCTCCCTCTGTCTTCTCTCCCCCTCCCACATGACACATCTCTTCGCAGTTCCCTTAATGATGCTAAGTGCCCTGCTTAAAAAGTTGTATAAACGGAAGGCTTTTTATTACATCCCTCTAACGCATGTCAGTGCCGTTCGAGTCTCAACACGTGATCATCTCCCAAGTTATTTTGGGCGAAGAATTAAGAAGCAAGCATCACGCTGGGAGCCGCAAATGTGCACCAGGGGTGTGTATGAAGGGATGAGAGAAGAGCAATGAGCAGACACATTCTAACTCAGCAAAGTGGAACTTCAAAAATAAACCCAGGCAGCCAGCAGCCAGCAGCAGTTCGCACTGGGGCTGCTAAGTATCAGGTTTCCTTAAGGGGGGGGGGGGGACAGTCCCTGCTGCTGAGAGGCCTGTGTGCTGCTGTAAAGGTATCATGGGTCCTTAGCAGGTAGGGTTGATTTCCCAGGGCTGTATACCTAACTGTACTTTGGGATCTGTGGCAGAACAATATTTAACACAAACAGAAAACTTAACAGGTTTTACATCCAATGACTGAGCACAGCAAACTCTCCAGACAACTGGGTGAGAAGAAGAAGGTCACCCTGTGAACAGGTTTTAGAGGGTGGGCCGGGCTGTTCGGGTTTTGAAGGTAGCTGACTTAGCTCCCTAAGTATGCATATAGATACGCTCTGTGGCTGAGCCCTGGGAGCTGCTCGGTCCTACGGAGAAATCTAGTGTGACTGCATAAAAGCTAACTACCCCCCAGTCAAATTGAATTGAGATAAGAGACCTTCTGCTAGGATAGATAGATGAGACTCACCGAGTGACCTTAGCCATAGTTCCAAGGCCATTCATCATCGCCTCATGTGGTGTAGAATTATGCAGGAGTTTAACGACACGGGAAAAGCATGAAGCACGTGTTTTGCAAGTGGAAAATGGATTTAGTGCTACCTCTTTGACAGTCCATATCAAGTTATCACAGCCAAGGTTATATGGCTTCCCAAGGAGTCAGATGTCAAGTGGATGCTGTGAGGGATATTCAGTTACATATTCGGCTCATCTATGGAATGTACAGCTAGACATTAAATCAGCAAGCAACTGGGGGAGCAATGAAACCTGGGCCTGCTTCCACTTGTGCATACATCTCCATGGACACTAGAGCCAACGTCCTCTTTCAGATAATACTTATGACTACTCTACTAGTTTTCAAATAGGGCAGTGAGATTACAAAACCCTTTAAGATGCTGAGTACTTCAGTGGAAATTAGACCCATTTCCGAGAACCTCATCTGCATGTGTTCAGCATTCTTTCATCATGGACTGCTCTGATAAGCGGAGAAATCCTGCACAGATGCTGGGGTCTAGAGAACAGGCGTGAGGGCCAGGTGGACGTCTGAAACGCCAGGTGCTACAACACCTAAGACACAGAAATGAAGCTTAGCTCTTAGTCTTTGTTATCACCTCCAAAATAATCTCAAAGTGAGGTCACAGTTCAGCCCTGGATCACTTCAGAAACTGAGTGTCATCAGATGTGTCTGGTCAAGGCTTTCTTTGCTAGAAAGTTCTCATTCCCCAAAGAAAAACAAAAGCCTTAGATGCCTGCCGAGTTTACATAAGTTTGACTTTCAGTGTTAAAGAAGCCTGGGATGGGATCAACAAGCAGCAATGACTAGACAAGGGGATCCCACGATGGGAACACAATGGCCTCACTGGAGTAGGACACGGACACTCAAAGTGAACAATCCAAAGTAGTGGCTGGGAATGAAGGTCCCTAGTACCAGGCTGCCATGGGTTACCTGTTTTTTCCCAGGAGATGAAACACTGACTCTCAGAGGGAAGAGAAAGCATCATGTAATGTACAAGGCCCAGGAAGCACATAGAGTTGGAAGATTCACTAAGAGTCTTCTCCAACCTTACATAAACATGAACAATTGTGGAGGAAGAAGACATCAGTTGGCTGAGCTCTCTGCAGTTTGTGTACCATAGGCATAGTCCTCACGAATCATTGTGCTGGGCTGGGCTTTGGTGAGGTGTCCTTCTGATGGCCACCCAGGCTCCTGTAAGTAACCCCTCATCCATGGCCCTGTAATACCCCCAATAAACTCAATGGTTCACTAAACTAGATTTGGGTGGAATCACTCTTTGATCTGTAGTCAGAACTCCATCTGGGGCAGAGACATCTGCTCATGTCTCCTAAGAAAAAGTCAAGTTGGGCATGATAAATTGGTGTTTATAAGAATACATGCTACTGTTAGCTCTGAATTTCTGCCTCGAGGCAGACCCACTCAACAGAGCAGAGATGCTAGGCACAATCTGGCAGATTCTTCACAGTGCTGTATTTGCAAACCAAACAGGAAATGACTTTCCCCTTGGTAGTATTTGGAGAATTTTGAAGTGGAGCCATATCAAATATTAGCAAGGTGACTCATTGGTGATCAACCTGGGAGAGCCTCCGCTCCTTCTGTCTGTAGTGTGCTTTCTTCCTCTCTACTGTTTCTAAGTCAAAGGTTCTAGGTCATTTCTAAGTCACTTAGTGTGTCCTGGGTCCTTCCCTGTGCAAATTTAAACTCAGATTCACCTCCATTCAATTTTAGCATAGGAACCATGCAGTCAGCAGAGCATACTTCTCAAAACATTCTTATTAGCAAGCGCAAACCGAGTATTTGTAATGGAGTCATGACCCCCTTTATCCTAGTCACTGTTTCTAACTGACTGATATCTCTTGAGGCTTTATGCATTTATAGGGGTGGTGGATTGAAAGAGGCAAGGTATCTGTGGGCTAAAAACCTAGCCACTGAGGAATTCTAAAACCTCTGTTCAGTGTGACGAGAAAACTTGAATGTTCACATTGCTCTGGGTCTCCTGCAGCTACGCAAACTGCACCAAGCATGCGCAATGCGGAGAGCGATTATCCAGGCTGCAGGAAAACAACCCCAACTCCCTCTGCTCTCCTCACATCCGCCTGAGTTTGTTTACAGAAGAAGATGAGCTACCAGATACCTCCCTTGGTTCTGGTCCTATCTAATCACAGCTCAGCAATACCCACAGCAGGAGCAATTGCCAGCAGACAATGGTTTCTAACTCGGTTTGGTAATTACTTCACTAATGGTAACAATTCCGTTCAGGCTGCAGCCATCACCATGTCTTCCATGGCCATCCTAACTAAGAGTTAGAGTACTCTGGGGAAGAACTCCCTGAAGGCAACCTGAAATAACCTCTCCTTTCAAGTTTAATCTCCAAATCCTCTTAAAAGGTCACTTCCCAGCTCCTGCACATGTATACAAAAGCAAGTCTGCAAGGAAAGGTGTGTGTGATGTCAGGGTGTCATGATTAACCTTAATTGTCAACCTCACTGGATTGAGAAAAGCCTACATTAAGTAGTGCTGACCTGGGAGTGTGGATAGTAGCCTTTCAGTTAATTACATCTTCGTGGCTCTGATCTAATCAATGACTTGATTCCTAGGCAATTTCATAGTTGATGGGATTACTGGGAGGTGGTGGAAGGTAAGAGATGGGATCCTGCTGGATGAAGCAAGGTGCCTGGGGCCGTGTCCACACAGCCACAGCTTGCCCAGTCCTTCTGTACTGCTCTCTGTGCTTCCTGTTCACCATGAGATGAAGGCCCTCCTCTGTCACGTGTTTCACCCACCATGTATTGTCCAAGCACAGCACCAAGCAACCATTGACTGGCCACATCCTTTAAGTTGTTCTCATGGGTCTTCTGGCCACAGCTATACAAAAGTAATTCACGGAGCCCAGGACCAGATCTCTGTTGTGGGAAGCCTAGCATTTATCACTCTTCCTCTGGATGCCCTTGATAGAATGCAGATGACAGCAACAATCTTCATTCTCTATGTTCCTGGGCTGAGAACTGTCTATGCGCTATGCTGAGCTCTGGGTCTGCAGTGCATTCTGAGGCTGTAGTGCACTCTGCGCTGTGCTTTGGGGCTGCAGTGCATTCTGGGGCTACAGTGCACTCTGGGCTGTGCTGTACTCTGGGGCTGCAGTGCATTCTGAGGCTGTAGTGCACTCTGGGCTACACTGCACTTTGGGACTGTGGTGTACTCTGGGCTGCAGCACTCTGGAACTGCAGTGCATTCTGAGGCTGTAGTGCACTCTGCGCTGTGCTTTGGGGCTGCAGTGCATTCTGGGGCTACAGCGCACTCTGGGGCTGTGGTTCCCTCTGGGTTACACTGCACTCTGGGGCTGCAGTGCACTCTGGGCTGCACTGCACTTTGGGACTGTGGTGCACTCTGGAACTGCAGTGCATTCTGAGGCTGTAGTGCACTCTGCGCTGTGCTTTGGGGCTGCAGTGCATTCTGGGGCTACAGCACACTCTGGGCTGTGCTGTACTCTGGGGCTGCAGTGCATTCTGAGGCTGTAGTGCACTCTGGGCTACACTGCACTTTGGGACTGTGGTGCACTCTGGGCTGCAGAACTCTGGAACTGCAGCACACCTACCTGCTCCAACCGCCACAGAAGCTCCTCCTTCTGTCGCCCCCACTCCTGCCGCTCGCTGTCCAGACGCTCCAGCAGCTCCACCTTCTCTCGGTTCCAGTTCTTCTCTCGGTGATGGATCTGCCAGCGCAGGTCCATAACCAGGCTGTGGCTGTCAGCCAGCAGTTTCTGGTGTACCTCTCTCTCCTTCTTCAAGGCCCCTTTGCCCTCAGCAGAGGAGTCCAGCTCTCCCAAGCTTTTCTCAGTCTTCTCTTCCAGCTGCCAAGAAGAAAAAAGACATAGGTACCCCCTTTCTGGAAGTCACCCAATCCCAGGATATATACGTAAGCCAAGCTGGACTGATCCCAGGGATTTATATGGCCAGAAATAAGAATATTGAATGTGAAATCTCTAGATTGTTGAGCGCAGTTCGTACAGTCTCCTTTTATCAGCTCCACCTCCCAGTCTAAGCCACTCTGTCCTCTGCCTCTACAGCTCCTTGAAGGTGGTACCATGCCTGGTCCAATATTCTTGGCCCCTATCTGGGTCAAAATAATGGAACCAGACATCCTTTAATAAATATTTAATAAATGTCCACCCTCAAATACCTGTCGGTGAAATAGCCAAATAAAACAAAATATATTTTACATCTTATACAGTCAAACTGGCAGAAACCAGAGAGAAGACATGCAAAGGCAACAGCACTGGGCCTTCCTCCCTCTGGATGCCCAGGAAGCACTGTCTTCTCTAAGTGCTCTTGGTCCCTAGAACTATTGATCGCTGCACTTGGTGCTCAAGAATCACACAAGAAACATCAGAAACTTTGCAAGTCAGATAATGGTGGGCACCTCTAAATGGCTGAGGCAAAAATTCAATTCAGTGTGCTGGTTGGTTCCTGTCAACTGACACAAGCCTAAACAGTTCTGAGAAGGGGAAATCTTAATTAAGAAAATGCCTCCATAAGACTGGCCTGTGGGCAAGACTGTGTGGTATTACCTTGATTGATAATTGATGGGAGGGCCCAGCCCATGGTGGGTGGTGCCACCCCTGGGCTGGTGGTCCTGGGTTCTTTAAAAAAGCAGGCTGAGCAAGCCGTGAGGAGCAAGCCAGTAAGCAGCACCCCTTCATGGCTTCTGCTTCAGTTCCAGTCTCCAGATTCCTGCCTTGAGTTCCTGCCCTGACTTCCTTCAGTAATGGACAGCAATGTGGAAGTGTAGGTTGAAATGAACCTTTTCCCTCACCAACTCGCTTTTAGTTGTGGTGTTTTCTCAGAGAGGTAAAAATCCAAGTAAGACAATAAAATTCTAAATGTCAAAACTGAAGGAGAAATCCTTTCTAACACAGAGAAGGGAAAACACCCAATAAAAACAGTAACAACTCTTGTCGGCAGTCCTGCCCTTCCAGACAGACAAGGGACGGTCTTTCAAAGGAAGAAACATGATCTACCCGATACTCTGATCTATCTGAAAATGCACAATGAAAATGGCGGCTATCAATATAAAACGCATTTCCTCCATTTTAATTGGTTTAAACACCACTCATTGTCTGAAGCAAAAACAGATGTGATACATTTGTATCTATAGCATATATAGATGTAAAAAGTGGAAAACACCAACAAACAGAGAGAAATTTGGGCTCCATTGAAAACACCTAGGTTTTTGTTTCATAAGGAGAAGGGTCAAACTGGGCTCAGAACAAGTAAATAGCATTGTCTGCCATTCACTGATTCTGGGCTGTGCATGTTGAAGATACTTCCTAAACAGTTGGGGCAGAAGATGAACAGTCTGTGGTACCACCTGGCTTCTAAACTTGAGGGCCTAGCTTGTTTCCTGAAGGCCCTCTTCTCTCCTGAGGCTTTATTTGCAGCCAACACACTAGTGGATCTAAATGGGTTCCTCTAAAGCCAAGATGAAATGTCTAAATGTGGCTCGCAGACAATTACATCTTCCTTCTTGTCTACACAGATCACTTCACCCGTGACACTTCTAAAGGGCTTAAATGGCGGCTCACAGTAAGAACATCCCTGCATATTTCTCCCTGGTAGCTCATGGGTCCATCATTTCAAAGGCTTGGATTGAAAGGCTTTGTTCCTGACTCTAATCTGTCAAAGGACAGACTAGGCGAGCTTGCAGAATCTGATGGCAGATGGCAGTAGGGGTAAACAGAATCAGTAGCAGTGCAGGTGACCTTCAGGGGTACCTGCAGGTCATGTGGCCAAACAAGTAAACTGGGGGAACTGGTTTCATGGGAGTAATAAGCCCTTTTCATCTTTTATCACGATTGAGGCTATTTATGAGGTATCTCCTTTTTAGGGAACTTTTTCCTTTCATGGCTGAGCCAATTCGTATAAAATTTTAATGACTTTATAGTTTGCCTCACAACAAAGGCTAGACAATAAATGACCAACATCACACAGACCCTGTTCCCACCTTATGACCCAGAAGCACCCTGGAGCAGCAGACTGTGTGGGAGACACATAGAGAAGCCGAGCTCAGCAGACGCTTCCTATGGCCTGAGCCACACTTCACTGGCTGGGCTGTAAATCCTCTCTGGAGGTGGCTCACATGGTCTTTTCCCATCCTAGCGCCGACTCAATTGAGGTAAGCTCAGTTTCCTCAGTATAAAAAGGAGACTGCACTTGACAAGGGTTCCTACCCATGAGTGGAAGCTCTTAACGAAATTCTGGAATTTCTAAAGGGCAGCCCTATGTTGCCTTTTTCAGAGGTCACAAAACCACAGTGTGAAGGTCACAAAACCACAGTACACACCTCTCATCTCAGCACTTGGGATGCAAAGAGGCAAGTGAATCTCTGTGAGGCCAGATTGGTCTACACAGCAAGTTCCAGTCCAGCCAGGACTACACAGTGAGACCTTATCTCAAAAAGGGGCGGGGGTGTGGGGGGAGTGTGCTCTGGCTTCTTGTGGTCCAGAATAGTCATCTCTGTAAGTCGACAGCTTCATGCTGCCAGCCCTTCAATGGGACTCCTCCACGGCCTCATTTAGTGCCAAGGGGACAAATAACAAAACAAAATGGTACTGTTGAAGGTGTACCTCACCCCCGGGAAGAAGACTACTGTGAACAAGGGGCATATGAACATCACAGGCAGTCTCAAGCCCTGCTCTCCCCGCCCTGCAGCAGCGTTGCTGTGGAGAACCTAACTGTGCCTCTTCTCTGTCCATCCCAGATATGGTAGCGGGGACAGACGTACACAGTGTTCACAAAAGATGTGGCGTGAGGGGAAGATACCTGTTCCAGGCGGCACTTGAGCACAGCCCACTCCACATCCCATGCAGCCTTGTCGCTAGCGTACTGCTGCTGCAGACGCAGCCGCGCATGCTCGTCTTCGCGCAGCTCCGAACGAAAGTCCTCCAGCAGGGCCTTGAGGGCCCTGAAGAGCTGCTGGTTTTCCACCACCTGTGGGAACAGAGCCTGGTTAGGCTACTTCACTGACGAGTGTCTCGGAGATGGGAAGCAGAGAGGCTCGGTCAGCGGGAGCTGGAGCATCTGCCAGGTTCCCTGCAGAAGGCACAGGTGGGTTGGGGCCTCCAACCACTGAATAGCAGCAAGATGGTCCCACCGGAGGCCACAACCCTGGGCAGGCATGTTCAGAGGCTGGATCATGGGTTGGTGCTATGGGCACCTGCAGCAGAGGTACTCTTAACTCTGAGTGTTGGAACCAAGAAGTGGCCCAAAAGCCTGGCAGTGGTGGCGCACGCCTATAATCCCAGCACTTGGGAGGCGAGGCAGGCGGACTTCTGAGTTCGAAGCCAGCCTGGTCTACAGAGTGAGTTCCAGGACAGCCAGGGCTATACAGAGAAACCCTGTCTCAAAAAACCAAAAAAAAAAGAGAGAAAAAAGAAAAGGAGGAGGAGGAGGAGGAGGAGGAGGAGGAGGAGGAGGAGGAGGAGGAGGAGGAGGAGAAGGAGGAGGAGGAGGAGGAAGTAGTGGCCAAAAGCCACAGGGAGCCCCTGAAAGCCGGGCTGTTAGGATGCTTTGTGGAACTTCAGACATCCAGGACTCTTGAGTCAGGCTGGCTGCTATGTTACATCACTGCAGTGGCAGCTATTGAGCTAGAAGTAATCTCTGAGGTCCTAGTGGCTCTTAGGGACATGGGAGGAGGGGGTGGAGGGTCGCTCTTTGGGTTATGAAGACAAGCAAGGTGGAGTAGGAGGGGGAGGAGAGCTTCTGAGAGTTCCTAATTAGGGCCAGCGGTGAAAAGCTCATCTTACTCACATTGTTTGCGGATCCCAAGACTGAGCTATTACCTCACTGTTTGTGTTTGACATAAAAGCTACTAAGCTTTCCCGACCCTGCCCAGCCTTTGAAGGCACACTTCAAAACTCTGATTTCTGTTTTAGTGTGGGTTGGCACGGTTGTTATGTCACCAAGTCTGGCATACAGCCCCTGCAATTCCAGCACTGGAGAGGCTAAGAGGGAGGATTGCAAGCTTAGAGCCAGCCTGAGCTACACAGTGAGATTCTATCTTTTGGGAAATGAAAAGGAGAGAAGCGAGGGAAATACAGGACGAAGGTTTGTCTGAATTAAATGCTCTAAGTAATTATGGCTTTTCGATAATATTTGCAGCCATGACCACAGTTACACAGAAAGCACTGAGTTCCTGAGTTCTTGATCTGATGATGTTAGGGTGTTCTTGCTTTGGTTTACTCAGGAAAGCACAGGGAACTAGGAACTAAATCCCCCGACGAGAGCATTTAAGTTCTGCCTCAGGACAGCAGAGCCCACTGGCTCACACTCTGGTCCCAGGAAACTCACTCGATGTTCCACTCAGCAGGTACTCAGGCTCCAGTTCGGAGAACACAGGCAAGACCACTTCTCAGTCGTGCATCTATAACCATTTATCACAGGCCAGACTTACTTAAAACATCTATAAACTCCACTCTGTGGTTCTTGGGTATGAATGTCCTAGATTGCTATGTAATGACACAGGGATAGACACTCCTGAACCTACTAACGGCAGGCAGAAAAAAAGTCACAGAGGGGAAGAATTTAAGCACTTTGTGTGTTTGTTTAGATCTAACAAGTGAACTTAATCACTCACAGCATTTTAAAGACCTGGAAGAGCACGGATTTATGGGATAGTTACTATATCAAATGTAGTTGATCTGGACGGTGATTAGATCTATTCTCATTTAGCGCTTTTAAAAAATTTCTGACTGTCAACATCAATATTTCCTTGTGACAAAAGGCATTAAGAGAGTAAAACTCAGCTCATAGAGATAGATACTCATAAGCACATAAAACCCCAAAAGTACCTACAAAGGAGCTGGAGGGATGGCTCAGCAGTTAAGAGCACTGGCTGTTCTTCCAGTGCACCAGGGTTTGAGTCCCACCACCTACACAGTGGTTCTCAACCCTGAGCTCCCGTTCCAGGGATCCAACCCCCCTTCTGGTCTCTGTGGACCTCACGGTGTACTTGGTGCAGATTCACTTGCAGGCAAATCACCCATCAACATAAGAAAGAGAAATACACATTTTCACGTGGGATTTTCTGAAACATATAGTTCATAAGAGATTTATTTTTCACCTTTAGGTCTTTAAATTAAAAATCACTACTTCTTGAATCAAATAAAATATAAGTGTAAAGTAACTGTAATAGTTTTGATCTGGACTTTGGGGTCATCATTCTTCCCATTTACATGGTGAAAACAAGCATTCTTACATGTAATAGACAGTTTCCATGAATCCCAAGTCATATAAAGGCTCAGCTGTGATGGATCAACCATCACACATGACTGACTACTAACAACACCATTAGAATCTGAGCTTTGCAGCCTCTTTGCAGATTAAAATTTTACTTCCTCTGGAAGCAAGGCTGGCAGGTTTTGGCATTAGCAAATACTGCATCCAATAAAATTAAACCTTAATGTTTGTGGGCACATTTGGCTCCAAGTCATCAGAATAATACCCTATGATCCCAGGACAGTATCCCTACCATATGAGTTCTAAAATTGCCTTGTAGTGAAGGTGGCCAACAGGAGCAAGCAAGCCCAGAGAATCAATGCAACTGCCACTTGCTATTATAATCACCCAGAAGCCCTGGGTTGGGATAGCAGGAAGGCAGGCAGCATCTGCCATGAACTTACAACACCATGTCAACATTTCTGGAGACTCTCATGCCATGGATGGGCATGGTTCTTCTAAATGTTTTTTATGCACATGCATAGATCCAATAATAATAGTCACTACTACTTATAATTCTTTTTTAAATTTTTATTTATTTTATATGTGTCTTGCTTAGCCCGCATATATTCCATGCACTATAGTTAGCAGGTGGTCGTGAGCCACCATGTGGGTGCTGGGAATTGAACCTGGGTCCTCTGGAAGAGCAGGTAGTGCTCTTAACTGCAAAGCCCCTACTTACCATTTCATAGTGCCAGGATGAGCACTAACTTACTCATCAGTAGGCCCTTATATTTCCTACAATATTGATGCATTTTACAGAGAGAGGAAGAACTAAAACTCAGAGCAAACAGGTACGGTAAGTCCCACTCTCCAGACCGTAACCTCAGTCTGTCTCCACCAAGGATGGACAACCGAAGCCAGAAACATTTAAAACTTCATGTTACACTGAGCCCAGCTGTTTCTTTTCATTTTGCTGGAGAATCCATCCGGTCTCTAAGAAACTACCATCACCTCTCTCATATCTGTTCTGATGCCTCTTGTTGGGACCAGTGTCAGAGTAAAAGAAAGGGTATCCAAAGGAAGGTAAAGACAAAGGTATCAACCCAGGGAGGTTCTCTGTGGGTTCAAGGCCAGCCAGGTCTACAGAGGGAAGACCCTGGTCCATAAAGACTTCTTGATCTGGGAAGTCATCTGGACACAAGGGCTTTTTGAACTTTTGTTTTTTCCCCTAAAGATTTGTTTTTATTTATTATATGTAAGTACACTGTAGCTGTCTTCAGACACTTTTTCTTCTCTCTCCAGCCCTGCTCTCTCTGGCCCTGCTCGATCCGTCCCCGCTTTATGGAGCTGTCTTCAGACACCCCAGAAGGGGCATCAGATCTCATTACAGATGGTTATGAGCCACCATGTGGTTGCTGGGATTTGAACTCAGGACCTTTGGAAGAGCAGTCAGTGCTCTTAACTGCTGAGCCATCTCTCCAGCCCCTTTTTTGAACTTTTTGTGCCAGAGTCCAATTATGTAATTTTTGTGGCTGGGGGTGGAGGGTTGTACATCTCAGTATGGTTTTAACCTAAACACAACAAAATAAAACAACATGTGACTTCCCACTCTTTTCAGACTGATCGGAAGATACCCGACAACTTTACTACTTTCTATTCTTTTGTTTGAGGCCATTCCAGTCCACCACAGCTCACCTTTTGGGTGGGGCACATTAAAATCCAAAACTGAACTCTGTGCTCATTCATGGGTCATTCTTTTCCAAGGCTTCAAGGTTGGCCTTAGTCATCCAGAATGCCTAGCAAGCCTATGGTACTGTTCATAATAACTGAAGCAGGAGTGTGGTAAAGATATACCTACCGAGTTACTTGTGGTGCTACTTTTTCAGCTCTGAGATTTCTGAGACCTGTGCATCACGTGTGAAGAGGGAAGCCATCTCGGCACTGCCTGGCCTGCCCCTAAGCCATTACCTTTGGAAACGGGCTTCAGCTAAAAGTGAATGAGATCCTCTGGCCTGTCCTGCCACAGTGGGGTGACCCACAAACAAGCCAGGCACCAGCGTTAATGGCCTCTGCCTCCTGTTTCTTTCAGCTGTTCACACAAGCAGGAGAGCTCTGCCCTGTGGAGAGAGCTGCCTGGTTGCCTGACCCATGCGTGGCCAGTTTCTATTTGACAAAGATGAGAAGGGAGCTTATGTGGTGTTCCATAAGAGCAAACGAATCAATTCCAGGCCTCGTCCCAGTCTATTGGCAGGAAACCCCAAACAAGTCTTAAAAAAACGATAGATCCATGTATCAGCAACATTTCCCTACAGGGGCCATTGGTCAGTCCTGACTTCATTGTTACATGGAGATTAAATTCGGCATTCTTTACTAAAACCATTACCTTTCTACGGATAAAAGAGAATGGGCCACAGAAGACTGACCTTGAAATAATCTATAATCTAGGATGAGAGCTTCCAGGAATAATACTCAAATCGGTACCTTCTGCCTGGGAATGTGCCAGGGGCTCATGGCCAAGAAGGCACTCGGTCTACAGTCTAAGAGTCCCCCCACCCCTCAGAATAAAATCAGGTGACTGAGGGATTATCACAGAGACACGTTTAGTAGGTTACCCTGAGTTATCAGCTAATAATCGGTAAGAACTCGGTATGTATAGTCTGACCTGAGAAATCAGGACAAGGTTGATAAAAATCGGCTCATCATTTGAACCACTGACCAGAGAGCTCTGTCCTAGAACTTCCCTAAGGAAGCTATAAACTACTGAGTGAGCTGCATTCTGGGGGGGAGAGGGGGTTACTAAATACCTTAAGTACCTGTAAATTTTTTACCTAGGTGTGCAGTTTCCAGAGACAACAGCAGCAAAGACACAACAAAGACCAACTGTGTGTGATCCTGTGCTCTGGTCTAATTTGCTCTGGTCTGGCTCCTAGGGAAACTACAGAATCTACAGAATAAACCAGTCCACAGTGCAAAAATAAAAAACCCAGAAATATACGTATTATCGAGGCTCAAATGGGGAACTTTTTAAAGAATTAATTTTTTTTCTTTTTTTTGGAGGGAGCAGGGACTGAACCCAGGGCCTTGTGCATTTGAGGCGAGTGCCCTACCTCTGAACTACATTGCCATCCTCAGTTACTGAACGTTGTTGTTTGTTTTTGGAGACTAGCTATGTAGCTCAGGTGGGCCTCTGACTTGAATTCTTGGCTCAGCCTCCTGAGTGCTGTGATCACAGCTATGTATCACCACAGCTGGAGTGGAGGGGGTAGAGTGGAGGGGGTAGAGTGGCGGTTTTATCGTTCTGACATGCTAATCCCATCAACCAGAAGTGTTCTTTCCAGAATTTTCTTTATCTTAAGGAGAAAAACAGACAGACGGACAGGCCGGCAGACAAGTGACAGGCAGACAGGCAGCATAGTCAAAGTCTATTAGAGGGAAAGGCCAACTTTGGGTACAGCCCCTTAAGGTTTTAACACTGCAGCTGGCCTGGGGACGAAGGACTCTGGCAGTACAGTGAGAGAATGATGTCTCAGAGATTGATGAGAAGTCTTGTTTCTTCCAATATTGTGAATCCTAGGCTCGCCGCATTCGCAGCAGGAACTGTGAACTATCTCTGGATGTCGGATATCTTTCCTTTAACTAATTATTCTAAAGCCGGGAAGATGAGCAGTTTTCCCTCTAACCACCCAAGACACCCCTTTGTTTTGCCCTGGCACCATAGGGTGGCAGTGCTAGCAACACGAATCACCTGTATATCAGACCTCCATTTCAGTAATTACTAAAAAGTACAACATACATAAACAGCCTCGGAGATGCTGGCCTCAAATGGCCACGGGGCAGCTGACAGCCTTAAGCTCGACGTGAACCATCCAGCCAGTTCTCCCTAGCCCTCAGCCTCAGCAGCAAAGAAGGCGAAAGTGCATAGTGTGCTTGAGAACGAGGTCACTGCCATGGGGTTGTGGAACTAGGAAGCAGGGGACAACCGAATGTCTGCCAACCTGATGAATTTTGCTTCGTGTACTCAATCGTGAGTGGACACCCCCAATATTTAACTCCTCCACATATGATAAATGTTGCCGTCGACAGGTTTCCACTGTGGAAACTACAACAAACCGCAAATCCAAACGCTATTAGCTGCTTACTGATCTTTGGGAAAGCCGTTTGGCTGTGTTTCCCACGCTACTTATCACTCTCCCTGGCCTTCCAAGAGGCCATGGTTCTGCACAGCAGCTTTTAAAAACACATGTCGTGGCTCTTGCACCCAGGTTGCCCGGCTAATAACCACACCACTCCCAGAGCGGCAAATCTTCTGACGGAGAATGTTCACTCCCAGTGAACCAGCTGTCGCTTACAGTAGAGCTCATCCGCTCGGCACTGTGCTCACGGCCCATGTCCAGACTGCAGGCTGGGAGAGACGCAGAGCTGATTCTGACATGCGCAGAGCTGATTCTGACATGCGCACCCTCCCACCAGCCCATCCTCCAGCACGCCTTATGCGGTGGAAACTCACATGTGCCTGCCCTACTTTTAAGACAAGCCACAGAAGGCGAGCGGGAGATAAACATTCAGACACACTGATGGGAGGTTCTGGCTGAGTGACTTTACATTATTTTTCACCCCAAGGGTAACATTTTCCATGACTGTTTAAAAAACCATGTGGTACATCTCTTCCCTTCTCCAAAGCGTTTGGATGCTCTCCGGGGAAAGGTCCACCACATGGTCTTCGTATTGACAGGTTTCTGTCTAAGTATTGATTTGAGCCAAATCACAGACACTTCGGACGAATGACAATACGTCTTTTCAAATCAATAAAATACCTACAGCTTAAAGCTTTATTCATAGTTGTACCATTCTAGTTTCTAACTAGATCACTGCTGGAAAACTTAGTCCATGACCTCAAATCTCCCCAGGGATTCTGGCACACTGACGCACTTCCTGATGAATGTAAGGGGAGGCTCCTTTGACAGTTATTATCTCCATCCTGAGTCACGCGGCTGGGGGAGAAGGAAGGTGGGTGGGGTACAGACAACCGTTCTGGTTTGTGTATGAAGAAGAGAAAGTGCTGAGAGAAACCCCAAAGATCCCCTTAGCCTGGACTCCAAATAGCACCGTTTTCTCATTGGAATCTGCACCAAAGTGCTGGCAACAGCCACCTCCCACTTGACCCACAACTCGGGGCAGAGAGAGGTCAGGTGAGAAAGGATCGGCAGCTACAGCACACTGCAGGAGTAATCCACAATGCCTGTGGCTGGAAGGCTGGGCTATGCCCGGTGTCAAAACCTGCACCCTTACCCCAGCAAGCAGGCAGCCAGGGTGGGGACACCAGGCTTCCTGTCAGAACCCTCTGAGAAACCAAGGAGGATCAGAAAGTACTCAAAGATCTCTCACGGTCTCAAGTCTCCAAATTGTTAGAGGAACACTAAATAAATAAATAAATAAATAAATGTTTATGTGGGTTTGAGGGGAGGGGAGTTGGTTTTCGGAGTTTCTGTTTGTGGTCCTCGGTGACACTAAACATTTGATAATATTTAATCTCCCCTCCTCTTAACACACGCTGTGATTTGCCCAAAGTGTCACCATGTAAATACATGTTGTGTGCTTCAAGTGGCCAGAAAGATGTGAAATACTTTGTGCATGATGGAAATTTAAACAATATTTCTTTATGTTTCCTTATAAACTATGTTACCAATGCAGTGCTGTTGGCAGTGACTATTCAGTTAAACACCAACCAAAAAGCCCTGCAAGGTTGGTACTTGTCCACGATAAAAACAAGTACTGTCTCTTCTTATAAGTCTGCCTATTGAATTTCTTCATGCTGAGACCAATTTTCTGGATCCAAGGAGGCAGGTACTCTATAGAGCTGATCTTACTATGGTCCTAAGCTATGGGCTAACCAGATGAATAGATGAGCTAACACTGGAGTGAAAGAAAGGCACATCATGACTTCTGGTGACATTCCAACACTCTCCCCAGGTGGTCAGAGTCAGCTGAGGCCTCTTCTGCACCCAGGCACATCAGCATTTGGAATAAGATGATAGATAAACATCTCCGGAGTCTCCCTCCTGGGTGTACAGAGTGCTGGCTTTAGAGATAGGCACCCACCTGTTTGTTGAGTGGTCTCCCATCTGCAGTCTGCAGCCGTGCTCCGTGTTCACTGATCTGTACTGGGGAGTGTGGGACATGCTCTCCCATGGGAAGGCCACAGTCTCGGTCAGCATCCTCTTGGTCTGTTCCATCTGTCTGGTGACACCCCTGGACTCCAAGCTCAGCAAGCCCAGGCACATTCTCTGGATGTTCGCTCTGAAACCAGGAGGCATGATGATCTTAGCTTTGACTATATTCTTTTGTTCTACAGACTGACTTTTCAAATGTGACGGAGTCTCATTATTGAGTAGCCAAGGCTAGCCTTGAATGCCTAGTCTCACACATGCCTCTCATTAGAACTATGGGGTAGCAGCTCTCCTTGTAGGTGACCAAGTACTTATCTGTCTTTTCCCCTAAGAGGCCCATTCTGCTCCATGAATTTCTTTCTTTTAAGCAGCCCAGGACAGGAGCTCAATTTATTAGAAAAAACTCATGAAAATTTTTATTTTTGTGAATTATGATAGCTCACAGCAGCAGTTTTCTGAATGACAGAGGAGGAATTCCAGTGTATTCATCAACAAGAAACCTCACAGCAAAGTCTAGGCTTTGCTTAACCATATTTTTCCATGTCATGGATCCTGGGAACCTGGTTTAATTAATTTTTAAGGATGTTCCACAACCCGAGGAGAAAGAATTGGCATTCACAGGGTAACTTAAATGGCATGCATTGTTTACTCAAAGGCAGACAAAAGGCAGCTTAAAGGGCTCCAAGTTCTCATAACGCAGAAGCATCTGAGTTAGCAGCTTATGTGGCTGCTCAGGTCACCCAGAAAGAAAGACTGGGGAACAAGACATGCAAAGGCACTCACTTGGGCAGTAAGGAGTGGGTCATTGCCAAGTAAGGTAGCCCACATCTGTAATCTCAGCAACTGAGAGGCTGAGGAATAAGAATCTTGAGTTCAAAGCCAGCCTAGGCTACATACAAAAATCCTGTTTCAAAAGCAAAACCCTAAGAGGCAAGAGGAATGGCTCAGAGGCTAAGAACACGTGCTGCCCTTGAACAGAGGGACCTGGTTTTAGTTCCCAGCACCCACATGGCAGCTCACAACCATCTATAACTCTAGTTCCAGGGGATCCCACACCCGCTTCTGGGTGCTGCAGGCACACACACGGCGCACAGACATAGATGCATGTAAGACGCCCATTTACCAACCAACCTTGCTCTCTCTATGGAAATGAAACCAAGTGGAAAGCAACGAACCATGCTCCCTAAATTGCAACACACTGGGCAAACATCTGACATGTACAGATGTCAGAGGTGACAGAGTGACCGACCCCTGTAAGGCTTAGAAGGAATCCTTACAAAGCTGGAGGGATGGACTCAGTGTGTGGGATGTACAAGGCCAGGAAACATTTGTGCACCAGCTTTTATAAACCACTGAGCGTGAGTGAGAAGTGAAGACGCCTGGGTGATGACCTCAAAGATTTACATCTATCCACAACAAAGGGTGCGCAGAACTGTTCCAGAGTGGGATTAAAGATGGGGACACTCTTAGAACCAAGTCCAACACTCAAGTCGTTCTTGTGTGTGCCTGCATAGGCCATTCGCTTTCTGTGGCTTGGTTTAATATGGAAAGATAAATAAAAGCAAGAGACACAATGGTCGAGGCGGTGCGGTGGGGGCGGGTACCAAGGATACAACAGATGCCAACTAAATGGGCTGGATGGGTGGGAGGCATTACCTCCGAGAAATCCTCTCCTCCCTCCTCCATCTGCTTCCCTTGGCGCCAGTGTTTCAGCAGCCACCTGAGCTTGGCGTAGAAGAGAAAGATGTTCTGCTTCAAGGACCGGAGCTCCTGCTGCAGCATATTCTTCTCATCACTCCAAGTTCGCTTGTGAAGGGTGTTCTGCAGGGCCAGGCTGTGCATCTCCAGCTCCTTCCACCGCAGGGCATACAGGTGGTCCTCCTCCATCTTGAACAGAATCAAGAAGAAGCTGTGAAAAGCCGCTGATCCGATGAGCCATCCAAACCCAACCAAGGTTCTCTAGGGCAGTCTACTGCCCAAACTTTATGGTGGGCTGGAGATGGGAAACATGGGAATCCTTTTAAGTTTAAGGGCGATTAATGAGCTCATGAATTCTGTGATGTAGAAGCAAGCATTATTTCAAAGGAAGAAGGCGTTACAACCTTCTTCACTGACGACCTCTCAGGGCTTGATAGAAATCTCCATCCCCCATCAGGAAAATGCTGCTTGGGTGCATGCTTGTGATTGACTCGGATGTCATGTAAGGAGACCTCATGTCCTCTGTGTGCCTGTGTGTGCCAAGCATAGGCACACAGGGGATCATCACAATGACAGAGAAGAAAAGAATTAGGAATCTACCTCTTACTTCCTGCGGTTTCTGGCTTCTCTCAAGCCCTGGTAGAGAATACCGAGACAATGAGAAGCCTACCATGCACTGGAAAACTAGTGCAGTCCTGAGCATGCAGGATTCAACTGGGTAAGCAAATGTGATAATCTGCTTCCACATTAAATATGATCAGTGCTTAGGAAAAATAAAGCGTCATTAAAGAATTACCCATCTCTATCTCCACATTAACTTCCTGGGCTTTTTCTGTTTTTAGACAGGGTCTCACTATGTCCCTCAGACTGCCCTCCCATCCCTGGGCTAAAAGCAAATCTTTCAAAGTAGCTGGAACCACGGTCCCAGGCCACCACCCATGGCTAAGTCCTCTTTAAAAAATTCTATGTAAGGGCTGGAGAGATGGCTCAGCGGATCCGAGCACTGACTGCTCTTCCAGAGGTCCTGGGTTCAATTCCCAGCAACCACATGGTGACTCACAACCATCTGTAATGACATCTGGTGTGTCTGAAGACAGTTACAGTGTATTCGTATACATTAAATAAATAAATCTTTAAAAAAATACTATGTAGAACACTTCCAAGCAGGAGGCAATTACTATGTGTCGGCACTAAGCAAAGGGGTACAAATAAAATCTTATTTTGCAGATAAAGGCTCAAGGATAACCTACATTGTAGTGGCAGTGAGACAGGAAAGCAGCAGCTTCTGAACCAGACAGAAATGAAGGTTCAAACGGCAGCCCCTACCCCTGCCCTGACTCAGCCAAGGAAGTGGAGTGTTTTTCCCCATCAACCCCTAGATTCATTCTTAAGAACCACTGGATTACAACTCCGGCTGCCTGGTGGAGACAACATGGCCGATGTGCTAAACGAACAACGCTGATTCCCTCTGAGAAGGTCCACATGGCCGTGTAATGTGGCTACAGTCATAACACCTACTCCACATTGGATTTCACGCAGGAAGAAGAGGAAAGACCACTAATTTATGCACCACCTCAGCAGACCTCAGAGTGGCAACTCTGGTCATCCTCATACAGACTTGAAGTCATGGAGTGGAGAACAACCTGGTGCTCTCGAAATTCAGCCCTGCAGCTCCTCACTGTGTTCTCCTGACTGGAGAAACTGCAGCTACCTCAGAGGGAGGTGAAGGCATCAGCAACTACCCCCACGATGCTGAGGCAAGGTATCGACGCTCAAGGAGGTTGAGCTGGGCCTGTCGGTGCTCTCCTGAAACCTGCAGCACCCAGCCCAGACCTAAGGGACCTGTGGGCCTCCCTCCACATCTCTCTGCCTGGTTTCTTTTGTTCCAGTCCCTTAGGTGCCTCTTGAGCTCAGAGCTTGGCCTTTTGCCCTCTGGAGACACTGAGAGAGAACTTCCCTTCTCTTCTCAACAAACTAAAACGACCACAGTTCCTCCTTTAAAGTCTTTTTTCAACTCTCTCTTTGATTGTAAGCCCAAGTGCTGTGCATGGCAGAGACCCTGCCACTGTGTTACCAGTATCTCCAGTGACAGCCTCACCTTTCAAACCATGTTGAGGAACGATGCAGATGCCTGCATGCATGTGTGTGTGTGTGCCATGTTGGTGGTAGGAGGGCAGACTTCTGTCTTACATAATTCCCTCTCTTTCCTAACAATATGGGATACTTCACCTGTACAGGAAACATCTGGAAAGGAGTGTGCAGCTGAGGAAACACAGCAAGAGACACTTAAGAGTCTGCCATTCAGCTCTGCCCTCTGTAAGCTGCAAGGTATAGCGGACTCTGCCTAAATCAGCCAGTGACCCATTTAGAAACTCTCGGCCTCAGTCACCATAAAGGTACATGCCTACAGCACATGTTCCTGGCCAAAACAAATTCTTGGACACAGCGAGCGACATATTTGCGCAGTATATGTGTTTTTGAAGCATCCAGCTATGATACCCAACACCAACTGCTGTTTTGTTTTCTTTTGAAGCTATATCTCTCTTCCAAGAACGAGCACAGGAGGAGGAGAGGAACCATGACAATTCTGCATCCAGATCCTGCCTCACAACTTAATTAGATTCTCGGTGGCAGGGCAGTGTCCTCGGAGGCCCAGGGCAGGAGCACCTGGATCTGGGAATCCCTTAGTGGATAGAGGATAATTAGTCTATGACATGTAACTTTAAAAATAACTACAAGTTAATCAGGCCATGCCTCAATTAGCGGCAGTTTGTTTTTTTTTTTTTTTTTTTTTGTTTTTTTTTTTTACCAGTTTAGGGTGATGTTTCTACTGGACAGCTCCCTTCAGTGACAGACACATTTACCACCTGGTTACATTTAACACCCTTGTTTGTGGTAGTTTACCGGCATCGGCATCGTTGTAGGAAAGTTCAACTAGATCGGAAGATTGTTCCTGAAACTACACTTCTCCCTATCCAAGGCTTTGCTTTCTGTGGTTTGTTATCCGTCGGCCAATCATGGTCCAAAAATACTGAAGAGGAAATCCCCCAAACAGCTAACTCATTCATGGAAATAATGTTTATAGTGGTTTCACTTTATGATTAATTATTGTTGTTTCTCTCTACTGTTCGTGACCTGTAGGGAAACAGTACAGGAGTAAACCGCATATGAGAAGTTTGGTACCACCTGTGGTTTCAAGGCATCTCTGGAATGTTCTAGAATGGCCCTCTCTGTGCATTGGGGGAGACTACATGACTGAAGGGTGTGCTGCAGAATAGAAAGGTGGACAGGTTCTCTCTGGTGCATTTAAGAGGGAGCCTCTCCGCCGCAGTGACCTGTGTAGATGCCTATGGGCCTTGGCACCCCCTGCCTGCAACAGACAGCATCACTTTCAAATGCATCAACGGCACTGCTCCTGAGGGGCTCTGTGATACACAGAGCAGGCATGCTGGAATCCTCACGGAATATTTACCTTACGGATCTTGTTTGTGTATGTCTCTGTCTCCTCTTGATGCAGTCTGGCCGCCTGCTGGAGCTGACCCTGTAGCTCTTCTACCGACACACTCTGCTCAGGTAAAACTGGGGAGCCCCTGAGCTGATTGGCAGGATAAAGGAAGGGTTTAGTGGAATCGAGAACTCGGCCTCACGTGATGACGCAGGACACACATCTGGACAAGGTGACACACACGGGAGCACAGCGGCTGCAGCAGTGGAGTGACCACGTCCCGGGCTTCCCCCAGACGAGTCTTGCTGCTCTGGGTTCTGTGTCTACTTGAACAGCCCTGTATCTCTTTTATGTAGGAGATGAGGCAGGTGGGAATCTTTTAACTCTAACAACCGTTGACCAGCCTGAGAGAAACCCCTGAGCACACAAGGCTCTCTGCTACCTCGGCAGCTTCTAGCTGGTTTATACCATTCAAGTAGAAGGACTTGGTGACAACAGCCTCTTAGTCCACCAAGGCCACTGTCACACAGCTGGTCTCCTAGACTCACTTCCCTGAGCCATCTGGGGTCTTTCTCAGTTGCATAACTAACCTGTCCACATGCTTGCTTTTTGGAGATTTTCCTACCCAACCACGGGTGCCTTCTCTAGTCCCTCGGCATGGCCCTGGATGCCCTGGGTGGTTGTAGGTGGGGCTCCTTCCAGGGCACACATTTGCTTCTCTGCCCTACCACGTCCAGGAAACACACAATGTTAATACTTAACTACGCTCCAGCCTAGGGAGGCCAAGGAATCTGGACTATTGTTCTTATTGATAAAGCTTACACTTCATGGCCAGACGGGCATGAAAAAGAGATCCGTCATGACCTTTGAAAGAATGTGTCATTAAAATTAGAGGTGCCATTAAAATTTAAGCAAAATGTTTGTGCTTTAGGTAGATGATTTTTAAAAAAATATAAATAAATAAATAAATAAATAAATAAATAAATAAGGCAGGGTCTCTCTACATAGCCCTGGCAATCTCTCAAATTCTCTATGTTTTCGAGGCTGGCATTTAACTCACAGAGATCCTCCTGCTTCTGCCTCTCGGATTAAGGAATTGTGTCATTATACCTGCATGGATAAGTGAATTTTTTTTTTTAATTTTTTAAAATTTTTGGATATTTACTTTATTTACATTTCAAATGTTTTCCCCTTGGAAACCCCCTACCCCATCACCCCTCCCCCTGCCTCTATGAGGGTGCTCCCCCACCCACCTACCCACTCCCGACTTCCCTCCCTAGCATTCCCCTACACTGGGGCATCTAACAGGGGTAGGTGCTTTGTAAAACTGGGAACTTCAGTAGGCTGTTGTAGTACAGGCACATTGTCGGCTCCTCCTCCCTGCCTTTGACTAAGCTCCACTTCTCGCTGAGGACACAGCTCTTCTAGAGGCCGCTGTTATCTGTCATTAGGGGATGGCCACACAGAACTCAAAAAGGCAGAGCCACTCTTTGCTTACTACAGTTAGAGGCTGAGAAAGCTAGACACTGGGGGGTTGGCAACTTTGCTGTAAACTTTTGAGCACCAAAGGATTTAAACTCAGCAGGCATGGTAGTGTGTCTTTTAATCCTAATACTTCCTAGCCATCATAGTGAGTTCCAGGATAGCCAGGTTTCCATAGTGGGACCCTGTGGACGTAGCTCTGCTGTAGAGCACTAGCTGACCCCACATGGCTTTTCCCCAACATTAGATCCTTAAACTCATCCAACTTTAAGAAACTCACCAACAAGAGTTATGAAATGTTTCTCCGTTTTGTGAGTTGTTGGACATTGTTGGGGCTTCTCTTTGAATTTATCATGATGACTACGTTCAATTTAATGGCTTAATATTTTTTGAGATATGTGCCTCCTTCCATAACAACTTACTCTTTCCTTGTGCCCGTTGGCAACAAGCTCAACAAGCTTACTGTTAATGTTCAGCTGATAATCTTATTCGTTGGGCTGGAGAGACAGCTCAGCGATTAAGAGCAGTGACTGTTCTTCCAGAGGTCCCAAGTTCAATCCCCAACAACCACGTGGTGGCTCACAACCATCTGTAATGGGATCCGATGCCTTCTTCTGGTGTGTCTGAAGACAGCGACAGTGTACTTGTCATATATATAAAATAAATAAATAAAATCTTTTTTAAAAAAAGATAATCTTATTTGTTATCGAGAGATCTCAGGATCGAATCCTGGGGTCTGCCTATTCCTATTCTTCCAATGGTATTTTATTTGTTTACTTTGAGGCTTGGTGTTTTTATAAACGAAAATAAAATGCTTTGCTCACATTCACCTTCTATTCTTCCTTTTATCCTCTTCTACTCTCTCTTCTCAAAAGAAGTTTTGAGAGAGAGAGAGAGAGAGAGAGAGAGAGATTGATTGATTGATTGATTTCTGGACAAGGTTTCTTTGTGTAGCCCTGGCTGTCCTGGAACTCTGGAGCTGGAACTCACTCTCTAGACCAGGCTGGCCTTGAACTCAGAAATCCGCATGCCTCTGCCTCCCAAATGCTGGGATTAAAGGCGTGCGCCACCACAGCCTGGCTGACTTACTAGGTTGAATTAGGATTGTTTGCCACGTGCACAGCTGAAGGGCTATTTGTGTGCTCTAACTTGGTGGCCATTTTTAATGGTATGTTTGAAGTTCTGTGCTGTGAACTCATCTTCAGTGGGCATTTATGAGTTGATGGACGGTATAATTAAAAATTGAATGTGTGCCTGCCAAAGGCAGCATGACAGACAACAGAACAAACTGGTAACACAAGTTCAAATCTTGATCCTGAGTAAGGTCAAGTCAGGTGGTCCTCCTCCATCTTGAACAGAATCAAGAAGAAAAAGCCACTGATCCGATGAGCCTTTCAAACTCAACCAAGGTTCCTCTCAAACCCACAGCTCATGCTGGTAGACAGGTTCCTCATGTCTGCCTACCAACCTGTAGCAAATGTTTGTCTTGCTCATTGATAATCATCCCTGCTACTGGTTGGCCCAGCACCCTGTCTCTTGTTACCTTGGAGCTATCAAAGCCAATAGTCACCACTGCTAGCAACTACCACCGGAAGCCACATGTCCAAAGGCTGCACACTGCTCTCTGTCCACGTTGGAATGAATTCCAACTCGAGAATATTTGGGAGAATTCACTATTCAAATGGAAGTATGATACATAATTATATTTTCGTGGCTGTGTGAATTATGTGCACCTGTGTATGAAGGTGCCTGCAGAGGCCAGAAAACCATCTTTGATCTTTTGGAAGTGGCGTTATACTTGGTTGAGAGCAGCCCAATTGTGGGTACTGGGAACCAAACCCAGCCCCTGTGGAAGAGCAGCAAGTGCTCTTCACTGCTAAGGCATCTCTCTAGCCCAGTATGTTTTCTATTTTATACAGCATGACTGGGTATTTTCTACACTGGGCACCACCCACAGCAGGGATCTGAAGCTCAGGTGTCGTCTGTAGGCTTGTTTCAGGGGCCTGGGTGCTGGCTTCAGAATGTGAATACTCTCTGGGTTTCCGCTATTAGATACTAGCCAACATATTGTACTACTAGACAAAACCTTCCAATCAAGTTCATGGTTAAGAAAAGCATATAACAAGATAAACTGGGGACTAAATACAAAATTCATTTATGTTTTATAGACACTTTACACCCATAGTCTGAGGTTAATTTTAAAAATTCTGTATGTGATGTCATATGGTATAGAATTTTCTACTTATGGAGTTTTGTTGATTATCTCTGAAGTTTCAGACATTGGGGCATTTTGGGTTTCAGTTCAGATATGTTCAGTCTTGTATTACTCTAGTTTTAATCTTTTTTTTTTTTTTTTTTTTTTTTTTTTTGGTTTTTCGAGACAGGGTTTCTCTGTGTAGCCCTGGCTATCCTGGAACTCACTCTGTAGACCAGGCTGGCCTCGAACTCAGAAATCCGCCTGCCTCTGCCTCCCGAGTGCTGGGATTAAAGGCATGCGCCACCGCTGCCCGGCCTCTAGTTTTAATCTTAATAAATACTTAAAATATTATAAAGTGATAAGCCTCATTCTTCAGCACCATCTGATTGATAGCACACCTTTCTGTTGGAGCCACACTTGCGCAGGATCACAGTGAGAGCCCTTGAGGTCATCTGGGGGTATTCAGCTGGACAATGGGGGGGGGGGGCAGTGCTGTCTGGGCAGACCATGAGCACTTGGAATCCTGCTCTTTCAAATGCCTTTCCGTGCACTGTTCCTTGTGCTAATGAAATACTGGAACACTTGTGGTCACTCCAGTGTTACAAAGAACAAAATACAAACATGCTGTATCAAAAATCCTGTCTAGAATGAGTCCACTGCCACAAAACTGCAAACAATCACAGACGCTTAGAGGACATTTTCACGCAACACAAATTCCCTGTAGAACAATTAATACTTTTTCTTCACCACCACATTCCCCAAGGATTGGATTTAAAAACCTTCCTTTGCTCACTTACCTATTTCCATCAGTAACAAATAAACTCGCTTTTCTATAGTCAGTTTATTTAAGCAAACACCAGACCCACTTGTTCAGAGGCTGCTGAGACAATAGCCTTGACATCATGGCCTCCCTTGCCCTGTGTCAGGATTCTGAGACCCACCCTCCCTGCCCTCCCACCAGAGGTTGCATCTCCCACTCTTCCACACTGCTGACTTTCTGACCAGCTCCATATAAAGCACCTTATAAATTAGTCCAAGGCTGAGGGACAATAAGCAAAAAGAGAATTGTGACCCGTCTACTGTCCAGCAAGCACTTATACACAAGAACCCTACAGCTACTGGGACCATGACTTCATTTTTGTCCTGGCCACTTTCTCTACCACTTCCTTCAGACTCAGTAGATGAGCCCTACACAAGTACAAATACTTGGCATACACCCCAAGTAGCTTTCCCAGGACTGGTATTTCACAGCTGAGACGTGAGGCACCACAGATGCTGTGTGCTTCAGTGATTAAAGGGTTAAGGAGGAGGAGGAGGAGCTAGTAAGAAGAGCCCTCTGAGATCCTGACTTAGAAATTCAATCCTCTGGGAGAAGGCTCGGTTTCATTTATATATGAAACCTGACCAGTGTCCATGCCTGACCACTTCTCAGGACTATTTTTAAGGTGCCTTGCACATTCCATATGAAATGTCCCATACAATCCTTGTTTTTAACATAAGAGAGTTTCCTGGCAGAAGAGTCCCAAGCACAGCAGGAGCCTCCCGCCAGCATGCACAGGGGTGGACAGGTGACAGGAGAAATATTCATCCCTGTGAATCTGGCTGCTCATAAGCTTTTAGCTGTTAATTTCTGTACATTTGTGTAAGTGAGTTTGCAGGTGTGGATGGGTTCTGACTTCCATTTTCAAGAACGCTGGCTCGGGTACACCCTTCCTTTCCTAGGTTTGGTGAAGTGTGGCATCTGAACAGCAGGCTGTCTATGTACAGCAGAATATGTATGTGACACTTATTTGCTATCTACTAAGAGTGGACGTTTGCTTTTCCTCCTTGCTGCATACAATACCGTCACTGGTGTTGCTAGCAGAAACCATAGCTTAAACCCCAATCAGCGACTTGCCTTCTTTCTTCTGGCCTGAAGAGCAAGCAGCACTCCGAAGGCCAAAACTAACCAAGGTGTCTCACAAACAGGGCTGGAGGAACCTGTCCTTTTAACAAACCTAAATTCTGCAAGTTCTCTAACGCTGGGTTTTTACCTATCCCACCCCCCACCCCCACCCCTTCCCTCTGAGAACTTAAGACAGAGAGCTAAGGAAGGTTTACACACAGGTACATGTTGACTGAAGGGCCTTTATTTAAAGGGAAATGCAGGAGGGGGCAGAGGTGTCTGCCCGCAGGACACACCCTAGCTGTGAGCCAGGCCTCACTCTAGATTCCTGTCTACACTGGGACCGGAGTGTTGAGTAGCTGCTTAGCAGGTACAACCCCAGCATAACAAAGAAAGTGTCCATGTTTGCTTTACCCTCCCTCTGGTGACTCTGGAGTCTTCAGCTGTGGTCAGGCTGCCCTGCTAACTCTTAGGAGCTCCATGCTGCCTCCAGGACTGGCAGGGAATTGAGGGAAGTCTTCATTGGGACTCCTTGGAATCCCCCACTGTACAGTCCTTTAGCAGAATGAAGTACTGCAATCAGCAAGATTACAGGAGTGACACCCCAAACCAGGATGGGCAGCCTCCCGGATGGGCAGCCTCCCGGATGGGCAGCCTCCCGGATGAGGCTCTACAAGGGAGGACTCTTCTGACAAAAGAAAAAAACTGCAGCAGGATCAAAGGCTCCGAACAGTTAAAGGGTTAAAAATGGATGTGTTTACATACTTGATCCTTTTCCTACTCCACGTGAAAAGCCTTTGTGAAGGAAGGATGTGTGGTTCTTGCCCCTTCTAGGAAACATGCTCCCTTGACCTGGCCTTCTTCTGTTTTCTCATTTCTTCCTTTACAATAGATACAACTGAAAGGAACCTGAACAGATATTTGAAAGAATGATGGTACTACCCACGGCAAGGTAGCTGGCATTGAATGACAGATGCTGGAAATACAGCCACGGAGAGAGAGAGTATAGGCTCTGGGCTGCCTGGCCCTGCTGTTGTTGGCCACTGTCTTGAGGTGATGGAGAGGAGGGGCTTAGAGTCTCTCTCTTCAAAGGCCTCATTTGTGTCATCCACAGAACAAAGGAGTTAAGTCTGAAGATCAGATGTTTCCTCCCTGGCTCTCTGAGCTTTACTGTTGGTGGTGTTATGTCATCTCCCAGATTTGCTCATCGACCTTTTGTGGAAACTGGCTGTCCCTCTGTATTTGATTAAATTCAGTGTTCTCTCTGCAACACTATGGCTGGTTTCTGAAGACTGTGATGTCTGTGCATGCAGCACCTTTCCGTCACTTCAGTGTCAACAGGACCAAGGCAAAGTGAGGCTTACAGACAGACCTTCTCTTGCCAGGACATGGTACACTAACCAACCTCGGGAGGTGGGGGATACAGTTCTTAAATAGTCCATCACAGGAAGAGACTACTAACTACCACGTGCTACAAAACTATGGCACCCAAAGACCAGAAAGTGATCTGGACCATTCTATCCCTTGATCTTAATCCTCCTTTGTGCTGTCCACAGCATGAGGTACCTAGAGAGGCAATCCCCACTCACAGCTTAAAGAATCACTTGAGATTCATTACAGTGACCACAGGAGGTGAGCAGAGCAGAATTTTGACCTGCTGCATAGATAGAAAACAGAACAGAGTCTTGCTCAGGAGACTAAGCTGGTAATGCACATCAGGGCTCAAAATGTCCCTGATAAGCATAGATTAGTGGTACACCACTCATCAAAGTTTGGAGAAGGTGTCTTCCTGGGATGTCTGTCCTGGTGATGAATCACCCAGGAGCCATTTGAAAAGTGTGCATTTGTGCCTCTCCAAGCAACTACCAACCTTGTGGGATGGAGACCTTCCCTGTGTCCTGTACAGGCTAACAGAAATGCTTTCTCGTGAGGTTTCAGCATGCTAAGACACTAACTGGTGAAATCCGTGGAGAAATGAAAACCTCTAGTGTGTGGCTACTCTGTTACATTTCAGTTATAAAACAGAGGAAGGTCTAACTTGCAATTTAAAGTGGATACACTTAACTCTGTCCAAAGACTGTACTGGGGAAACTTTAAAGAAAACTTGAGCGTACTCATGCTGGATGCTCTGCCTGGAGGGCTAAGGACTCTGCCACTCTCTGCACATCATGGGGGGAGAGGGGTCTGTCTCTTCAGAAGTACATGGTGATTCTGCTTGCTTCTGGTAAATTACCACTATGCACATATATGCTCAGCTCTTCCTCAGACCTGTGAGTCCAGAGTTAATTCCCTGAGGGCATGAACCACCTTCTCAGGGAAGGGAGGTGAAAGACCAGCAGTGAGTCCGGCAGCTCACTTACCTCTAGGTTGAAACAGCTCTGGCCTCCCAGCCCGTGACTCGCGGAATCCCCATCAGCTCGGCGGTGCAGCTCCCGAGTGGCTCGGAGGCGCAGGCCCTCTCGCTCATCCCCTCGATCCTGACTGAGCTGCCATTCCAGTTGCTCTCTCAGTTTGGACTGTTAGGTGCACGAAGGGGATTTATTTTGTTTTGCTTTTAATTTTAATGAGAAACGGAAAGGGGTAAGGTAAAAACTGGAGGAGGTGAAGGGTAAAACACGAAGTGGGTAGACAATGGGAAAAACTACCAGACGGAGAAGAGCGTGAATGAAAAATAAATAAATAAATCAACGGAAACACTTAAGAGAGTGAACAAAACAGAACTAGAATGGGCATGAGCTAATGTGGGAAGCAGATCTAGGGGGCGGTTATGCATAACACTGGATAGAAGACACATGCAATGGGGACACAGGCACACTACCCATGAAGGACACGGGGAAGAGGCTCTGCCTTCCTTACTTGTGGGTTGAGCAGCCAAAGCCACAGTCCAGGCCAGCAGCTGGGTCATGCACCCAAGGCGAAGCTCCCCTTGGCCCTCACCCTGGGCGGCGAGGGAGGGCGGCAGGAGCGAGTGGCAGCGGGGGTTTTCCTTCAAAACCAGCCTCCTCAGAACTGGCTCCTCTCCCCCATCCTGGATTATCTTCCAGAGGGAGTGGGTGGGCCTGGGATGCCTGAGACTTCTCAGAACTGCACTTGTCCCTCTGGTGATAAACCAGAGGGAGTCGGGCACTTGTTACTGAGTCTAAGTGTCCTGACTGTGATGGGAGTCGGTATTTTGTCTGAAACTCCTCATAGCTTCTTCGTCAGGGTGGCTGGTTGGTTGAGACACCAAGAGAGGAGGAACGAAAGGCTACATCGGTCCCTAGCGCCTCCACTGGGCGTGGCCTCGTCTAGGGCCCCCACAGGGCGTGGCCTCGTCGTGAAAGGCCCTCTAAACCGAGAATAGTGGTGCAATTAAGATAGAAGAGAACAGGGGAAGGAACAAGGAAATAAAAAGGAACTTATAAAGCAAAATTTAAACGAAAAGAAAGAAATCAACCGAGAGAAAGGATTTAGTTGACGCCGACGCTTTAGTACAATGCAGGTCTGAACTTAAAACCAAACAGCCGTAAGCAGTGCGAGCCCTAGAGCAGCAATGCCAGCGAGGAGGAGGAGGAAGAACGAGACGGAGCAGGGAGGCAAAGCTGGGAGCCCCCTTACCTGCAAGTCTGGGCCAAGCTCCTTTCCCAGGGTCCCGATGGGGGAGTCCCGGGACACAGAAGTCACAGTGGAGAGGAAGCTGGATGACTCTGTGAGGTGGGATAAGGGCGAGAGACCATCCACAATCCGGGACATCTGCTCCAGGAAGGCTTGCAACTCTTTCCTGAAAGCCTTCATCCTCACACTGATGGTCTCCAACAAGTGGGGCTCATTCGGGCTGCCCTCACCTTCACCTTGGACTCCAAGTAAGGCCGATCCATTGCCCCGCAGGCCTGAGTCATGGATGAAGCCATCTGTGTCGGAGATGAGGCGCTCCACAGTCCGCTCAAGCCGCTGGGCCTCGAGCTTTATGGTCACCAGGCACTCGGTGTCCTCTCGGACCCTTAGTAGTTCTGCCGGGCATGGCTCACTTGCCTCTGAAGGCTTTCCACTTCCAAAGCCCGAGGTTTTCTCGAACGTGTCCTCCGAGTCGCTCTCCCCACCAACGGGGCCTTCTCGCTTTGGCTGGGGAAGGCGGCCCTCCTCTCCATCGCTCTCTTTCTTGCCTGTGTCGCTCTCGGCGTCACTGTCTCGGGGGCTCGGAGCACGGAGCCCCAGATGCGCAGCAAGGTCACACCTCTGGGCATTGGACAGCAGCAGCCGGTTCTCACATTGCAACTTCAGTACCTTCCCGCTCAGCTCATCGATCTGTAGCCTCGCTGACTTCAGCTCCTCCTGTAGGGGAACACTGGCCCCAGGGCCCTTAGACACACTGTCCCCAAGCCACCCTGACTCCTGGTGAGGCTCAAACTTAAACTTGCTCAGCTCGTGGGTCAATTGCCGATTGTGGTCTTCAATCTCAGATATGGATCTCCTCAGCAGCTCAGCCTCCTCTTCCACAAACTGTAGGTGCCGGCGGAGCTCTGTGGAGGACTCCATTGAGTCTCCGAAGGGTGAGGTAGGAATGCTTGGCACGTGGTCCCTGCCTGTTCCCTCTCGCTCCTGCTGAACTCGTATGTCCTCCATCTCTGCTTTGAGGCCACGGTTTTCCACTTCCAGTTCCACGATCTTCCGGCCCAAGATGCTGGCTTCCTCCTCCACCAACTTCAGCCTCAGCTTTAGTTCTGCCTCCCTGGTGCTGGGGGGACCGCCAGCCTCCCCTGTTGGGAGGGGACTGTCCACATCACCATAGAGGGACTTATACTTCTGCAATTCCTGCTCCAACTCGTCCTTCTCCCGCCCCAACTTGGCCATCTTTTTGCGCATCAGAGAAGCTTCCTCTTTGGCAAACTGAAGCTGACACTTCAAATCCGCACTGTCATCCTGCCAGGCAAGAATAGCCCGAGGAAGGGTTATCTGAAAATACCAAATGTGTCCTTTTTATGGTCCCCTCACACCTCACCCTTAACACACAGACACACACACACAGACACACACATATACACACACACACACACACACACTCACCACCCCATTCTTCCTGTTGGTGCTGTTGGCTTATGGGAAAAAAAGAGTCATGACAGAAGAGCAGTGAGCCCAGAGTCTTTGCAGATGGAACCCTGAAATGACCCATAGTTTGTTGCTTTGTTAAGAAGCTTAACAGTTAGTTTTGGACCATGCAACATAGAAACCAACACACAAGTTATAAATGAAGAAGAATGAAGAAGGAGAAAGTTAAATGAAGTCTAAGATCCATCAGCAACCCATGGTGACTTTGCAGATCCAGCCTGGTTCATCATCAGCACTTGGAGCATGTCACCAAAATCCTCCAATCAAAGCCTGGTGGTAAAGCTAACAGGATTCAGGGACTACATCTACCCTGTGGCCACTGTAAATGTCCCTCACATGTCATGTTCTACCAGGACAGTGAGGCTGAACAACTCTAAGTTGGAGCCTAGCTTTTCCACTGAGTAGCTATGATACACGAGATGAGGTAATTCATCTATCCTCTTGGCATGTGCCTCCTCAAGGCTCCCAAAATGACATGCGGAGAGAGGCCATGGTGGCCATCACCATGACTACCCAGCTGCTCTACTCTTTTAAACAATAGCTAAATGAGTTCATAGATTGTGTGGCTGAAATTTCTTTCTCAGGGTTTCATGCAAAAGTTGTAAGGACACACAGTGTGCCTGATTCTGACACTAATGAATGCACACCTGCTCCTTCCCTCATTCATTCATTCATTCATTCATTCATTCATCATTCATTCCGTGTCTATTGAATGCCTGCTGAGAAGCAGCAATTGGCATATACTTTCAAACAGCCCTGATTTCTCAGAACATTCTAAAGTAACACGATCAAAATCATGTTCCCAGGGCTGGAGAAATGGCTTACGGGTTAAAAGCACTGACTGCTCTTCCAGAAACTCTGAGTTCGATTCCCAGCAACCACATGGTGGCTCACAACCAACTGTAACAGGGACCCTCTTCTGGTGTGTCTGAAGACAGCTATAGTGTACTCATATAAATAAAATAAATCTTTTTTTTAAAAAAAAACATGTTCCCAGCTTCCTGTTAGACAAAGATGTGCACAGAATCCACACACATTGTCAACTCTCTGCTGTTCACATGGAGTTTGCAGGAAGCTACAATACTTAACAATGAAGACAGGTTGCAAATACTTTCTGTAACTGCATTCACTTGAGAGTTAAATGCAGGAACTGGGAGAAAGGCTTCAGTCTATCCTTACCTGGGTGACCAGAGTGTCACCAAAACTGCCTAAATGACCCCATCACTACCTCTGAGGCAGACAAATCCTTCAGCAGAAACTACTAACAAGAGTGTCGTTCAACCAGTTACCCATCCTTTGCTGCCTCTAGCCTGAGACTCAAGAGAACCAGACCAAGAGAAGCACAGGGCCATCTCCAATAACCCATGTGAGACCTTGGTATCATCAAGGGCAGGAGAGGCGTCTACCCAGTTCAGGAAGCAATTGTCCTGAAATAGGAGCATTGATGGGAGCTTTCAATGATCTTTCCTGGGACCAAGGTGAGAAGTGACTGGGGAAGGAGTGGTCTGTGAAAAGTCTGAAACTCCAAAGCTCCCAAGTGTTTGTCATCACCTGCTTATACAAGCAGAGCATCTCATGGAGCCCTGCAGTCACCCTGACTTCTGGAAAACCTGACTTCTTCCATCCACCACCTCCTACGTGTCATCTCCAGCACCATTCTCTCCTTAAGCTGGACCAAGGACAGCAACATCATCAGTGTCACAATTAGCCCAAAGAGTGTCCAGTCTGCAGATCACCTGAAGATCCATCATTCTCCAGTCTTCTTTTCCTTGAAGAAAGAAACTATCCAAAAAGCAGGCATTCTGACGTGTGATAAAGCATGCTGTCATTTCTACCAACACCCATGCATACTACAGGGTCTGCCACCAGACTAGAGCAGCGAGGGACACAGGGAGAGGGAGGAGGAGACTTGGGAACCTTCAAACCTGGTAAATGAAGAAAGTAAGTGAAGAAGTTGGTCTTGTTCCCTGATGTCACTGTAGCTATAGCAGGACCTACTACTCTGTGTGGTCCATGAGAGAAAGGGGTGTCTCTACCCAAGGGAAACTGAGGTCAGCCTGTTCTGAGGAGGAGTCTATTCCTATCCTAATGAGACAAGTTCAGCTCACACAGCTGGCAGCTGTTATTAACTTGCAACCAAAGACTTTGAGAAAACTCTGCCAAAATTCCAGAGGAGGGGTCTAGGTTAAATCCTAAACTTGAGAGTATCAAGCTCAAGTTTCAGGAGCCAAGGGAAGCACAAGGTGGAACCTATCTTTCTGAGGGAAATGACTCCAACTATGGGCAGAAAAAACAAGCATAGCATGGGTCAGACACACAGGGACCAGCACCATCACCAGCAGCTGGAAAGGCTTGTCAAGCATCAGAAATATATCGCTGCTGGTATATATTCTTTGGCTTGCAAGTCTGCCACCTAGCCAGCACCCCAGCAGCCAACTGCCCATGTGCCTACCTTGCGCCTCGGTGCCAGCTTCCTTTGGGTTTTGGGGGCCGACCTGCAGTTCCCAGGGCGTTCCACTCCACCATTCTGCTGGACAGAAACTCCTTTCTCAATCACCCTGCAGGCTCTGTGGGGCAACCCCACACAGCACGGACTGCCTTCGTACACACAAGAAGCTACAGCTCGTGTGCCTGGCACATTGTACCCAACCTCCTCATCGGTCAGTAACTGCACTTTGAGGAGAAAGCTCTTTGCTGGACCAGAAACAGGGAACTAGAAACATACTCTAAACTCAGGATACTTAAACACCCTGCAGTGGGATGCCTTTAATTTCCCTGTGATCAACAGATTCTTCAATAAGATTTGGGGTAACTCATGCGGGTTAAGAGAAAAATTAGTCTTCTGCTGAGTTCTTGAACAACACTGAATTTCTGGAGGACACAGGAACTGGGGTATGGTAGTTTGAATAAGATGCTCCCATAGTCCCCAGCATTTGAACACTTGATCCCTCCATGGTGACACTGCCTGGTGAAGCTTAGGAGATGTGGCCTTGCTGGAGGGCATGCCTCACTTGGGGGGAAGGCTTTGAGACTGAAAGGCCTCCAGTCACCCCAAGTTTGAGCTCTCTACTTTCTGCCTTCAGTTCAAGATGTGAGCCCTACTAAGCTGCTCCAGCAGCCTGCCTGCTGTGGTGTTTTCCTACCTTGGTGATGATACACTCTCATCCTTCTAGATCCATAAGCCCCATGCCTTGGCCATAAGTGTTCTTAGCACAGCAATAGAAAAGTAACTAATGCACAGGGGCATCTCGAAGAGGGAGTTTCTGGGGATAGGGTGCATACAGGCCCTTGATGCCCTCTTAGTCTCCTGACCCACTGTATCTCTAATTACCTCTTGCTATGTAGAGTCTGCTGAAACTATACGCCAATAACGCCTTTGTTCTTTTTAAATAACAAATTCTAAAAGCAATCATAAAAGGAGAAAAGAAATCTAGAAAGGCAAGTTCGAAAAGTTAGAGAGCCTGGAAGAACACATATCCTGTATGTAAAAGAGCGCTGAAGTTTCCCAGTTTTCCTGCTAGAATGACTTTCCGGTGAGTTGATAGAAGGCACTGTTCAGCTACATATTTAAAGCACACACATTCACAAAACAATGGTATCTAAATCACCCAACCATCCAGTGGCTGTATAATTTCACTACGTGAATGACTGTGATGGCCACAACCCTCTCTGGCAATTAGGAGAGCCACCCAAACCCTGGACTATGCCTACTTCGGTTCACACAAAGCCAGTTTGCTTTCTTTCCTAAATTGCTAGCAGGTTATCAGAGCAAGAAGATACAAGAGGATGGAGATGTGGAAGTGATAAGGAAATGTTCTCCCTGTGAAGGTGTGAGCAAAAATGCCAAGGTGCTGGTGGGTGGTGCTTCTTTTAGTGTCTTAAAGGCACAGGGAAAATTCAGAAGGGTAGGAAGGGGGCAGGGTTCTTGTTAGGAGTAGAACTTCGGGATGAAAACCTCAGCTTACCTGGTTAACAAGTTTCTTCTCTTTGTACATTTCCCGGCTGCCTCTTCTCTTCAGAGAACTCTGAAAAAGATCCAAGTGATACTTTGTTACGGAGAGGTCACATGTGACAGCTGGCATTTATTCCTACTGGTTGGAGCTACTTCTTGACTCTAGATAGGAATCAAAGATCAGCTCAATGTGTAAATAAGGTTGTATGTAATGAATACTAAAGTCCTCTACATTCTAATTACTGTATCTGAGGTACATTCCTCAGTTGCTCTACTTAACGCTTGGATGAATGAATCAATAGTAAAGGGAAGGCAAGAAGACAAACACAGGAAGTTTCAGAAACAAAGCAGCTCTGGAGTTGGTTTATCCCTAATTACACTTTATTTAATTACTATCAAAATTAATTCTTGAGTTCTGAACGGTCAGATAAAAAAGTGGCAGGCTCTTATTTATGGAGAAAACCATCTAGGTTGCAGTGTTATTGACAACCCGACACCATTAAAAGCAACATCTTAAGGGGCTCAGAATGCTCCCAATTTGTTCTTATAAAGTGGCTTTGCTGAGTCCCTCACTAGTTTATGTGCCTGCCTAGATTCCACAGTTACCTCGCAGTCTCTAGATGGGACTTCTTTCTGGATTCTGCAGACACCAAACTCCATGGATGCTTAAGCACCTTAACAAAGTGCTGTAGTGTTTGCTATAACCTACGAACACCCTTGCATACACTTTGAATCATCTCTAGATTACTTACAACGCCTGACATCATGTAAATACTAGGATCCATATCACACTATATTGTTTGGGTGGAGATAAGAAACAGTCGAACTTGTTCTATATACATTTAATTTCCTTTCAAATATGTTCAATGTGCAGTTGGTTGTGTAGATGTGGAACCCCAGTGAATACATGCTACCAGGGCCAGTTCGTGACATTGCAGAAGACTTCAGCCTGCTCTATTCAGCAAACTGTGTGCATATGAACCACGGACATGAGTATATATAACTGAAGACCAGGGGTGCTTGGACCAGACAAACAGGAAGCTGGGATTGTTCTTGCTAAGATAAGGCATGAAAAGGGACAGAATAGTCTGGAGGAAGGACAGCATCCTGGAGGAACTAGAAAGGATTTGGAGGCTCATTGTCTGAGGAGATTCTGTTAAGAGTTCTAAGGAAAGCTGGGGTGAGCAACTGGGAGGGTGGGAGGGGTGGGGGGGGATGGGAAACCCAGCTAGCCAGCATCTGCATTCCCTTGGACCATAGATTCTCCTGATGCTGCCCTCTTCCCTCCCTGGCTCAGCTCAGACTGTGACAGGTGACAGTGCCGTACCCTCCTGGGTCCTCCTGCCTGTCTGGAGGTGAGTCTTGTCCCTCTGCAGCTCTGTTCCTTTGTTCCAGTGTCACCATAATCTGGGGAGAAGATTCCTGTGCCTGTCAGGTCAACTTAGGAAGTCCTCTGAGTTCATTAACTCAGCACAGTTCACACTTGAAGTGCCTCCCTCTCTGAGTGCCAGGTCTTGTGCTTACTGTAGAGATTTTAGCTTAAAAAGTTTTAAGTCTAAAGCTGGGCATGCTGGCACATGCCGTTAATCCCAGCACTTGACAGGCAGAGGCAGGCAGAACTCTGTGAGTTCGAGGCCAGACTGGTCTGCAAACGGAGTTCCAGGACACAGAGGGCTGTTACACATAGAAACTCTCTCTGGAAGCACACCCCAACCCCTTGCAAATATCTAGATCTAGCTATCTCTTAGCCTTTAGGAATTTGGAGACCTAGGGGTTAAACAAGTAACTGAGACAGCAAAGGCATCAGGAAGGCTAGCGGAGGGGCTGAGGCATGTTCTCCAAATGCCAGCTACAGAACTGGCTTTGTTTCCAAGTTTTTAGAAAAGGCGGGGTTGAATTACAAAATGAAACTGCATCCAGCAGCAGGTACAGGGAAGTCTATCTTAGGTCTGGGACTTGTTTCCCCACAGTTCCTAGGCTTTCCAAGGTTTTTATCTTCACCCTGCAGCTATGGGTGGGTTTATTTCAATGAGAAAACTGAGGGCTCCCAGTCCCTCTGCTTAACACAAGCAACATAACTGCAGGCCTAAAGCAGTGATGAAGTACATCCCGGAGCCAGGGCCTGCCACCTCTTGTGGTATGTCTGATCCCAAGTGTCACCAGTCTTCTAATAACTGTGCAGATGCCGTGTGTGCTTCAAGAAAATGAAACATGCCGGGCAGTGGTGGTGCACACCTTTAATCCCAGCACTTGGGAGGCAGAGGCAGGTGGATTTCTGAGTTCGAGGCTAGTCTGGCCTACAGAGTGAGTTCCAGGACAGCCAGGGCTACACAGAGAAACCCTGTCTCGAAAAACAACACAAAACAAAACAAAAAAAGAAAAGAAAAGGAAACATGTAGACTCAAAGGCAGAAGCAGAGGTGAAGGTTCTTAACTCGGATGCAAAATCATTGGGTGCTGGAGGTTGGATCAGCAGGGTGAGGCCTGCTGGGAGCAGGGAGCCCATGGGTGGACTCTTCTAGGCCTGTGATCTAACAAACCACAGAGCAGGCTGGGAGTCATGGGAACTGCTGAAAAAGACTAGATTTATAATGGCAACTAGAGCAGAAGCCACTACAAGGCTTAATGTTCACCAGGAATCTGCAGAGACACAGGAGGGCATGCATGAAACACTATTGATCAACAAACAGTAATGATGGATGCCAGCCAGTGGGAAGACTTTATGCTTTAGAGACACTACCTTCCTTTAGAGACACTACCTTCCTTTATGAAGACAATGTCATTCTGCCCAAATCGCTCTCCCTTTACTAGCAATAGGTATGAGAATAATATGAAAGGAGTCTGTAACAGGCAATGCATGCCTGTGTGTACACTACACAGTGTACATTTGTATGTGTGTACGTAGTCAGAATTTAAGGACTTAAAGTGATTCTAGAATTCATCTAGAACAGGAGTCGGCACACTAGAGCCATGAGGCTGAAGCAAGCTGCCCGATTTACAAATGCGCTATGTCGATCCTGCCTCCATTCCTCCCTGGATGCTCTGTGGAGCAGAAGCAGAGCTAAGCTCTCACAGCTAACCATCATCACCTGCAAAGCTTAAAGCATCCACCTCCAGCCTTTGGCAGGAAACTGCTAAATCCAAAACAGCAAATTGGCCAAACCAGGCAGGGAAACATTGAGAAAGAAAACAGTGACAGTAAAGAAATGTAACATAAGGGGCAGGTGCTGCAACAAGCTTACAGTTAGTGAAACAAAACAGAAAGCTTAGAAACCGCATTAGAGGGAAAGGGACAGTTTAGCAATCTACACAGACAACATTTTAACCCAAGGAGGAAAGAATAGGAGAACCGCATATAAAAATTCCCAGAATCCAAGCGGTGGTGGCGCATGCCTTTAATCCCAGCACTCGGGAGGCAGAGGCAGGTGGATTTCTGAGTTTGAGGCCAGCCTGGTCTACAGAGTGAGTTCCAGGACAGCCAGGGCTATACAGAGAAACCCTGTCTCGAAACAAACAAACAAACAAAACAAAACAAAAATTCCCAGGTAAAAGAAGCATTAAAAAACCTGGGGGCTGGAGTGCTGGCTCAGCAGCTAAGAGCACTGTCTGGTCTTCTGGAGAACCCAGGTTTGATTACTAGCACCCACATGGGGGTTCACAACCATCTGTAACTCTATTTCAGAAAAAAAAGATTTTCATCTATGACACACAATTAAAAACAAAGGATTGTGTTTTATTTGTTTTGCTTTTTTCCTGCTTGGATACTTACAGATTCAACAAAAGCAGGGAACCTGGTGTTAGGACCTACCGACCAAGAGAGGCGTGTCCATGAAGAAAATGGAAGTAGGAGGCTGGGCTCTAAGGTCGGGGAGATGTCTTGACCCAATAATTCAGCTCTGGGGACGGCCCCTGAGAACAGACACTGAGGTGTACAGACAGAATGTCCGCGCACACAGCATGTTTTCTCAGTAAATCAGAAGAGCTGTGGAGATGCCAAGATCACCTTGCTTTGCTTTTTCCTGTGCCTATTAGATGTGCACAGAAAGATGTCTTGAGATGCACACAGCCAAGGGGAGTGATTAGTAAGCCAAGCAAGCTAAGGTACACATCATCTCAATCACTTTTCTTTCTGTTTTGTAAGAGTATCTAAAATCCACCAGCATATAATACAGGCTGTTAACCAGCCATCAGGAACACTGACACAATGATACTTTTCAATAATATGGAAGGATACAGGAAATGCTACAATGTGTCAAAAGGAAATGCGCACATGAACAGTGTCTCCATAGGATAAAAATATAAATGTCCCTGCATTGCAGGTGTAATCCATGGAAGCTGGTTGAAGGAATACAAAGGTCTCACTCAGTGTGCTGAACATTTTGAGGTGACAGAATCATGAGCAGTTTTTACTCTCTGTGATGGGTTTTCACAGTTCCCACATTATCTACTGTGTATGTCATCATCTTTACAATGACTGCAAGACAGTACATGTGCTCAGTGTCGTAAGACCTTAGGTTAAAGCCCAGTACCCAAATAAATAAGGAGAAAGGATTAAGAAGTTAAAATGTACATTTTAAAAATGACAGGAAAACGGGGGCGGGGACTGTGTCTGACCTCTTATGTGAGTTTGCAGTAGCAAATTATTCACCAGTTTTTTGGATCTTGCCCCACAAACTGATACTGTTTTTATGAGTCTGGTTCAGGAGGTGTTATATATACACCTGAAGTCCCAAGGATGGGAAGAAACAGGCCGGTCTAAAGGCAGAGCTGCAAGCCATAGTGAGTGATAATTGCTCTCAACAATTGGTCTCCTCCTGAGCCTGGTCCACTATGGAGTGCCAGGAGATTCTACCAAGGGGAGTCTGGGGGTGGGGTGGTCTGTGTGGCATGTTTTATGCCCAGCTTATTCCTGGGCATGACTCAGCAATCCGAGTATCTTCTAAGAATAGTGAAGAAAAAGGGTAAATGATGAGTAAACTAAGTGGAAGGCAGGGCTGGGGATTTACATGCACCTTTCAGTCTGGTCAATGGCCAGCAAATCAATTTTATATTCCTACCGGGGGGAAAAAAAAAAAAAAAAAGTTTGTGAATCCAAATGGAATCCATCTCAGGTCTCTGTGTTTTGTGCTTCCTGCATACAAAATCAGGCAGCTATTTGGGCTTTCTTTATTAATTATTGGGGGGTGCCTGCCATGGCACATATGCAGAGGTCAGCTCTCTCCTCTCACCATGTGGGACCCAGGAGTTGAACTTGGCAGTGGACACCTCTGCCCATCTTGTCAGCTCAGTTATTTGGACTTTCATGTCAATCATCAAGATGTCCTATTTAAGGGAGTCTCTTTCAAGGGGTTTCAAAAGACCTGACCAGGTTGGTTTGCTGGAGTGTTTCAGACGCAGGCTAAAGTTTAAAATGTGAATTGTTAGTAGTAAGTGGAAGCAACATAAAAATGAGGATATTGTAAACTGAATCTGTGTGGGGAGCTGGCCACAGAAGCAGGCTGACGGCTTCAGAAGCCCTGCAGACTCTGATTATTTAAAAAGCCTTTTTTCTTTCTCTTTCTTTTTTTTTAAATTTTTTTGGCACACACAGAAACATCAGATTGAGACTTGAGACTGCTTTAGTTTAATCTCTGCTGCTGTGGTAAAATACCCCAACAAAAAGAAAATTAGAGGAGAAAGGGTCCACTTGGGTTCAAAATTCCAGATATAGCTCATCAATATGGGGAAGTCGAGACAGGAACTTCAAACACCCACAGTCAAGAGAGAAAGGTGCTCACTTGCTTGTAGGTGCTCAGTTCAATGAAAACTGGGCTGGGTTATTCTGCATCAATTAATTTAATTAGGACAATCTCGCATAGGTCAACCAATCCAGTGTGGACAATCCCTGGACAAATTACTGAGGATTTTCTCATGTAATTCTAGGTTATGTTGAATTGATAATCAAAGCTAACCATCACAGAGATGACAGAAGTGGCCGCTCCTTTTAGGGATACAGTTGAAAAGACTGATTCTATTAGTTCTCATTCCTGAGCTAAGAGATGTGAAAAAGGCGTGACCAGCAAGGCCGCCCTTCCCCTGATGAGCCCTGGCTCCAATTTGCTGCCTTTTTTCCTCCTTTTCATTTGTATTGGTTATTTCTCTGTTGCTGTTACAAAACATCAGGACCAAAAACAACTTCAGAATTTTATTTTGGCTTACAGTTCCAGAAGAGCAGAGTCCACCATGGTGGGGAAACTAGGCATGCAGGTTGGAACAGGAAGCTGGCTGGTTACCTTTCCAGTCATACAGAAGAAGCAGAAGGAGCAGAGAGTAATTAATGTCCTTCCTCTAGCAAGGCTCACCCTCCCAAAGGTTGTATAGCCTCCTCAAAAGGCAACGACAATGGAGGATCACCTGTTAAAACACATGAGCCAAAGGGGGACAATTCTCATTCAAATCACCACATCACTGGACCCTCTGAGAGTTCCTGGGAAGGCTGTGACACTTCCTAAGACATACAACCCCTCTTCTGTACAATGGAAAGTCATAGTTGCAGTACAGAAGAAGTCCCCTTTGCTAGGTCCTGTCAAAAGGACAAGGATGATCTCACCAAACAAATGTTGGGCATTTAAGCCAGGCACCATGCTAACCCCTCCTTTCCACATCTGTCACCAACTGAGTGCTCATCCTCCTCCCAGCTCCGATGCTGAAGCCCCTAGGACCCAATGCAATGGTGTGAGGAGAGATGGTCTTTGGGAGATAATTAGGTCTGGTGAAGTCCCATGATGGGATTGATGTCATCCTAAGAGAAAGACACCAGTGTTGCTTCTGTGTACTACTGGATGCATTCAAGACAGCATCTGTGATCTGTTGAGGAGCCTTGGGTAAAGCTTGGCCATGCTAACATTCTGATCCTGGACCCCACAGCTTACAGAACTGAGAGAAATAGTGATCTGTTGTTTAAGTCGGGGCTACTTGAACATTTTTTATTCCTGCTATCTTTGTGCCCGACAAATCTTCATGTGACTTCAAACATATAGTTACACAGAATATGTATTTTATATAAAACAAACACTGGTAATAAATCATAAAGAAATTTATCTAAAGACAATTCTGCTATATGTAGAATTTTTCCATCTATTAAAGATTAAATAAAATTTGCATACTAATGAGGTACATGTGCTTGTTTACTTTTGCATAATAAATGACATCTTGGCTGGATATTTGGCAGAGCAGGATGTAAAACATCAACATTTTTCGTAGTTAATCAATATTTTGATTTTATGATTGTCAAAGATAAGAATACTACTTGGCAAGAATATGTAATTTTAAAAAAAGAAGTATATTTAGGAGCCACTTCAGAAATAGCTGGAAATTTCATCCCAATTCTAAAGCAAATTCAACAACAAAAATTTCTTTTAATAAAACTTAAGCCGCAACTTGCACAGCAATCTTTAATACCAAACACTGTAACGCAATATAATCCAAAGTCATATGAGCTTAAGTGCTGAGAAACGATAGTAAGAAAACACTACACTTTTTACTTCTGCAACTAAGTCATTATGCTTTTACAAGGGCCGATTTTCTTTTTTTCCAATAAAAATACTGAAATTCCTAACATAACCAGATCGGAGTGTCTGAGGCAGCATCTGTCCTTTGATGTCAGGTGGCATGATGTCGTGCACAGGGACAGCCCTCATGGTAGGTGTTCTGCACCAAGTCCGAAGTGAAGTACAGGCCCTGCCAGATAGGGAGTTTCGAGCCCAGTATAAGAAGCTGCAGTATGTGCTACCCAGCCTGGGGCATTTGCTACAGCTACATACTATCTAAGTAAAGCTGAATGAGAGAGGGGACTAGACGGGAGAGGAAGGGGGAAGAATGAGAATCATTGCTAATTACAGTGCTGATCTCAGGTGATGTTGGCACCGTCAAACCAGGAATGCCAGCCTTAGAACTCTGTGTTCTTGGTCATAGTCCTCAGACTGTCAGAGCAACCTTAAAGCTCACATAGTCTTGGTCGCCCAGATTTGGGCTAGGGTTTTTTTCCCCTTTCTTCTTTTCTGAGCTCCTGACTGGCAAGTTTTCTCATTCCCAAAATGTCTTGTCTTCCTTTAGCTAAAGAGCCCAAAGAACTATTCTAGGAATGGCTGCAAGCTGTGGATCTCAGGCGCCTTGTGATGGCTAAGGAGGTACACTTGTTGGCATTCTAGGGGTTTTGGAAAGGTCCATGAGCTGCCGACAGTGCACGTCCTTATATGGAAATGTCAGTTAGAAAACTGTCATCAACAGGCAAAAATCCCACAAAGTCAATGAGGGAAATTATACCAAGACAGACATACTAGGCTGAAGAAAATATAGTAATAGAAGCTGGTTTCCATTGGGCGAAACCTGAAGAGGTGAAAGGCAAGAGCCTGTCAAGAGCCACAAGGCCCACGAATGGATAGAGGCCCCAGTAAGTACACCCAGCCTATTAAATGCAACTTTCCCCAGCCAACTCAGAGATCAGAATGACAGGGCAGAAGGCACACAACCTTGAGGAATGGGACCCACCACTGCTCTAGGCTCCAAGCTGGTTGAGTGATTCACCTCAGCCCCTGTAGACCTGTATCCTGAAACCTAGTTATTAGGGAATTACTCTGAAATGTACTACCAAGTAATATAAAATAATGGAAGGTAATGACAGTAAATTATAAAACACATGAAGAAAAACGAGAAATCAGGGTCACTATAAAACCATAGTGATGATTCACACAAAGCAAAGAAACCTCCTTCTAAACTGTAAGAATCTCAATTCTGGATGAGCCCACTCAAGTGGCCATCAACGACACCACCCAGCACTGTGCTGCACATCTGCACCTCAGCAGCTCTGATTGATTCCTTTAGTAGGGGAAGGATAAGTGACCATTGCTTGGTGATAAGTTGAAAAAAACACACCAATTGCCTGAAGATAAATAAAGCTGTATCTTTAAGCACAATCTGTCCCTGGGAGGAGCTGGGTGTGGTGGCCTTTACTGGTACTCCCAGACCACAGAGGTGGAGGAAGGGCAATCAAGATATAGGCCAGCCCGGGCTAATATATACAGAGACCCAGTCTCAGAAAAAAACAAACAAAACAAAACAACTTGTCTCTGTGCCCCCTGATTGATGAGAGGGAGATAACCCAGTCCAAAGCCATGCAAATTATTTCCTAGCCTAGTAAAATAAAAAGCAAAATGCACTGACAAACAAAGCAGAGCTGAAAAACTATAGGAGCAAATACAATTAAAACATTGTACCCTTTACAGAAAATCTTCATGGCTCAGTCTCTTCAGATGCACTGTGAGTAGAAAAACATTTACTGTTTTCACTTAACTTTCAAACACAAATGTACATGAAGTTGTGAGCTACATGGGGCAGTATTTTATAGTGATCTACCACAGTTCTTTAACTTGACTTAGGGTATCATTTTAATTGGTCTCTTGTTACTGTGATATAAATTCTTTGCAAAAGCAATTTAAGGAACGGTGGGCTTATTTTGGCTCCAGTGTGGTACAGAAGTCATGGCCTGTAGTAGCTGAGGGTGACTGTGGCTACAATGTATCCAGTAAAGAAAGAGAGCAGAGAAGCTCTGCTAAGCTAGCTTCTGCAGTCTAGGACCAAGCCAGCCAGCATGAAAGAGGTAACCCCATCCTTCCCCGAAAGTCTCCCCCCCCCCCATTCACTTTATTCTAATCAAGATAATCCCTCACGGGCATGGCCAGAGACTAGTTCAATAGCCCCCACAGATCTGTCTCATAGGTGAATCTCGACCTTGACAGTCAATAGTAACCACAAAGATGCCATCCCAGATAATGGGGTGCTGTGATACTCAATCATGGCCTCCACACTTGTCAAAACTCCGTGAGTAAAAAAATCCAAGAACTGTGCATTTCAGTAAAGGAAAACACCTCTAATTAACAGTGTGCTTTTGGGGGAAAGTCTACAATTTACTTTCAAGTCCTCCCCCCCCCCCAAGAGGATGTTTGGGATGTAAATTAATTAATTATTTTTTTTAAAAAAAGGATGTAAGAGGGCAAATGAACAGATGAGACCCCAAATGTGCCAAATGTTAATGCATGGTGTGAGGGGAATAAAGGTGCTCACTATAAAGTTAAGTTTATTAAATGTTTACAGAGGTTCATAATAAAATAGGAGAACAGTAGGTGTGCGTCACTGAAAACAGCATAATATTATTACACAGCCATTAAAATGATTATTAAACACGTTTAAAGGCATGGAAAATTTCTCATAAAATCTTACTCTTTTCAATGTAGAATTAAAACAACATATAATCTTAATAGGATTAAAAATTTTGTCTTGAAAAATTTTGGATGCAAATGCACCTTTCAAATGCCAACACAGGGAGGGGCTCTGGGCAGCCAGCTCAGTAATTAAGAGCACTTGCTGCTTTTCCAGGAGAGAGGTTCAATTCTCTGCTCTGCACCCACGTGGCTGCACACAGCAATCGGTAACTCCAGTGCCAGGGTATCTGACGCCCTTTTCTGGCCTGTGTGGTACCAGGCACATGGGGCACATTCAGGACAAACAATCATATACATAAAATAATAAAATAAATAAATATTTTACAAATTAATTAAAAATTAACATGCTACCAGCTACTTGTCAATGTGTAATAAAATTATGAGTGACTGAAGAATTTTACAAATTCCATTAAAAAGTCAAAATTAATAGATGCTCTTTAAGGAACAATGGGATTCTGATCCACTCAATGTGAATAGAAAATATTCTACTTTTAAAAAATGCTTTAATATTTAATAATCCCAGCACTCGGGAGGCAGAGGCAGGCGGATTTCTGAGTTCAAGGCCAGCCTGGTCTACAGAGTGAGTTCCAGGACAGCCAGGGCTACACTGAGAAACCCTGTCTCGAAAAACAAAAACAAAAAAAGCTTTAATACATTTTTTTGTTTTGTTTTTTCCTACCAAACAGAAGAGCTGAACAGCACAGCACATGAAGGTGCTGGTGACTTCCACTCATGCCTGCAGCTGAGTGCAACAAGTCCAGCACTGTGGTATCCTGTACCACGTAGCCCCTGGCCCAGGAAAAGATCAAAACCCAGAAATCTGAGGACAGCTTCTACTCAGTCCATTTTTGCAACACTGCAAAGCTGATCAATTCTAAGCCAAAGCACCTTTAGACAAGGGTGATCTGTATTAGTCTTTCAAATCAGGAAAGACCTTTGTTTTAAATGGAGCAAGCATTCAACATCCTAATTAGTAGTAAGCCTTTGTCTTCACACCTACCAGCTGGGTGAGACTGAGGAGCCCTGAGCCTCCTCATACCAAGCAGAAACCAACTGGAAATTAAACAGAGGGTTAACCTCAACAAGCAAGATTAGCTCACTCTGTGTGGGTGTGGTTCCTCATGTACTTCATCTCAGCACAGAGGGCAACACAGGGTCTAATAGACTTTGGGGCTAGTAAATGGAACTCTGAGTCTCTGATTGCCTTCCCAGGTTCAGGGCTTCCTAACTGGAGACTGTCCTACTAGACAGATGAAGTCTAATGCCCATCTGACTTACTGACCCGAATCTGCCTAAGATCCCTGGTATCTAGAGTCACAGCCTGGTTCCATTAATCATCCACCACACTGCTCAAACACTGGCCTCACTGGCATCGCACAGAAAAGCCATTCCAGTTCTAAGGGCAAATTTCCAGCAATTCTTGTCTCCAGGGCAGTGGCTGCTTAGATGCTTTCCTCCAAGTATCTACTGGGATACACCCCAGATGATGTGTGAGGGGTGGGGGTGGGGAGAGCTTAGCCCATGATTTTATGGTTCTTAGGGACAGGAAGCTTTCTGTTCTCCTTTTGCTTCCACTGGTCCTGAGTATTACAAGTGATTTAATTAGGGAAAGGCAATAACTGGGCTATAGGGGAGGGGCAGGATGTGTAAGAAGCCGCTGGGGGCCACTGTGCAGTTCTGATGCCACGGAAGGGCTTCAAGAGCAGTAGGCGGGTTTGGGGCTACAGATGAGCAGGGGGCAGAACAGACAGAAGGGCTATAACAGAGACACCTGCTTGATCAGCCGTCTTGATCATCTCTCCATGAAGAAGGTGGCTAGGAAAGGGTTAAGCTGGTAGTGGCATTCTGCGAAAGTGCACAAACAACCCAAGCTTTAGGTGCTGAAAAATCAAAGGCAGTTTGGTTATCTTCGGGGCTGAGTGCCTTTCTTTAAGTGAATGCACTGGATAGGTGGCTCGACACTCCAAACCACATACATTTCTGCTACTGTATTACATTTATGCCACACAATATGGCACAATTTGAAAGCATGGGCAGTTGCCAGACCAAATGTTTCTAGTGCTGCCCCTCAACAGCTAATCAAGAGAACCACCATTTGAGCCACTGCTAGACCCCCACTTGGAAAGCCCAAGGCACCAGCTTCTGATGCGGAGACCATGAAGCAGAACCTGGGAAGCATCCTTCCAGCAACCTGGCAGCACCGAGTAAGCTACTACAGCTGGTGCCTTGCTGAGGCTGCAGCACGGTGAACCAACTCACAAGGCAGAAACCATAGACAGGGACAAAAGAGGCCTTCTCGGGCACCGTTCTGTGTGCACTCCTGATGAAATGCAGGATTGCAGCACTCCTGAGCTGTGCCTGTGTGTCTCCACAGGAGCAGATATGCTTGTTCCTTGAACAGCCTTATTTGGTGGCTTCTAAATGACGTCAAATATATAGTCAGCTCCTCCTCTGCTGTGCTGAGGCTGTGACCAAGACAACTTATACAAGAGTTCACTAGGGCTTATAATTCCAGAGGCTTAGAGTTCTTGATCATCATGGCAGGAAGTGTGGTGGCCAGCAAGCAGCCATGGTGCTGAAGCTGTAGCTGAGAGCTTCTATCTTGGGACAACACCACAAGCCAGAGGGAACTAACTGGGAAACAGCATGGACTTTTTTGAAACCTCAAAGCGGAGCCTGAGTGACACACCTCCTCTGAGAAGGCCACACCTCCTCTGAGAAGGCCACACCTTCTAATCCTTCCCAAAGAGTTCCTCCGAGGCCATTCTCATTCAAACTACCACACTGCTTTGACAGGAACTTCCTTATTTATAATTGGGAATAACAGCAACGTCTCACTCTGGGTATGGTGGTGAATGCCTTTAATCCCAGCACACTGGAGGTAGAGGCTGGGGCATCAATGTGAGTTTCAGGCTAGCCAGGACTGTCTCAAAAACAAAAACAAGCAAGTAATAATAGTCATAACTGCCTGAGAGAAAGATTTCCTGTAGGAATGAGTGAGGTAGTGTGATTCATATTTGCCAGCCATAATGAGCAAAACTTAGGTTAAAAGCAAGTATGCCTTTTCCTGGTTAAAATTGTAAGTGCTAAATCACCAGGCAGTGATGGCTGCACAGGCCTTTAACACCGGCACTTGGGAGGCTTTTTTTTTTTTTAAAGCACAGAAAGAGTTACTATGAATCACTAGTTTCTTCTCTCTAAGAGAAACCCAATGTTCAGAAAACAGTCTCCATTCTGCATAGGAATGTATACTTTGAGGACAAACCTCATCACTGTGGTTATCTGTATGTTCTTTTTGGATGATTTGGAGCCCAAGCAGTACCTCACAGTCCATATAATATCTCGTTGGGAAATATTACTGTGGGCTCATACTCACAGGAGAGATTTTAACAGTCAAACTTTCCCACAATAGGAAGGCATGGCTTCCATCACAGAGAGAGGTAAGTAGGTCAGACTTTGCATGATGTTGCTAAGTACACACGAGAGCCAATGGGAGCACTGATTTCACACACAATTTATGGGACGTGTCAAACAACTAGCACACAAATCGCAACAATGTTCTCTCCCTACCAAATCCTAAGTACCAGAGAGGAGAGTTTCCTCTTCAACATATTGACACTGTCTAACTAATCAGCTTGGTGGGGATTCAGGTCTGGGGTGGTCCCATGGGTCAGACAGCCTCAGCAAGCCTGCCTTGCACCTGCCCCAGGACACCCCTCCCATGGCTTTGCCTCTCTCTTGGACATTTTAACCAGCTCCTTTCTTTCCGATCCCCTGATCATTTCCAGGTTTCTGATTTATCTTCCCCAAAACTGAACATTGGACGGGAGCTCAGCCTCCTTCACAAGGCTGCCTCTTCACTCGGCAAGAACATCCGTTTTGTTCAAAATAAGAGCATCATGAATGGGCAGAGTTGTTTGTGGGTTAGTACACTGGAGTGGAGGATGTCTTTGGGTATGTAGCTGGCAAGTCCCTTCAAGCTACAGAACATGTAGATGTTCTCGGTACTCACAAAATGATCACGAATGAAACCGACAAGGAGAAAGAACGGAGAAATGGAAACACAAGCAGACAGACACAAGCGTAATGCTGAAGGCTAAGGGGCTGCGTTCCACTTTCCATTTTCTCTTGTTGCCTCTGCTGATCCTAGATCCCAGGCCTTCCAGTAACCTGTGGGTGACGCTTCTTTCCACATGGCAACCATTGTTACTGCTCAGCTCTCCATCACTTTTGGGGCTCCTCTCAGATATCAAGGAGATGTGTCTTCTGTTGTCAAGGATTCCTCTCCCTGTCCACTCCCCTCGTGTACCTTCCAGCCATAAGGTATCATCCTTTCTTTCTTCTCCTCTCTCACAACCTAAGGAAGACTTGATCATCTGGACTATTTCCAGAAAGCCTCTACCCTAGGGGCATCACCTTGGTGTGGCTCTCTTCTATCGATCCTGGGCTACTTAATAACATGGTGGGTTGGGAAGCCACCATGACAGGGCTACTTTTATTAACAGAGGGGAGGGGTGGTGAGAGGGAGTGCCCATGTGTACATGCAGGGATGTGTCCTATCTTATCACACCCCCCTTATTCCCACTGAAACTGTAGCTTGGCTGAAGCCAGCAAGTTCAGTCATGCTCTCTGTTTCTGTTCCCTACAGTTTTGGGGCTATAGAACCATGTGGTCACACCCAGTGTCTTACAGGGGTGCTGGGGATTTGAACTCAGGTCCTAGGGTTTGCACCACAAGTACTCTCACCCACTGGACCATCTCCCCATCTCCCTCCCATCTATGTTATTTTTATTACTGATTTTGTCCGTTGGTAATTTTACATATGTATACTGTGCACTGTGACGGCTCTCACGGGCACCCCCTCTTCTTACCTTCCAACCCTTATCAAACCTTACGCTCTTCCCACAAATCTTTCCTATATTCATGTCTTTTCGTTTGTTTTGTTGTGTTGCCCACTGAGTTTAAATAGGGGTGTCAATATGACCGTGGGTTTAGAGCTGTCCACTGGAGTCTGATGGGCTCACTAGTGGGTTTGCAAGTGAATACATTGACTCCACTCTCCAAGAATCTATCTAGTTGAGAAGGGCCACAGAAACAGTGTCCCAACCCATGATGGACCATTGACAGGGCAGGTGTGTGACAGGTGTGTGACGGCCCCAGTGCTGTTGCGTTGATGACTGAAATGGTTGTGTAAACCCCAGAAGATGGCGCTTTGTAGCCTCTCTCCCTATCTTCCCTCTTTTGCATTCTTTCTGCTCCCTCTTATAAATATCTTGCTCAGTGCTGAGCACTCACAGACCTCTTATTCTCAGTCCTTAAGCAGTCATGAGTCTTCTGAACTTGCCACATTCACTGCTCCCCATCTGCTTATAATGCCACTTAGGCGCCTGAAATATGGCGACTTCTCTGGCTGAAGTACACGTTCTGTGCTGCACAGCCCTTGCAGGTATGTGGGCATTGTCACCTATGGGGAATGTGCAACCCAATGTCATGTGCCCATCCTGCTAATCACCACTGTGTCCTTACATGTCCTCCCTAAATACCTCAACCCATAGAGACTTAAACCACTGATCACTGGGGACTCAAACAGATAATAACACACCAATGTTCCAATCACACAGTTCACAGCAGCCAAATGGTGAGCCAGTGTCTGTCAAAAGATGGATAACCAAAATGTGGCTCCTTAGGTAGAAAGAAGGAAAGCAACTCTGATATGTGGATTAACTATGAAAACATCATGCTAGGTGAAATAAACAAGACAGACAGACAACTGTTGTATGATTCCACTAGTACACTACACCTGGGATCTACAAATTCACAGAGACAGAAGAGAGAACAGTGTCACCACTGGACAATAATGGACAAGGGCAGTCAACTAACTATGGCTTAAGAGGTGCAGAACACCTCTCTGGGATGATGAAGATGTCCAGGACATAGTAGTGCTGGCTGCCTAACACCAAGAGTAATGCCACTGAATTATACCCTCAACGAAAGTTAAAATGGCAACTTGTCTGTTGTGGATATTTACTGTAATAAGAAAAAATTACATCTAGATTTAGTTTATTTTAAGAATGTGTAAGGTACACCCACAACTCTCATATGGGTGCCATGGCTCAGCTTGGGGTGTCACAATGAACCCTCATGAGTAAGTGCTTGCCCCCTGAGCAGGGCTATACACTTCCTCTTTCTCTCCTTTTATGGCCACCCAGCTAAGATTAGCCAGCTCTGTTTTCAATCTGTAAAATACACACTCAAGAGGACTCATACTGTTTATAAACGTCGTGAGGCAGCTTTTAAACAGACTGAAGCTTTGGGAGGGGGGGGTTCTCCATTGGCCTTGTTTTTCTTTTTTTAATAGTAATACGCTTTTTATAATTTTTTTCCTTACACCTCCTGTGCTGATACTTGAAGTCTGTCTATTCTCATAACTACCGTGGATTTGCTTTCCAAGTAAATCACCTCTCCTTTATTCATGAAAAGGCGTTTCTAAATTTTACCAAGAACAACACTAGAGGGGGAAATTTCAATCCTTCAGAGTTAGGATTCGTTGGAGGCATCGGTTTTACGTCCCAGAAAATACCTTCTGCTGTGTCTTGTTTTACACGCACCTGAGAGCTCACAACACCATCTCATGGGAATATGGGAAGAAAAAACTGACAGGTTCAGAAGGTTTGGAAGGAGTGGAGGCAAGAAAACTGGAAGTGTGAGTCTCACCTCATCTCCTAGCACAGCTCTAGTACACGCTCCCTTAACCCCAGAACTGACTGGGCGTGTTTGATTTTCCATGTAGGCTTCCATTTGACCACGTGGCTTCTATTTTGTGTCTAGTCACTTATTCCATGAGAGCCATACACATTAGAGTCAAGACACCTCCTGATACACAGGACGGAGATATTATTCTTACTTCATATGTCAAAGCCCAGAAAATAGCTTGCTACCCACAGCCATATTTAAACCTGGTCCCTTGCAAGCTCAAGTGTCCCCACAGCCTCTCAAAGATGGTAACTCCATGGACAGGGCCCTGAAGGATGAATGGCTACTTCTGTGCCAACAGCATACAGGAGCTGAATGAACGGGTGAAGTCAGTCCACATCTCAGAAGGCTGCAAGGTAAGTGTATGATGCTGTGATGTTGATATTTGAGGAATTCCAAATAGGGCGAGTTGGCAAGTTGGAGGCTAGGCACTCCTCAAACAACCAAAGGTTGTAGTCATGTCATCTGTATTCTAGCAGGGAAGAAAGGAGCCCACAGCTAACGCATGCAAGTATTGGTCCACAGCAAACACAGCAACAGCACGGCAGGGCACCAGCTCCACCCTAGAAGTTCCAAGGCCCTACGACCATGTGCTCTGTGAATCTCCGTGAAAAGACCTAGAACCCCAAGCCGGTGACCCTTCCCGTCAGTCACTCCTGCGTACCAGTCTTGTATTCCACCTCCTCTGACCTCTAGTCAGTACAGGACAAGGTCTAATGTTTCCTGAGGTACTGGTACAAACAGAAAGCCTATTTCCACAACAATCGGCCATTCATGACCATTGCACTTTCTCTAGAAATGTGTGCCAATTACAAGCCTTTCCAAAGGTCCCCTGCTTGGGCAGGCAGCTTGCCCTTAAATAAGGGCCTCATTATGGCACTCTGCCTTTGAAATGTTTTCTTCTCATGAGATTTGTTTTCATGCTGCTGCTAACAAACGAAACCTCTTCAGTTGTTCTACAAGCAGGTTTTCAGAGTGCCCTTTGAGGAAAGGCTCTCAGCCTGAATTCATGATGGGGGTTGGAGGGGAGGTTTAAGTGTATGGTTCTGGCCCTAGGACGGTGATATCAGCAGCTACAAAGAGCCAGTGTTCCAGCCCAATCTGAAATCTGCAGGCTTCTTTCCGAACGGCTCCTTAATCTGCTCTGCCATATGGCTACAAACCTGCTAAGGGCTTAGGGCAGAATGGACTGAGCCTCAGGAAAGAAGTAGATAGTGCTGCATAATTTTCTTCTGCTTGGAGGAGAGCAAACACTGACTAGTGGGCACTAAGCCTTGGAGGCTAATCCCCTACAAATGATCTCGATTCACAATGAGAAAGACACCCGGAGTCTACTTTGCGCTATATCGCAACCCTCACCGGTTTTCGCCTTTTCCCTTTCCGCTCCGTGGCATGAATGACGGTCTCAGACTGTCATAACTAGAGGGAGAAAGGGAGGGAGTTTTCACAAGCTTGGCACATTCTGTTATCCTCTACTGTATTTTGAAGACTTGTTGTCTGTCCCCTCCACCCCTACCTCTATCAGTAAAACGTAAAGATCCTTTGTCCCCAGGCTACTGGTATTATCTACTGCCTGATCAAACAAACACTGGATGACTTACTTAAACATGCACAAGCATGGGCAGGTTCCAGGAAGACTCAACAGGGCCAAAGGCCACAGCTTTTATATACACACAGACACACACACACACACACACACAAAATCACACTTTTTATAGATAAAAACCACATGTTCATAGATTTACCAAGTCGTATGACTTAAGATACCAAGGCAGATACATGATCAACTGGAAAGATTTATCCCCTGTCTTCAAATCAACCCAAATCCTATGTTTGAACGAACATTCTATAAATTATCTACAGAACAAACAAATAAAAATTAGAGAAATATGAGGTGAACCATATCAGTCAGGTAAATGGAAAAACATCTCAGTGGTACCTCTCGCTCTGCTGAGAAGGGAGGCCACTGACCTTTGTGAGACGCTACTCCAGGCTCTCCCCAAAGGGCAGCTTGACAGCGTTTATCTTCTGTGCATAGAAAGTGAACATAGATTTGGAAGCCAATGATTCACCTTCTTCAAAAGGATGAGTATATCTTATTACCATGGCAAAATGCTACTGCATTTCAAGATCTAGAAAGTTTTATCAGACCGTCCCATCAGAAGAGATTCTTTCTAACCAAACCTAAATCCCCCAGAGACATGAATAGCTCTTCTGCGTTTGCACTGCTGGAAACACCCCTGTGTTTGCTCAGATGTGCTTCTGCAAAGACCCAGGTCAGGCAGAGACATAACACCTCCTTCCTGTCCCATGTCCTCTCTGCAGTATCCAGACTTCCTCAAGGCTGCTGACTCAGGGTCAACGAGCAGAAAATAGTCTTTTCCCCCTCCTACCTCCTGCGTCCTCTACTTTTGTTTCTGACTTACATTTTATTCGTGTATTATGAGACCTTTCTCATGACAAGAGTCCTTCAGAAGATGAGCTAACACTGCAAAGTCAGAGTTAGTTGTTACTGCAGGGATAGCTCACAGACCCAGTGCTGCCAAGGGTGACACATTAAACTTTCCTAAGCAAAAGCTAAAACGTAAAACAATAGGGAATAAAGTCCACACTATGGAAGGCTATGGCCTTCTGGACTCCTGGACGTTTGGGGGAAAGGACACTGAGCTGGTCCATGCTGCCTTGTGGCACATTTTCTAAAATGTGCGGGAACAGAAGTATTCATATTTCAGGGTTGTCCCCCCATCGCTGAGATATTAGAATATTAGCACATGTAAAATGAGATACTTGAAGGACCAAAATCTAAATACAAGATTCATGTATCGGATGAAGGTAAGTTTACACAGTATTTTAAAATAATTTTGAACCCAGAATAGTTTTGAGTCTGGAATTTTCCATGTGTGATGTCATATAAGTTCTCAAACTGTTTTGAACGATGGATCACTTTTTACTGTGCGATTATGAAAGCTCAGTCTCTGCTTGTACCTCTCTCCCACTCTTTCAGAAAGGCCACTGAGCTTTTTTGTTTTGTTTTGTTTTCTGTCTCTTTTTTCCCGTCTTTAGTGGCATTTGTAGAATATAGGTTAATTTTTTCCTTGTATCTGAAGCTCCCAACAGCTGTCCCTAGGGACTCTGCTGTAAGGTTCGATGGCTGACTATTCCATGGTACTAACTGTTCCCCCCAGGCATAATTGGGGAGTCATCAGTACCTCCTTTGTGCCCTGTTAATAATGTCAAATCATTTGAGGACAGAACACTGAACAACCACAGCCATTAGAAATGGCTAAAAGAAAGCCTTCATGTATGGACATACATTCCACTGAATAGTTAGGATTTACTAGATATGATTCTTCAGAATTAGAAACTTTAAAGGAAAAATCCTCAGAATTTCTGACCACACCATACATGCTAAAAGCCGACAACATCTGGACACTGGGACAAGCGGAATATCACCCTCTAACATGACAAAGACACTCACTTTTTGCTTCTCTTCCTCCCTTGCAAAGGCTCTAAATGTTTCCTTCCTCTCAAAAAAGTTTGCTTCTATACTTCAATATTGCTGAAAATCCACCTGCATACGTATTTTAAACCATTGTCTTTGACAGATAACATTCTTTATTCAAACCTAGCTAAGACTGTGCCACAGTGGAAACACAGTGAGGACTACACACCACTACAACCTCCAGGAAAGTCAAAAGCCCCACAAGGGACCCTAGTAATCTGTGCCAAAGCACAGGAAAGAACTGCCATCCCACTGTGTGCATGGTAATCCTCAGACTTCATGCTAACCTAACTGAAGATGGCTGTATCAGAACTGTGCATTGTAACTTGCTACAAAGCATCCAAAAGCATGTTCTAGGCTGGGCCCTCCCAAGGAGGACAAGGCTTTGTCTTTAAAAGGTGGTTTAGACATTAAAAATAGTTATAATCTGTCACAAATGGGTCAGGTTAACCTGGAGCCCCTGAGAGATGTCCTGGAGGATCAGGGCTACACTGGCTCAGGATGGTTTTCTGGGACTAGGTCGGTTCCAGGGAAAGGGAGCGGAGGAAGACACACGCTTGTCCTTGAAGTGCTCTTGGCAGAAGGGACAGCTGCCCCTACGATCAAAAAGAGTAGCAACCTTCCATGTCACAAGGCTGGAAAGAAGCCTCCCAGTACCTCCTCACTTACAAAGGAGCGGGAATAGAAATGTAACAACAGCAAACAAATCCAAAACAGCAACTGCAAACTTGGCATCAGGAAGCCTGGGGTCTAGAACCTCCCTGTCTGTTACATTTGTAACTTCAAACAAATCTTTTGGTGAAATGAGGGGATCTGTGGAGAAGCTGCCACCTATCTCCAGAGTACCGCTGAGAAGCAGAAGCAACCATACCACCGCATTTGGCTCTAAGCCATGCCACATAGTTAAAGCTGCCATCAGGGACAAGTTTCCCAGGGACACCAAAGCAATGTCTGTGGTGACTAACTGCCCCACCCCCAGCAGCTGGTGAAGGGCTGGGCTGCTCACACCAGGGGGCCTCTTTGATTCTGCAAAGCAGACTGCATCAAAGAGTATGGACGTTTAGAGACTTTCAGATATCCTCCGCCTGTAAATGATGTCCTTCCCAACATCGCTCCTCCCACAAATATCCCTGTTCGACACACCGTGGAGAGATGGAGATGATTGACAAGGAAAGAGATAAGAGCAGAGAGCATAAGGGCAGAGAAGTGCAGCAAGGTAGCATCACCAGACAAACTATCACTCCTGGGAAGCCAGGTGAACGTGGCTACCGAAGAAATACAGAAAGAGAAAGGTGCACAAACATTCCCCATAGACGTCTTACTAGATGACCCAGGTCCATTTTCTCCCGGACCTCACCGGTGTTTCATTATGTTTCACATAGGCTGATCATAAGGACTGAATCATTTATGCCTTGCGTATTCACAACAACAATGAATATTCATATAGCCATTGCTTTATAAAGATGACTGATTAAGGAAAAGATGAATGAAGTAGGTGAGAAATACCTGGAAGTGGGTGCCTGTCATCCAAATCTACAGAAAAGCATCCGGACTGGTGATAGTTTGGAATAAAAATTAACAAACGTAAGAGATTTAAAAACTATAGCCAGATAATAGGATATGAGATGGCTTTGTGTTAGTCACAATTCACAACACACTCCAGATGTTCTGACACTGTGTAGCGGTGTGTCTGTGGAGCTCACACACTCTGCTCTGTGTGTGCAATGAACCTAACTAAGGCCATGCATGACAGGTCTTCACTTGGACTGAGTCTCAGGATGAGGCTAGATATCATCCCTTTGTAGCACAGAGTGGACTGCGTACAAACGATGGAGAGAGAAGATGGTCAATTCCCATGCTCAGCTTTTTTTTTCAGCTGAGATACCAACCCACTGCAGGCACAGCGTCCACATGGGCCCACTAGGTCACACTTCACTTCCTGGATGGAGAATTCTGGGGGATGGGGTTGGTGGTGAGACAAGACTGCCTGGTGTTCTGAGGGATGAAATCCTTTGTCTCCAGCCCAGGAAGTCTCAGGTCTTCTGCATCCAGAGAGAAGCAGCTAGCTCACTTTTAAGACTACAAGTAGGCTAAAATCTAGTTCCAAATGTCAATCGCTTTGTTTTAAATAATGATGTACTCCAATTTTTAAAACATGGCTTTAGGGGCTGAAGAGATAGCTCAGCAGTTAAGCATGTCCTTCCAGAAGACAGGGACTGTCCCTAGCACTCACAGTAAGTGGCTCACAAATGCTCATAACTCCAGCTGTAGAGCATCTCATACCATCTGGCCTCCACAGACATGTGCGATTGTGGCATACATCCACACTTACATATACATACACACACACACACACACACACACACACACATGAAAACAAAGAAAAATAAATCTCTGAAAAAAAATTTACAAATTTGGTTCAAAATTTACAATTGAGCCAAAGTAATTGGATTACAAAAAAAAAGAAGAGAAAACAAACAAAACACATGCTCTTAAACGGGATTTATCTAGCACATGACGTTTAAAAACACCACTGCCATTCTCTGAAGACGGTCTTTTCCATATTTTCCTCTCAAAACCCAATTACATGTGTGCGTAACGACTTCTGTCTAAAACATGTGCAGACTCGGCCAGGAAACCCAACTGCCTAGAATAGAAATCCAGCCAATTCTTTCTTCTCTCGTCCACTCTCAAGGGTTCCTGGACTTTTGTTGATGTCAGCAGTAAAAGCTGGGATTGGGAATGGAAACCCTCCCCTGCATGCCACTCTCTTTCCAGAAGATCCAAAGAGCCAAGTTAGAAATGATGATGTGCTGTTTGCCCGCCTCGCTATTCCTCATGGCTCTGCATTTCCACCTCCCTGTAGGAATGGTGACTGCACAGAACTCGAGCCCCTCCATATTTTCAGAGTAGGCCAGTGGAGGGTACTGATATCCACTGATGGTGGATCTCACTCAACAACTTCTGGTACTTCTCTGTGATTATATTCTCAGTATCATTCTGCTAGGATCGATACCTGAGTTGCTAGCAATGAAACTTTGTTGAATGGTTAGCACAAGAACCTTGGAAGTACTCTGCGTGTCGACAAAATAAAAATTAATACATTTTTAAAATGTGCGACCGTGTTTTCTCTGCATGTACAGAAGTGTGTGCATGTGATGTGAGCACGGTGCTTGTGGAAACCAGAAGGGGGCCTTGGATCCTTTGGTACTGGAGTCACAGACAGTTGCAAGCCACCGTGGGGATGCTAGAGACCTGGGTCCTCTTAAGTGCTCTTACCACTCACTGAGACATCTCTGCAGTCCCCAAGTCACTCCATTCTAAGGCTGGAAACTTTGTACTCTTCTTCCTTAGCTGTTTCTGGTGCCTTCGTCTGAAAGAAAAGCACTACCCTAGTCCTTTCTTAAGCATTTCTTCCTCTGAGAAAAGAGTTAGGTAAGTAAGCTTTCCTCCAAATCAAACATGAAAACAATTTACAACTACTACAGAATACTACAAAGCTTCAATAGACAGTTATAGCTAGACATGACTTTGAAAACTACCAATTCTCTTAGTCCACAGGCAACCAGTATGTGAGAACTAAAATATCAAATGCTGTCTTAGTCCAGGTTTCTATTCCTGCACAAACATCATGACCAAGAAGCAAGTTGGGGAGGAAAGGGTTTACTGAGCTTACTCTTCCACATTGCTGTTCATTACCAAGGGAAGTCAGGACTGGAACTCACATAGGGTAGGAACTTGGAGGCAGGAGCTGATGCAGAGGCCATGGAGGGATGTTACTTACTGACTTGCTTCCCCCGGCTTGCTCAGCTTGCTCTCTTATAGAACCTAAGACTACCAGCCCTGGGATGGCACCACCCACAAGGGGCCCTCCCCCATTGATCACTAATTGAGAAAATGCCTTGCAGCTGGATCTCATGGAGGCATTTTCTCAAGGGAGACTCCTTTCTGTGTGATAACTCTGGGTTTGTCAAGTTGACACAAAACCAGCCAGTACAAATGCACAAGACTTTTCAAAATTACTGCTCTAAAATACAGGGGATTTTTATTTATGAGTAGCCATGATGTTTATACATCTTACTGTTTAATGGACACATCAACTGTTTAATGCTCTCGTTTAGCACACGTGGCTTCATATTCAGTGCAGCCCCAGCCCCAGATCTCTTCTCCCCAGACTGATGCCCTCAGGATGCCGCAGAGCAGCAAGTCTGCTCTACCACCCACTCCTCTCACCTTCAGCTCACACACACATCAACAGCCCATTCAAGGTGCCACCATGCTGGCTTTGCCTCCAGTTCCTGGTGTAAGTGGATCTTAAACACTACGCGCAAGTGAGTGAGATACATTCAAAAGGGAGCTACATGGGCTCTGTCTGCCCAATTGTGGGTATTTCTATTCTAACCTGGTCTTTCATAATGACAGATAACTTCTATTGCAATGCACACTTAAGCTCCTGGCACTGTGCACCGTGCCAATCTTACCTCAACTACATCATTCAATCTGCCCATAAGCCTGGCTCTGCACTGGGTCATTGGGATTCTAATTTCATTTGAGTTCACTTCAGGCTTCCTCTATGGTAGAAAGGCCACATAAGGCTAGAGGCCAAGAATACAGAAATATTTTCAGGGCATTGGCATATAGGCTATGAACACAGCATCCCAATATTAAAAAAACAGGAGGAGAGCATTCAGGATTCTATTCGAGATAAATTTACATAGCCACTCTTGAGCACAGCCCCATAATAGTAGTAACAACGTTAGTTACATCCTTAGAAGCATGGATTAAATATCATGTTACGCTCCTGGGTGGTCGCTGGAAGAGGCATATTTAACATATATGCCTATAAAATTTGAAACATAAAACCCATAACTTGGCACAGTTCCCTTCCAGGGCCTTTTATGACAGAACCCACACAAGCTATGTCCAAACATGTCAAAAGTCTATTTAAACATTTAAGAGAAAGTGTAGAGTTAGCAGCAGCAGTCTGACCTGTATTTCTACATAAACTTTATTCTCCACAAAATCCAGACAGCACAGACCCAGTACTGATGGAGAGACAGTCCCTGGATGATGGACAGGTGCAGTCACATGCCTCTGCCCAGTGTATCTGCTGACCAGTCTTCTTCATCCTTGGGACACATGAGGGCAGTGGTGACCTGGCACAGTGACCTGGCCTCAGGGCACCCTGCAGCTATTAAAGCCTCTACCCAATCCTAGTGCTACACTGCTCACTGGCAACTTTATCAGCCCGTAAACAGAGAGGAGCTCCGAAGGCCTTGGTCCAGCAAGGCCGGCGGGCACTTCTCAAGGCTCCCACAGGGAACTTGTTTCATCTGTAAGTCGCTTCACTGTCACAAAGATGAAGTGCTCTAGGACAAGCCTCTGAAGTCAGGCAAATCGCTACAGTGCATTAAAAATGTATTAATAATCATGTTGGTCCAAAAAAAAACAACATTTAAGTCCCATTCTTCTGGATGTAGGCACTTGGGGTCGGAATACGTAACCTCAAGAGCGCACAGAAGTCAATACTTCCTTCCTGGCCTCCACCTAATTGTAAAGATGGACATCTGATCAAAGGTGAGAAACAGCCTTGGTACTAGTGCCTAGCTCTCTTTGAGAAAGTAGTAGGTATACCCTTAAAGAATGCAAGCTTGGGTTCCTTCCAGGACCCTTTGTTCTAGCCGCACACAGTCATAAAATGTCACCAAGTTAACACTGGCTTTACTGTCCCCCTCTAGGGAGTCACAGAAGCGGATTTCAAGTAGCATCTTAGGTTGTCTTCTTATAGCTGCATCACTCGGAGATCACAAAGGCAGAGTAACAGTCTCACAAAGGGACACTGCGGTCCCCTCTTTGTAGCTGCAGACGTTTAAGTTCAGGTCATTAAGCCACTTGTCCAAAACCACCTGGCTGCTAAACGGCAGACCAGAGCTTGTGTGTAAATAACACCAAGCACATTCTGGATACGACTCACTGTGACTGACACCACTCTGAATGGAAGGGGGGGGGGAGTATCTTTCAAGATATCTAACAGAGGGCCATGCCTTCCAGGGTCTCCTGATTATGGAAGATTGTCATTGTCAGAAACACCACTGTTTAAGTTGCTTTCTTACCACATAGATCTTTGCTAAAGCATCCTAAACACCCTCCCCTCTTCCATTCTGCCCCAGTGTCCACTCTCTTCCAGAATATACTAAGACTATGCTATGCTCTTCTCAAATGCTGCTGGAGCCTACTGTTTCAAATGCATCCAACAACCCAAGCAGGACACGAGACCCACAGGGCTTGTCCTTGATCAGCACAGCCTCCCTAGGCTCACCTCTGACCACTCGGCATCCTGCATCCCTTGATAGAGTAACGGCCATATGCCCCAGGCCAGAAGACTTTCTTAGCTTCTGACCACAGGCCTCCTCAAACCTGACTTAATGGTATTACTGAGACCACTAGCTGATCCAGATGCCCTGTGGTACATCTATCTGACTTTCGGTCTGTTTATCCATGCCAGCAAGCAATGAGAAGACGCTTCTCAAAGAACACCCCAGAAAATTCTCCTGAGTAGCTGAAGCTGCCAAACAAATACAGAAAGTGACCAAATGATTCTCAAGGTCATGTGGGGCCAGTCCAGGGTCTCCGCATGAAACGAAACTGTAAGTGGAAATGATGTACATGTCACTTGCAGGGCGGACCACAAGCTCCTGGTGTCATCTATCCGTATATGTAAGAAACGGCTTGGATGACAGGGAGAGCCCTAGAAGCAACTATGACACTTGACTGGAAGATATACAGATGCCTGGTCAGTCCGGTTTATTAACCACACAGCATCCTCCACTGAAGCCTCTCTCTGATCCACCAACATTTTGGAAAAACTGAGGAAACCCTCCTGAACCAATGTAAGCACACCGACAACCCCCTCCCCCCAAACACACACACCTTCTTTTCTATCAGAAACTTCAGGGACTGGGAGATGGCTTAGTGGGTAAAAGTGTTATCTGCTAGGTCTGAGTTTAAGGCCCAAAACCCACATGGTAGAAGCAGAGAACTGACTCGCACGAGTCTTGCTCCCAGACCGCCACATTTGCACCATGGCACACACATATGCTAAAATAAACAAATAAATGTTTTTCTGGTTGTCTGAATTTCCATCCCTGGTTAGTTATAAATCTATTCCCATTAGTTATTTTTGTTTTCTTAGTTATAATAATTGGTTTCTTTAAATCTGTTGGGATTTTCTTTTTGTTAAATGTTTTCTCCAAATACGGATTCATAAAATACCTCACTGTCAACAAAATACAAGCAGAACCCAAGGGGGGTGGATTTTTTTTCTAAACTGAAGTAGAAATGTTTACTATTGGAAAGAATGCTTCTTGGCCGACCTCCTGGGACAGAAACAGCAGCTAATAATCACAAGCAGCTCCTTGAATGCCTGTGTTCTCAGCTGCTCGGAGAAAGCCTGCTGGCTTGGGGATCATCCACTGTCCTCATGGCTGGTCTCAGATATTTAGCTTGCATGCAGCTCACTCATTCATGCACACATGCGCTCATCCATGCAGTCAACAAATGCCTGCCACATTTCTACTGCCTTCCCTCACAGAGCTGTGAGGTCAAGCAGGGAGGTCACAAAAAGGGCTTCTACAACCCTGAGAGAGCCCTCCAACTGTGTTCCTCCAGGGAATGTGAGCTTCATCAGGTAGACAGCAAGGAAAAGAGCAGAGCATATGAGTCAAACGTGTGGGGTGCACCCCAGCAAAGTATGCACAGGGGTGCCTAGCAGGTGCCCACGTGAATCTCTAGGTTCTTGGGAACAGGATGAAAACAAGAATGGAAGTCCTCAGGGGTAGCTGGGCCTGCCCACGACTTTGTTGGGGGAGGGGAAGGTTGCAGCAGGCTCTAGTGGCAGCTTTGTGCAGAATTTACCAGAAGAGAGGCCCTGAGGCAGACGTCAGCCATGAGACTGCCAAAGCAGAGAGGTCTTGGGAGTCTTAGCTTCATGGAGGCAGAGGAAGGGAGCGACAAAACAAAACCAGAGAGCTCTGTAGTGTGGCAGCTGACTGGGGTGTTGGCTGATCTTCCAAGGAGACCTGGCTGAGGTTAGGCCTGAAGATCTGGATTGCTGTCAGTACAACTCAGAAGTGACAATGGGGCCAATCAACTCCTCCTGACCCACTGGGGTCAGGGTTACCACAGCACAGAGTACACATGAAAAGGCAGAAAGAATAGAGGCCCCCACCGTGTACTCAAGCCATCTATTATGGGGATGCCCTTAGAGTGCAAAAATCCCTCCAAATGAATTGCTACCAAGAGACACCATCAAAAGGAAACAGACCACACAGGCCACTGATTCTGTGCTCACACGCTGCGTGTCATATCAGGTCCCATGAGGATAAAATCTGCTGCACAATTTAATTTCTCTGCTTATTTCAGTATTGTGTGTTGACCTGTGACCCCAAGAAGATATGTTCAAGCATTCACTCTGACAGCAGTGAATGTAACCTTATGCAGAAAAAGGGTCTCGACAATGCAGTCAGGTGGAGATGGGGTTACGCTCGAGGTCAGTGAATTTGATCCGCCTTGGTTAAGATCCTCAGAAGCAAAAGGAAGAGAAACACACACTCAGAGAAAGCTATGTCTGTGATCACATGGACACACAGACAGAAAGGAGGGATGGCAGCTATGACAGAACATCCGAGATGGCTGGCACCCACAGAAGCGACGAAAGGGGAACAGACTCTTATGTAGAGCTTCAGCACACATGGCCAGCCACCACCTTGACTTCAGACTCCTAGTCCCCACAACTATAAAATAACAAGTGTCTGTTTTTAAAGCCACCAGCTTGTAACCTGTTGTACCAGTAGCCAGTGGAAAGTCACAGAGCCAGTAAGCACTAAGAAGCAGGTAGCACCAGAGACGCACACCAGGGATGGTGTCAACCTGCCAGTCCAAAGACTGACCTCTCAGATTTCCATCAGGAAGGCCAGGCCAGTACAGTAAACTAAAGGAGAATGCGTTCTGTGATCCAAAGCAGGCTCCAACACAAAGGCCATTGTGAGGAGAGAGAAGGGAACTGGCCAGGGCAGGCTCTCCAGCTTGGTCTTCAACTGCCTGCCCTGTTCCCATCAGAAATGGTATCTGAGAAGACAGTCAACCTTTGGCCTGGCAGGTTGACACTGTCCCTAGTGTGTGCCTATAGATTTAACCATTAAAAGGAGGACCCACTTGAGTAGGTTGACCCTGATCCATTTGGACCAGGTTCCTAATTCATCTCCTGTCTCTTTTCTCTAAGAATGGACATCCACCCACACTACCCAGCCATTGCCTTTGCATTTACACTAAACTACATTTAAAGTCACAAAAGGATAGAGATTGCCTATCAAGAGGTCAACCTGATTTTTTTAAAAAAAAAAAAGTCCTACTATTTGTGCATCTAACCCTCAGTAATTAAATTATTACCCTTAGATTTAGTGAGGTAATGCTGCAAACAGTATCCTGATAACTCTAGGGCCCAGCCTACTGTCTAAGACAATTAGCAAATGGCCTAGAAAACTGGTCATCCACATAGAAGAGATGGAACAGGCAATCTGCTCATATTGACCAAGATAAACCCCATTTGATCCAAGAACTTAATTGTATGACTCAAACATTCAATTACATTAGAATATATCTTGAGCTTGCTGCATATAATAAACGTAAAGCTTACACAATATAAATCTCTAGTCTTAAAAAGTGGCACAGAATGGTGAATGTACTGACTGGCTTTGTGTGTCAACTTGACACAAGCTGGATTTATCACAGAGGAAGGAGCCTCCCTTGAGGAAATGCCCCCATGAGATCCAGCTGTAAGGGCTTTTCTCAATTAGTGATCAAGGGTGAGAGGGCCCATTGTGGGTGGTGCCATCCCTGGGCTGATAGTCTTGGGTGCTATAAGAAAGCAAGCTGAGGGCTGGAGAGATGGCTCAGCAGTTAAGAGCACTGACTACTCTTCCAGAGGTCCTGAGTTCAATTCCTAGCAACCATATGGTGGCTCACAACCATCTGTAATGGGATCTGATGCCCTCTTCTGGTGTGTCTGAAGACAGCTACAGTGTTCTCACATACATAAAATTAAAAAAGAAAGCTGAGCAAGCCAACATCTCTCCATGGCTTCTGCATCAGCTCCTGCCTCCAAGTTCCTGCCCTGTGTGAGTTGCTGCCCTGACTTCCTCTGGTGATGGACAGCAATGTGGAAGTATAAGCTGAATAAACCCTTTCCTCCCCAACTTGGTTCTTGGTCATGATTTGTGCAGGAATAGAAACCCAGACTAAGACAGTGAAAATAGGTACAGTCTGGAAGAACACCATCCTCTGGATGTGCACGTGATGCCTTGACGGTGTTCACAAGGCTATCCCAGTTAAGAAAAAGAAAAGAGCTGGGCATGGTGGCATGTGTCTTTACTCCTGCAGAAGCATGTGGATCTGAGTTTGAGGGTAGCCTGATCTACATAGCAAACTCCAGGCCAGCCAAGGCTATCGTGAGACCCAGTCCCACAAAAAGCAACCAAGAATGAACACAGTAAGGGAAAATACATGGCCTTGAGAAGCTGACTGAAGGAGAGAGGGCACGGACAGGAGCCATAAAAGCATGGTTTCAGCAGAAGGTAAAAGTTAAAGCCTAAGCACTTGTAACAGATACAAAATAAGTCTCGCAGACCCATAAACTATCACGGCCATGGTGAAAACCATGTGCTATTCCTTAAGAAAACAGGATGTGGACACAATTTACATGGATATTTCTTCAAAGATGAGTAAAACGGTCAGCAAACACGACATCACAAGACATCGAGAGTGTCTTGTGAAACCACTATGAGATAGACCTCCACCGCTACAAAAAATGGCTACCGTCAAAATGATAGAGAAATAAGACAGCTTTGCTTGCTCCAAAATAAACAGTGTATGTGAGCTGCATTCAGGGAAACCTATATAAATTACTATGGGCTCCTTCAGCTTGCTATCTTTGGGTTCACGTTTTCTGTTTGAAAAAGCAAAGGATTCAAACGTACTAAATATCATTTGTGCGGCTTTGGATGTTTGCTTTCTAAATGTCGACATACAGGGCGGGTGAGGGATAAGGGGAGAGATAGAGAGGAGAGTGATGCTATTGACCAAGGCTGGGCTGGGCTGTGGGTCCCAGCTAGTTCACTGTGTTGTTCTCTTCAACGCTAGATCATTTGAAAATGTCCATGATTGAAAGAAACATTAACGACATCCAGTGAGGTTCTGATTTGTATATACTTTGACCTCCCTAACCGTGACCCTGGAAAGGTGGGTCAGCCCCTCTGCATGAGCTGCCTTGCTCAGTGCAGTGTCAGGGCTTCTGCTACATCAGAACTCCCGTATAACCACGGCAACTCTGAAGAGGTCATCCTAAGACCCTATGCTGCTTCTCGGCAGCTTCCCTAAGACCTCATGCTCGACAGGCTCACCTGCCAGAGCATGCCCAATTCAGAGCTCCGCCAAGCCAAGAGTACACAGCCCTGGCTTCCAGCTGCCCCAAGCCAGCTTGTTTCTAAAGCCATTTAACTCTCCATTAACTTGATTTGATGAGTTCCTGGACAGCCACCAACTGAGAAATCAAGCCTGAACTGCAAGCTCATCATAATTTAACCGCGGCCATTACTGATCCATGCGTCTGTGGAGTTTTGGCGGCAGCAGCGTAAATCACTTTTGTTTTTCCCTTACCCCTCCCGTCCTTCCTGCTCTGTGTGTGCACTGCTTGGCACTCGGCAGTTTCTCTACAGCTGTTATTCCATTTATTTTCTTCATTCAACGACAGTTTACCTAGTTGCTCAGTTCGCTGTTGCCATCCATACAGTTTTTGTCCTGGGGAAATATCCAGTTCCTTCTATTAATGAGCCCAACAGAAACCCATCCTTTAAACATCTGCAGTGCTAACGGTGGAATCAGATACTTGCTATTCTAACTCATTTATTTGAAGTTAGGAAAGCAAAGGCCTAAACAAAGCACATTGATGAATGGCTAAAACCAATGCCCTCATTAATTCTCCAGGGAAGGTTGGGGCGGGGACAGCCAGACACAATTACCATGGGTTAATTAACACATATTACATGGGTAATTAGCCAGGGTCCCGTAGACCACACCTCTGACTTCATAAGACAACCCCATATTTTCAAGCATCCACTTCAAAATGTCGGCTATAACTACATCTTTGCAAGCATCTAACTGTGCTAGTACACAGGTCACTCTCCGAGGGTTTAAGAAGTTCTTGGCCCTGCCTCCTAATTCTGTAAAAGGAGAGTTTAGGGCTGTTTCCAGAAATGATTCAATCCTCGGGGAGAAACCCTAAGAGGCAAGAAATGTGGTTTAATGTTCGCTTTCAATTCAATGAGCAGAAGAACAGCTACGGAAGGTGATAAGAACAGAAAGAACCACCAAGCCTGCCCTAAGCAAACCTACTTCCTGCAGCTCCACGACTTCTTAAATCAATTATCCAAGATTCCCGATCCTTAATCTCCCTGGGCCTGCGGGTATCTGGCTGATAGGAGTGATAAAATAATCAATCAGCAACCCGCTTGCCTCACAGGCCTGTTAAGCGCAAAGAAAGCCAATACTAGGCCGTTATCTCCTTCTCCAGTTCTTCAAGCTGTCCAGAGCTGAACACATTGAAAAAGCTACAACTAGAGTTTAAAGCTCTCAGCTCCTGGAGATGACAACGGTTAAGGAGAAGGAAATGCTAACTGTTCCGTTGTTCAAAAATATCTGCAAATATTAGGTCAATTTTAAAAAGAATACAAGATTAGAATCACAGAGATCTCAAAGGTTAAAAAAATAAAATATAGTTTTGTTTGAAAAAAAGACTGAAGCCAGGTACCGTGGCTCATGCCTTTAATCCCGGAACTCGGTGGGCAGAGGCAGGAGGACGTCAGTTTGGAGCCAGCCTAGTCCTACCGAGAGAACTCCAGGACGGCCTGGACTAAGTACACGGGTAAACCTCATCTTAAAAAAACAAGAACCAAAAAAAATAAAAGATTCATTTTGCCAGGCAAGGTAGCTCCCATCTTCACTGCCAGCATTTTGGAGGCAGAGGCAGCTCTGATCTCAGCGAACTCCAGGACAGCCAGAGCTACATTAGAAGACCCTGTACGTTGGATGGGTGTGTGTGTGTGTGTGGGTGTGTGTGTGTGGGTGTGTGTGTGTGGGTGTTAAAAGGTGGGATTGGGGAAGCACATTGTACAGACAGCTATTTCATTTTTTTAAGATTATGTGGGTGTGTGTGAACACGCATGTGCACACGCCTGCGCACACACACACATGTGAGCACAAGCCCAAAGAAGTCAGAAGAGGGTATCGGGTCCCTGAAGTTAGAGTTAAATCATGTGTGAGCCACCTGATCCGGATGCTGGAAATCCAATTTGGCCGCTGTGGAAGAGCAGCAAGTATTCTTAGCCACGGAGCATCTCTCCAGACTCTGCAGCGACTTCCTTACTAAATGATGACTAAATCACTTGCCTCCAAACTGCACAAGAGATGAGAAGATGGTGGCCATTTTACATGGAGACAGTGTGGTTGTAACTGCTTTGAGAAAGAAGTGTGCTGGCTTGCTTCTCCCCCATGGAGATCTTAGGCTGGCCCTTTGTACCTGGCATACACACAGAGACTCCCTTCTGAGCCAGGGCTGGGAAACAGGGCTCCACAAGGCTTTGTTCCCCTGTGGCTCTTGAGCCACAGATCTCAGGAGTACACCCAGCAACGCATCACCCAGATGGCTGAACTCCCAGGAGCACCGACATTCATCGTTCCAATACACTTAGGATAAATCTTAATTTGTAATTTTAATTCACACACTAAGTCCAGGACAGAAAAGCAGAACAAGCTGACATAGTGGCACCCTCCTTTAATCCCAGCCCTTGGAGGCAGCAGCAGGTAAATGTGCCTCTGCGAGTTCAAAGCCAGTCTGGTCTACATAGTGAGTTCCAGAACAGTTGGGTCTACAAAGAGAGACTGTCTCAAAAAATAAAAAAATAGAGTGTAGGTTTCACATGACACTACGATAGGAAGGCTGCCTTCTCACCCTTACACAGCCTTCAACTTTCCCGCCCATGTCCTTCACTAAAGGTCCAAATGGAGCCTCACTAAATGCACAAATGCAGAAGAACCTTTTAGTGAATACAGGCTGTTCGACCATCTGCCTTGTAAAATAAAGGTCAGCCCCAGCACCCTGCACGTGAGCCTCCTGCTCCAGGATTCTACTGTCTCAAAAGAGGACACGGGTCCAGCACGGGCCTTAGAAGTGTCCTGTGTACCCTCAGGAAGTACTGGGATATGGGCTATATTAGAGAACCACAGTGCATGTATACCACGCTTTGAGTATTTCAAGGTGCGCACTCGCCCACGAACATCTCCAAAATCAGGTCACGGTTTCACTGTTTGCAGGTTTGATTTTAATGACAGGCCTTGTCATCTCTGGCCAAGGCAGTGAAAAGGGTTTGTCCCCAGCTATTCCCAGACTGTTTGTGTGACATGGGTTCTTAAAATGTAGGATTCTTCATGCTTGTCTCTTTGAACACATGCAGCTTTGACATAGAGCGGTTAGACATATGAACACACTTCAAACATAACACCCCCATTTTCTGTGAGTTTTTCTTTAGAAGGAAAGCTAGTTGACTACTTAGAGTGTCTCGGTCCGCTGGATTCACTGCTATTCACTGAGTGTGCAGACCTCGGACCTCTTTGCCACTTACAGTTGTGCTTGCTCTGAGGTTCAAATTTCTTACCAATTTGGGTGAGCATGCCCCACCCAAATCACTGGGTTGCCTCAGAAGGACAAAGACATGCACTTAGGTCACTGAGAGCCACACCCCAGTGGCTCAAGGAACATCCAGCTGGCTGGCAAAAACTCTGGCCCTCCCACCTCCATTGGAATTCCCAGAAATGTGCTGAGTAAGACCACCTCGGCTACTCAACTAGCCTTAAGTATTCTCTATGCCAAAAAAAAAAAAAAAAAAAAGCCTTCTGCTGTCCTGATCTGATGGCTTATGTTTTTCAAGAGCAAGTCTCTCAGGCTGGCATGGTGGCCCACACCTTTAATTAGGGAGCATTAGGGAGGCGGTGAGAGACAGGTAGATCTCTGTAAGTTGGAGGCCAGCCTGGTCTATATACAGTGAGTTCTAAGACATTCAGAGTTACACAGGAAAACTCTGTTTTTGTCAAAGGTAAAAAAAAAAAAAAGCAAGAGAAAGAGAGAGAGACAGAGACAGAGAGACAGAGAGAAGGAAGAGAGAGAGAGAGAGAGAGAGAATATGAATGTGTCTGTATATCTCTACATAGCCCTATTGGCTGTCCTGGAACTTACTATGTAGACCAGGCTAGCCCCATCTGGCCTGATGGGATGTCTTGAAGGAGGAAGTCAGAGAGGACACCCTGTGGCTGACTACTTTGTAAGAGATTCTAGGACTGTCACTTTCCACCTGCAAGGACAGGACCACTAGGTAGAACTACTCCAGGGGGAGGGGGAGGGACAGGAGGTGCAGAACAGAAAACCAAGATGGTGGAGAGGGAAGGAATCAACTCTGAGGAATACCAGTTGAACTTCAGACCCAGGTCACCTTCCCGTCCTCTAGAATGTGGCCTCTGATTTGTCATTAATGGAGAGGACACAGAAGGTGTCATTGTCCTTAAGTCATAAAAATATAAAACCCAAGGTTGCACTTGCTACCTCGCTAGAGTAATTACATGTTGTAGCTATGATGTCTGGGCCTCCACTTTGATGTGGAGAGGTCACTTGTCCAAACAAGCTGCTCCAAAGAAAGCTCGGCCTCCTAAAGCACCAGTGTGGGGCAACCAACCACATTTTACCAGTCTTGAACCTAACACAGCACTCCACACACTTAAACTACAGAAAGGGAGATGTACAACTACTAAACTCAGACTGTCCGAGGAGTTATGAAAGCCAGAGAGAGATGCCTGGTCACACCTCAGAGGACCCAAGTTACAGCCTGGATGTGGTACAGATATCAGGTGTCTTCAAAGATACCCAGGGAGTATGATACACAACCAGAGCTGAACAGCATGGGGCCCAAGGATGCAATCCTTTGTAGACATTTTTTTTTGCACTCTTTTCCCACCTTAGAAACCCACGCTACAAGAAGCAACTTGCTCAAGGATGTCCCTCCAAAGCTCCAAGTGATTATTTCACAGAACCTCACAGGGCTTTGTAAGAGGTGAGAGGAGTGTTTGCTATCTGCTGCTCATCTGGGTGATTTAAAGAAAAGAAAAGAAAAAATGCAGGCCAGCCCACCACCGAGAAAATGCATAATTACCAGACTTCAGATTCCATGGGGAGGAACAAGGTGTGAGATCAGGTGTAAACCTGAAAATAAGAGCAAGCTTCTGAGATGCCAAGATGAGCCCTGTTCAGCCATCTCCCGGTCACATGCTGTCCCCAGTCCTCACAACCATGTCCCATGTCAAACAAGCCCTTCCAGAGGAAAGAACCAGAAACCACTTGGAGCTCTGGCAGCGCTAATAGCGTCTGGTGGAAGAGCCTAGAGATGCTGTTGGCTACTGACATCCCATGAAACAGCTCCTACTATCTGAAATGCCACGCGCTCAGAGGCTGAGCAAGACTGTTCTATCGAGGCAGATACTCAGAATCGATTCCACCTACAATCACCCTCTCACATACATGGTACATGTCTCCATGGGGGCTCCATGACACGTGGGCCTCAACACTTGGGTGGTCATGCAACAATATTTGTTCACAAATAAGCCCAATCCTTGACCCAAAAATGCCTACACTCAGACCCCTGAAAACAGGAAATGCTTGGTCACGAGTAGTGACTCTTGGGTTCACTGGGGAGAAGAAGGCTCCCTCCTGCCTTCCTCCCACCGGGTGCTGGTGCTTGTCATCACTCAACGTGAGGAACAGAGTCCTGTGGCGTATAGTTACAACACTTTCAAATTTTCATGGTTCTTATATTATAAAATGAATCCACAGAAGACTTTACAGCAGTCACTTTCTGTTTCTCTCACACAGGAGCAAACAGCAGTGACGCCATTTATGTGAAAAAACACAAAGCAAACTTCCGAGAGCCTGGGCTCTGTCCATCACATAGCCAAGGTTGTCCAGCAGTCCCGAGAAGGAACCCCAACTGTCCAGCCTCCTCCACCAAGGGTTACCACAAACACTCTTCTTGCCTTTCCTAGTCCACTCTCCCACTCCTTCCCCTGGAAGAGATGAACCCAAATGCCATGGGAAACAACCCACAAGCATCTACCCCGGCTGCTCAGAATTATACTAAATCCATACTGGGCAACCAGCTTGCCAACCATCTCATGAGCACCCCCACATTTCCCACATTCCTTGAGCCTAGGCAAACAGCTATAAGCCACAAAAAAGTACAAAGCCCCCATCCCCACATGAATCCCTGCCTTAGCACAATTAACCGAGCTGTCTACATTAGGGAGGAAAAGGGTTGTCCTTCCTCTGAAACTGATGTGTAAGACTTCCTGACCCTTTCTTAGATGCCAACTGCAAAAGTCAGATCCCAGGCTACCTATAGCATCTTGCCAACTTGGCTCAGATAAGAAATTCTCACCACCAGGGTTCAATTATTTGCTAGTATTGTTCATAAGTCAAAGGAAAACTTCACTCATGTTTAGTCATTTATTGTAAAAAGATGCAACTCAACTTCACTCATGTTTAGTCATTTATTGTAAAAAGAGGCACAGGAATATGGAAAGCTGCCTGGAGCAGAGGATGGGAGACACACAACTTGTCATGCCCTTGCGTCCAGGGCACTTCCCTGTGCTTCAGGGAGGCCTTGCTATGAAGGCCTGGTTGATCAATATCACTGGCTACTGAAGATCACTTGACCTTTGCTTATCTTTTTTCCTGACAATGTTAGAGATGGAACAGAGCCCAACATGATGATAAGTGTCTTTAGTCAGGGTTTCTATTGCTGTGATGAATCACCATGTCCAAAAAACAAGTTGGGGAGCAAAGGGTTTATTTGGCGTATACTTCCATATCACTGTTCATCATTGAAGGAAGACAGGACAGGAACTCATCAAATAGGGTAGGAACCTGGACTTAGGAGCTGATGCCGAGGCCAGGAAGGAGTACTGCTTACTGCTTACTGGCTTGCTCCCCATGGCTTGCTCAGCTTTTGTATAGAAACCAGGACAGGGAATGGCACCACCCACCATGAGCTGGACTCTCCTTCATCAATCACTAATTAAGAAAATGCCCTACATCCAGATCTTACGGAGGCATTTTTCCAACTGAGTGTCCCTCCTTTCAAGACAACTCTAGCTTGTATCAAGCTGATAGTAAGACGAGCCAGCATAGTAGGTACACTTTCCACATAGCCACACCTGTAACCAGATAAACATAATGGCTCTCTCCTTCCTCCAACCCCCAAAGATAGAATATAATGCTTACAGTCTCCTCAGCCAACTCTCCTGAGACAATGCAGAGGATCCCACCATCTGTCTTCTCGTAAGCACATACCCCTTTAGAGATTCCAAAGGTCTTGGGAGATAGAGGATGTGTTAAGAAGGAGTGAATGGAGAAAATGCACACAGACGTACACATGTGTTCCATAGCTGACTGAAGGTGGTCCCGAGTGATACTATCATCAACTCCATTTGTGAAAAGATACCCAATATATCTAGGTATATATATGCACAGGCTAAGGATAGATCACTCAGAAACTCCCTTCCGATTCTGTGTGACTACATCATAACTATGATGGTTTGATTTACAAATTAGGCATTGCAAGAGATTAACAGAATAACAAGAGACAACATAGTGGAATAAAATCACCTGCACCATCTATTTCTGGAGTTTCCATTTTTTATGTTCCGTCACAGTCAGCCTACAATAATGGAAACGTTGGAAATCGGAGCCACAGATAACTAGCAACTGTAGTTTCCAAAGCTCTGCCCGGTCCTAATTGAGTAGTGAGACCTTGGTATCTTTGGAAATCACCATGTTGTTAAAGTACCCTGCCCATGGGCTTTGTTTTTAGATTCCACTCCTCTTCTGTGTGAACCAAAGGAAAAGGGACACTTCCTGAATGACAATAAGCCATGTGATCGTGAAATGATATTGTACCTCATTCCAACCTAATGAGCTACACTGCATATTTCCGGGTTCAGCTGAGTGAACTGTCTCTCTTGGCAATTTCCCCCATCGTTTTTATCCCACAGGCTCTCCACCACAGTCATCTAGCAGTTCGTCATCATACAGAAACATCTGTTCAGAGTCTATAACGTTACAGAACGCTTCTGTGAGGAGCTGGTGCTTCCAGGAACGTCTTAACACGCACGACTGTCGAGGTGATCAGGAACAGAAGGGTCAAACCAAGGCCCCAGATGGAAAGCATGAGGTGTAACTGGCAGATGAGGGGCTCATACTCACTCCTGTGGAAGAGAAAACCTTCCTTCTCCTGCAATGTTCTCCTTGGATGAAGCAGCATGCTAAGAATCTCTACAAATAGAAGCTAATTATATAGCGAGTCATCAATGGGTCAAAGGTTTCTTTCTCCACCACCTGAGACAGACCTGAGCTGCCTTTTGTACACTTGCCTTGACACTCGTTCCAAAGCCATCACCCTAGTGATGACCCTAGTGATGACCTAGTTCTGATCCTAGTGATCACCTTCTTCTAGCTAGAGCTATGGGGAGGAGGGTTGCACTTGGGAGACCCCCACCCCCTTTGCTCCAGCATGACTGGAGACCATTCAGAGCTCCTAGACCTGGACTTCCTTGCTTTGCCCTGAGAGGGAGGCCCCAAGTCCCTCGGCACCCTTCAGGCTTGGATGCTCAACAGACCTGACACTCTAAAAGTCCCACAAAAGGCAACATGCTGACGATCTGTTTCAGAGTCTGTGGTGCTCCCAGAAAATGCTGCAACCTTCAGGAGGTCGAAGGTCACCGTGGTAAACCTTTGAAAAGGACATTAGAATGCAGGTCTGTGTCTCTGTGTCTCTGCTTCTTGATCACCAAGAGATAGACAACTTTGCTTGGGGACACACTCCTCTACAATTTTCTCATTATCACAGGCCTCAAGGACCACGGGTTAAAATCTCTACATCTAAGAGTCAGGGTAAATCTTCTGAGAGTCAATTATCTCAAGTATTTTATTTTTTAGAGTTGCATAGTCAACGAGTATGCCTTAGGTTGTGGTACAGACCGGCTTTGCACACAGATGAGACACACACAGCTCACGCCTTCAGATACATGCGAGGGCTGTGCTCACTCACCTCTGCCTTCCCCATGACCCCCGTGTTCTCATTATCATAACAAGCCAAACAGGTGTTAGTAAAATCGTTCGTTAACAACTAATCTCAATGAACGAACGTGACCTAAGAAACGGGAACATTCCAAACACTTGAACAGGTCAGTCACTTTCCTTCCCAAATCTCTGCCATAGTTCCCGCGCAAAAGCAAATAAATCCACCCTGCACAAAGGATACAGCCCAGCTTGGATGCCCCAGGAAGGTACTGGGGGAGTTGCGGGGCGATTTCTGGCCTCAGAGACTTTAATACAAGTTTGTCTTGATTTGGAGAAGAACTATTTTCCAACAACCTGTGATCCACTCTCACCCTCCACAACAGCCAATTAGCACTCAGGTATTTACAGCTCTGAACTGAGGGCACATTCTTCTAGCGGACTAACTACAGCTTAAGCATTCAAAAATATTTATACTATGTCTTTCTGTGGCTGGTGCCTGTTAAAATGATCTGTGAGCCTCTGAACTCTGTATTACCCAGCTGGGAACACCTGACCTGTTGTCTGGATAAAGTATAGGAAAGGCTCACAGGGGCAGTAGGAAAGAGAGTGGTTTCCATGCAGGCCCCAGACACTGTATACACACACATGATAGACAAACAGAAATCAGGCAGACAGACAGTCAGATGGGGGGGGAGGCAGACGGATGGATGGATGGATGGACACACAGAGAAAGCAGACAGACAGACAGACAGATTTGATACCATAGGCTGCCTCGTCTCAAGTTCCAGTTTTAGGGAAAAGGCTTCATCAGCCACCATTAAGTCTTCTTCCTCCTCTCTCTGTCCCATTTCACTCCGTTATTAGCTTAACAGGACACACAACTGGTATATCACTTAAGTCCTAGATGCCCCCTCCCCATACCTTAGCTGGAGTCTCCCTGCCAGCCACTCCCACACACCATGCACTAAGGCACACAGTGACCAGGGAAAGAAACCAGAGACTGCATTACCCCTTCACAGCTATCCGGAGTGAGTGCAGAGTCTCTGCATCTGGATTTAGTACGCTTTGAGCCAGGGATGATGCTCTGACCCAAAACATAACCAGTGTCCTAAGGAGTGGCCCAGGGTAAGACTCTCCATATGGAGAATTTTACCATCTGCACTAAGCAAATCTTTGCTTATGAGGGGAACCATCTCCGGAGACACCGGAGATGCTGAGATTTTACTGCACTATATAGCAGGACAACAGCTATTTGTTATTTCTATGTGCCTACACTTCCAGACTCCCTGGCTGTCAGACAGGCACATAAACAAAGTCCTAGTTTAGAAGACTAGATGCCCAAGGAGCAGAAAGAGAGCAGAATCTACGACACAGGAGAAGCAAGAAGACCAAGCCCTGAGCATAAGGGAGGTGGGGGTGGGGGTGGGGGAGGGGAGAGGGAGGGAATGACTGAGTGTGGCAGGGAAGGAGGGAGATGGGATGCAGCTACAGAGCCCAGTGGTGAGTGGAGAGACAAGAACACCAGTTGAAACTCCAACATTGCTGTTCAGAGACGTTCCCTGGCCCTGTGGTCACATCCAGTTTAGAAAACATGTGTGGAGCTACTATGACCCATCTTCCCAGCATACAACCAAAGTGCTCAATAAAACACAATAGACAAACATTCCTATCTAGCCGAACTTAGGGGTGAGGGAGAAAAGACTTCTCCAGTGTCAGAAATGGAATTGAAAACCGGAACAGATGGTCTGAATATGCTTGGCCCAGGGAGTAGCACTATTTGGAGGTGTGGTCATGTTGGAATAAGTGTGGCCTTGTTGTAGTAGGCGTGTCACTGTGGGCAAGGGCTTCAATACCCTCAACCTAGCTGCCTGGAAGTCAGTATTCTCCTAGAAGCTTCCAGATGAAGATATAGAACTCTCAGCTCCTCCTGCTCCATGCCTGCCTGGGTTCTGCCATGCTCCCACCTTGACGATAATGGACTGAACCTCTGAACCTGTAAGCCAGCCCCAATTAAATGTTGTCCTTACAAGAGTTGCCTTGGTCATGGTGTTGGTTCACAGCAGTACAACCCTAACTAAGACAGATGGTAACAAGGATGTGGTTAGGGACAAGTGTGGCAATAGTTGATTTTCTAGTCCTTCAGAGACAGGGGCATGTGCACTGAGGGAATTCGAACAGAAAGGGAAACTGACAAGCACTTGAAAAGGAGTGTGAGATCCTACTCAGGAGCCCAGAAGGGAGAGCAATCTCTTTGAGTGCACAACTGATCCTGGCCCACACCACATGACGCTCTGATGGCCAATCCACACATAACCATTCTACCATAGGCCTAAACTGAAGCTCTATCTCTGGTCAATAGCAAGGCTATTGGTTGCTCTCTGCAACCTAACGGCAACATCCTATTACAGACGACACTTACTTATGTCACCAAACACTGAGAAACTAAGCTGGTGCTCAACTAGATGCTCCACCACTATTGACCAGAACTCATGGTCCTGGAAAGGTTCTTTCCATGCTACCAGAAGAGAAAAGGAACTCTCAATACCACACATCTATAAACCCTTCGGCCACAGCAGCAACCCACCTGCCGGATGTATTGTGTAATAGTGGCACATATGTTAAAGGAATAACCAAGCATTGCTGGATTGGATTAAGGCCCACTCATGAGATAGAACCAACACCCAATATGACAAACCTGGCCAAGAACCTGAGACAAGATAGCCCATGGGCCTAAGGGGCCTAAAGGAAAACCTAAGATACTATTATTCTGCTAACGGTACACAGCAACAAAATAACTCCTAATGACATATTACTATATCCATAGAGCAAAGCATTACTCAACCCTTACAGCAAGGTTTCTTCTTGCAGTAGATGGGAACAAACACAGAGCCACAGTGGACAATGTACAGTGAGAGACCTTAAAGACCTCAGTTCCAGAAGGGATGTCTATTCAACGCCTCACCTCAGAGCTCAGAGATCTATTCGGAACAAGAGGAAGGATTGAAGGAGCCAGAGGTGGTGGATGACTCCAAGTAAACAGTGTGTCCAGACACAAGAAAAACTTATGCACATATAATATAAACTCACAGAGACTATGACAGCATGCACCGGACCTGAACAGGTTCAAACGGAACAGTCTCAGCTCTGAAAATGTGGAGTGGGTGCAGGCCCTGACAACACCTGACTCGGCATCTTTGCACTGAGTATGAGGCAAAAGCATTTCCTGTCCTTGTTAACTAATCAAAATTCCTAACAGCTTCAGTAACAAGTCAGTGCAAGGAAGCGGAAGGAGAAAAGAATATGCTTATTAAGAGTAAGGGTGGGACCGTAGAGATGGCTCACTAGGTCAAGTGTTTGCCGTGCAAGCATGAGGACCCAAGTTCTGATCCCATCATCTACATAAGAAAGAAAGAAAGAAAGAAAGAAAGAAAGAAAGAAAGAAAGAAAGA
>JADRCH010000066.1:5248482-5305106 GCA_019843965.1 Rhynchomys soricoides | reverse complement strand
AGAAAGAAAGAAAGAAAGAAAGAAAGAAAGAAAGAAAGAAAGAAAGATAGATCAGCACTGGGGAAGACAGAGGCAGGCAGATCTCTGTGAGTTTGAGGCCAGCCTGGTCTTTGTAGTGAGTTACAAGATAGCCAAGGCTATGTAGAGAGATTGTCTCAAAACCCAAAACAATAAAAAATAAGCAAAATAAAGGGTACCACAGCACACGCCACAATCCCAGCCCTAGGGAGGAGAAGGAAGGATTCCTACAGCCTGCTGGCCAGCCAGCCTAGCTCACTCAGTAAGCTCCAGGGTTCGTGAGAAAACCTGTCTCAAAAAGTAAGGTAGAAAGAAACCTAACATTGGCTTCTGATCTCCACATGCAGGTGTATATACATGTACATGTACCCACACACAAACATTTACACATCACATGCAAGAATGAAAAGAGAAAGGAAGGAAGGAAGGAAGGAAGGGACCACGTTGACAAACTTTAATGAAAATAAACATTGCTATTAAATAGGTCAATAAAGAGCTGATTTTTAAAAGATGAAGCTAAAGTAATATCAATAATAACAGGAAAGAAAAGCATTGACTCACTCTTTAAAAGATGTGTGTGTTACTCAGGAAAGAAACAAGCATAATAATTTTAAACTTCAAATCAAACATCCACATGAAATACCTGAGATAGAGATAGAGCATACAGTGTCTGGACTGAAAGGGAAAACCAGAGAATTCAAAATTTTAAAAAAAGGCAACATTTCAGAAACAAAAGCAAAAGCATGGGAAACAAAGAACATAAAATGTAACAACTGAGCGAAATCGACACATTTACTAATAGCCTCAATGACAGATTAAATTCATTGGTTCACTTCTCAGATATCATTTCAAAACATATATCTATATTCTGGTTCATAAAAAGTAATCTAAAACATACTCAGAAATTCAGAAACGAAAAGGATCACAGAAAAACTATCTCAGGCAAATGCCAACAAAATACATTTATTTAGGGATAGAAAAGGTTGAGACTTTATAGCAATAACCAGTAAATTAGAATAAATAAATCATTATCAAATGATGAGGATAATTTGCCACAAGAAGTTCTAAATCTATTTGCTTGTTCTTTGTTTGGTTGGTTGGTTGGTTTGGTTTTGGCTTTGGTGTTGGTTTGGTTTCTCAAGACAGGGTTTCTCTGTGCAGCCCTGACTGTCCTGGAACTCACTCTGTAGACCAGGCTGGAGCTTAGAGATCCATCCACCTGTCTCTGCCTCTCAAGTGATCTCATGTGCTGAGATTAAAGGCATATGCCACCACAGCCGGACAATCTATTCACATTTTAAACTACAGTTTCAAAATACATAACGCAAAAGTTTGATACAGCCTGATATAAAATTACAATAAGACCAAATTATAAAGTACACAAAAAACTCAATCAGCATAATTAATGAACCAGAACCACTTTTACAAACTTCGGCAATACACCAACAGGCCATAAGTCAATTAAAGACAAACAGAACAGGATTGAAAATACAGTAGACCCCATTGATGGAAAATTGGGATTCCATCAATCCTTTACATTTGTACAGAGAGACTATATATAAAATGTTTTTCCTGAGCCGGGCAGTGGTGGCACACGCTTTTAATCCCAGCACTTGGGAGGCAGAGGCAGGTGAATTTCTGAGTTCCGAGGCCAGCCTGGTCTACAGAGTGAGTTCCAGGACAGGCAGGGCTGCACAGAGAAACCCTGTCTCGAAAAACCAAAAAAAAAAAAAAAAAAAAAAAAACCCAAAAACAAAAACAAAAAAATGTTCTTCCTGCTCCAGGTTGCTGGCAGTTTTAAAACTTCACTCTAGTGGAATTATGTGAAAATCTCCACCCAGACTTGGAATATCTAACCCCTCATTTAGACCAGAACTGACATCACACCCAGAGTCGGTGCAGAAGCCCGCAACTTCTATTAAATAAAACATGAGGTTATTTGTTTGAACTTAGCACCTGCAATAGGCTCAGTGAACCACAGCAAACCCCAGTAAAATTCTCCAGGTGAACTACCACACCCCACGCCAATGACGCGCCTACCTGACCTTCAGAGAAACCAGGAGAGACTGAACAGTCAAATCCACCATTGAGCCCTCCCTTCCCTACTGCCGATGTGACCCCTCTGAGGACAGTCACTGGACAGAGGCCCATCAGCTTCTTCCCAAGTCTTCTCTTTCACTGTTTCTACTCTACAAACCCGTCCGCTGGGGGGCGTCGTTCATTTTATGAAACAGAAACCATCCCAGATCTACATCTGACTTTCAGTTTGTCTTTCCTACAGGACTGATGCAGTCGGATGACATGCCTCTGTCCTTTCTAATGGCTGATTAATTTGGCCAGTCATTAGCTGTGTCTACTATAGAAGTGTATACAAAAAGTTGGGAGAGGGGCTATGGTAGAATTTCCATCTTTGGAAAGTGGAAGCTAAGCTACAGTTTCCCACTTTCACTTTCTGAGATACTGTGCCAGAGCAGAGAAGAAATAATCCTGGGGAGTTAGGAGAGCAGCTGCTTCAACTCAGGGCAACAGGTCTGGGTTCCGAGACCCAGGGACCATGAACAAGTCAGCACGGAAAAACAACTGGGAGAGCAGGCAGAGTAGGTCACTCTTGCCTTCCCACTTTTCAGTGGAGAAAATAGGTGTCTCATAACACACCTGTTTTCATTTAAAGAGTTGGGGGAGGGGTGTTAGCGTCCCTTCTAGGCTCCGCCCCACAGTTACCTGGCAACAGCCAGGTATGCCTGACTCACTATAAAAGGGGCTCTGTGCCCCTCCTCTCCTCTCTCTTCCTCTCTTCCCTCTGTCCCTTCTCTCCCTGTCCCCCTCCCCCTCTCTGCATGTGTTCATGGCTGGTCTCTACATCCCCCCCCCCTCCTCCTCCTCCTCCTCCTCCTTCTCCTCCTCCTCCTCCTCCTCCTCCTCCTCCTCCTCCTCCTCCTCCTTCTTCTTCTCTCTCTCTCTCTCTCTCTCTCTCTCTCTCTCTCTCTCTCTCTCTCTGCCTTTCTCTGTCTCTAATCCCTCAACTCCCCTCCCCACGACCTAAATAAACTCTATTCTATTCTGCTCGGCATGGGCCCGCAGAGGCACCCCTCCCCCACCACACTGTGCCTCTACCAAACATACCCTGGCTTCCTTTTCTTTTTTATAAAACAGGGGGTAAGGGGGGGGCTTTATCTCCCTTTGACAACCCTTTCCCCAATTTGAAGTCTGCATGGTGGGTGGGGGAAAAGGGCAGAGAGAGAAAAACTGAAGTAAGTCCAGGTAGCGCTGGTCCCCTGTGCCACCCTAAAAAGTCAAACAACTGAGAGCCTGGACAAGTTTAAGACCAAGAGGATGCTGTCAGAACTCTGGGGATGTAAAGGAGAAAAAGGCTAGAGACCATGCACGCACTTTAATGCACACAGTCAGTCTGCATCTTCAGCCAAAATATTGGGTAAGCATGACATGAGAAGGAAAGCCCATTGACGGAGGTTAAAACTCACATAAACCGAACCACCCAAGCTATAACCCAACAGTGGTAAACGGCCACCTCTGTCTGGTTTCAAAACAGGCCCAAGGCAATTCCAGCCCCTCTGACAGCTGGCCCTTCTTTCCCATAATGACTGGAAACCGGTCGCCTGATTACGAGAATTTTGCAAAGCCAATCATCACTGAAAAAGCAGAACAGAGTCCAAAGCTAGTGGCAAATCATTGGAGGAGGAGACAAAGGGACTGTGGCCACCAAAAGCCCTGGGAACTGCAGACCTAGGAGAGGCAGAAGGGACTTAAGGTAATGGGAAATGTTTGGTGGTGTCTACCAGGCCCGGAACTATGAAAACCACAGAACTCAATGGAAGGACCAAGTGGGGCTGCTCGGGTCCTCCAAGGGCAGGTGGCTCCACACAAGCACTCTGTTATTTCAGTCGAGCAGGGAAAACCCATGCAGCTTCAGGTCACCATGCATCCGCTTACAAAATGTCAGGGATAAGCAACAAAGAACAAAGCTCACAGAGCCAAACTCAACTGAGCATTTTTCAGCTTTTGTGAAAATAATCCATCCAAGTCCCAGTAATCTCTCTTCCCACCGTCTTGGGACCCTACATCCCCTGGCTCCATTTTTCTTTGTGTCCAGCACCCTCTGCCAGCGTCTGACTCTCCTGCAACTCCTGTATGTTATACAATACCTTAATAGTTTAGTATAAAAATACCATCATACCAAACGGACTGCACGGGGGAAAATTTATTCTATCCCAACTGAGTCATCCCTCCGTATCATTTTAACCCATGAGGGAGGGGAGACTGTTCCCTCCACATCATTGCTCACATCTACCTGAGCCAGCACCGGGCTCCAAAATGACCCCTGCTTTTCTCTGGCCTTTCTTTTAATGTCAAAAGCGACAGTAAGTATTTCTTCCCCCGAGAGATTCCAAGCCTTACACAAATCCATTTAAATATATGCAGACTCTTCCCTTGCTTAAGCCATGTATGTTATCAGTCTTCTGTACCCTTGTGTTGCACACCTGCAGATACAACCAACCAGGGATATAAAATAGTCCACAAAAGATATCGATGTAGATCTGATTACATAGACTAGATTTTTATGATTAATCCCTAAACAACCTAACAAAAGAACTATTTCTTTAGAGACTATATTGTATTAGACATTATGAATAGTGTAGTTGTGATCTCAGGTATGCAGATGTGCTCAAGTTCTATAAAATATTATACCATTTCATATAAGAGGCTTGAGTATCTATGGACTGAGTATCCATTTCCGTGGGGCTCCAAGAATCTCTTGGTATCGCTATGTACATATGTATTATGTGTGTATGTATGTTTGTGTGTATGCATGTGTGTACAAGTGTTATATGCATGTATATAACTAGACCATATATAGCAACATATAAATACCAAAACATCTATCCAGATCAATCTTATAAAATATACTTCTGAATTATTTTCTATGCACACTGTTAAGGCTTGACCTGTAAAACACAGAGCACAGTTTCAGAAAACTTAGACCAAAGGAAAAGCAGCAGATAGTATAAAAGATCCCAGGGACAGTGAATGAGGCAAAAGATTCATGACTAGTGGGCAAATGCCCCCAGTATGGGGGTGAGCCCAGACAACAGTTAAGGAGCATGCTGTACTCATGAGCAGCTAGCCTCCTGGACTGTGGAGCCATGCAGAACCGGCATCCCTAGCCCAGCAAGCTGACTACCACAACATGGTATTATCATCTCTGAGTTGGTTCTCTCACTTGGCATGTGTCAAGCATCAATCCAGGCACAAGGATGGATGAACCAAACAGTGAACCAAACAGACAAACAGATAAACCCTGCACCTGCTCAATGGAGCTCACATTACAGAAGAAGGAGCATTGGCATGATTGGACAAGTGAGAGACAAGAAACAGTACTTTCCAAGCCAGTACGGCCACGAGCGAAGGCAGCGGGACATGAGGTGGCAGTATCGTTGCTTTGCTGTGGTTTGTATTCTGCTACACAGACCCTGGGCACCTGAGGAATGGTAGTGCACAGTGATGCCTTCAGCCCCAGAGCTCAGGATCTGTCCTGAACAAAGTGCAGTGCAGGACATTTGGATGGGAATGACTGAACAAAATAAGAAATGTACCCAGAAGACGTGACCTGCTACATGAGGCTGTCGGGGAGGCATGTGCCAGCTGGAAGCAGCCTTCCCCAAGACTTCTGCACTACATCAGTATGCCCAGGGTGCTTTCCAAGGAAACACTCTGCTTCGCTCTTATAAATAACGAAGTCAGAAAGAAAGTCAAGTCAGGATTCACAGTGCCATATGCAAATGAAGTGGTTTATTCTAGACTGCTTCTAAAGTGTAACTTTAGAAAAATCTCTATCTCTATATAGATATATAGAGAGAGATAGATAGCTGTGCTTGAATCGGATCGGCTGGATGATGTACATATATGTGTGCAAGTGAGCATGTATGTGTCACACTTATCTACAAAAGGCTTTTTGCTGTTATTTTGAGACAGGGTCTGTGTAGCCTTGGATGGCCAAGAGCTGATGATGAAGATCACGCTGGCCTTGAACTCATACAGATTGACTTGCCTCGGTCTCCTGAGTGCTCACTTTCGGCTAAAAGGCATGAGCCACCACACCCATCTGTTAACAGAGTTTTACCGGACAAATAGAATATACCCCCAGCTCATTGGATGAAAAGACTGGAGGGGGAGAGGTGCATGCAGAAGCTACTGTTTAATTCTGTACTTTAGAAATAATACACTGCGCTCGGACACACAGAAAGGATTAATGGCCTGCTCATTGAATAGCAGCAAGACATGGATTTAGACCAGCGTCCCAAAGCCTTTTTTATGTAAAAGGCCGTACTTCAGGTTTTGTGAGTAATCTATGATCTTTGTTCCATAATCTTCTTCGCATCTGTGTGTTTACGTGACTCATTTTTTTGTCTTCCAGCACAAAAATGAGGTGTGGGGTCCCTAAGTCCTAACAAAAGTACCGTCCCCGAGTCTCTGCTTTACCTCTCTCAGTCTCTCCAGCTCATTCTGGAGGGCCTGTCTGGACACCTCCACCTCAATCATCTGCTGCCGGAGGGTCTCATTGTCATCTTCAGCTTTAGCACGCTTCTCTTCCACGGTCTCAAGTTCATGGTGTAATCTGACAGACACATCTTTGGCTACCTGCATTGGACACACGGGGATCATGTCAGGATATGAAACCTGGGGGATGCCAAGGAAATAATAGTCAGAGAGCCTCAGAGGCAGAATCATTTAGTAGCTTAGTCATAGCAAGAATTCAGGAAATACGTGACAGACTTATACTTAAGGGAAGTAAGTTCCTACATGTTGAGCATCTCTGATCCAAAAACCCAACATCTGAAATGCTCCAAAATCAGAACCACTTTCAGACACAAACACTTTGACTAAAGAATACTGTCTTAGGTAGTGTCTCTATTGCAGTTACAAAACACTGCGACCAGAAGCAACCTGGGAAGGGAAGGGTTAAATAAACCCACACAGGACAGTGATGCTTACTGACTTTTTTCCATGGGTTGCTGGCAGCCTGCTTTCTTGCACCACCGGGGACCATCTGCTCAGGGATGGCACTGCCCAGAATGGGTGGAGCTCTCTCCCATCAATCATCAATCAAATGTCCTACAGACTTATCTTAGGCCTGTTGATCGGAAGCACTTTCTCAACTGAGATTCCCTCTTCTCAGGCATGTCTAGCTCGTGTCAAGCTGACAAAAAACAAAAAACAAAACTATGCAGCACAGATACTCAACGAATAATTTAAAAGATAAAACTGCATTATGAAGGAGAACGTGACTTTCATAAATGACAAGGCCTGGGCAGGGCTGTTTCCTCATGGAATACTACCAGGAATGACAATTCTCCTTACACTCACATGCTTTCTGCCAAGCAAATCAATATTAAACATCTACTGTATACACTAGATATTTCATATAATCAAGTTTTTAAAGACGTCTCTGAGCTTCTAGCATGGTTAAAACCTTGCAAGGTTCAAAGTAATTAACCTTTTACTTTCTTCTTCATTTTCTTTATTTTATTTTGGGTCTATGAGCATTTTGCCTGCGTGTTTTGTATGCAGCACCCTCGGAGGCCAGGAGACAGTGCCAGATCCCCTGGAACTGAAGTAGTAGATGGTTGTGAACCAGCAGGTTGGTGCTGGGAATGAAACCCAGGTCCTCTGCAAGAGTAGCCAGTGCTCTGAACTGCTGAGCTTTTCCTTCAACCTAAGGCTCCTTGATTTTTAAAACAGTATAAGGCAAGACTGTAGGAGATAAGTCACCCTTTCATACACTGAGTGGCATTTTGTTAGTGGCTGACAACTGAGAATTGCGAAGATTATTCCTGCTATGTGGAAGGCCAGATGAGATCTCACACTCTCACAACCTGGAGGACATCCTGTATAATCCACATCGACATATATGACTAGACCAGGGCGTCTCAGCCGTCCACACTGGCAGCAAAGAGTAGAGAGTCTGGGGTTTCTTCTCAGTCACTTCGACCAGTGATTCTCACTCTATCTTACTCTCTTTAAGATTTATTTTATTTCGCTGGGCAGTGGTGGCGCACGCCTTTAATCCCAGCACTCGGGAGGCAGAGGCAGGTGGATTTCTGAGTTCGAGGCCAGCCTGGTCTACAAAGTGAGTTCCGGGACAGCCAGGGCTACACAGAGAAACCTTGTCTCGAAAAACAAAAAAAAAAAAAAAAAAAAAGATTTATTTTATTTCATGTGTAGAGGTATTTTGCCTACATATGTCGACACACCATGTTCATTTCTGGTGCCCACTGAGACACGAAGAGAGCAGGGTAGATTATAGAGATGGAGTTAAAGATGAGTTGTAAACCACCGGGCGGATGTAGGAGTCGAATCCAGGTCCTCTCTGCAAGAGCAGTAGTCAAATGTGTTGGGTGGGTGTCTGGAGTTACATCTCAGCTTCCTAGGATCGGGATGCCGAGTGATGGACCTTGCTCACCTTTAAGTCCTGCTCCAGGCTTCTGATAAGTTCACCGTCCACCTGTCCTGTTTCTGCCACTTTCAGACTTTTCTGCTCAGCCTTCCTGAGCCGGTACTGTAGGATTCTGCAGTTCTTGTTAGCCCGGTCCAGCTCTCTCCGGAGCTCCTGCAGCTGGTAACCGTCCTCCTCAAGATAGCTGTCTCTCATCTCCTCCATCTCTGCACGAAGCTCATCCAGCTCGTCCTAGGAATCCAGACATGGAAGGTGAGTCAGACCCTAGCAGGAGAGAGCTAGCCGGATGTAGTTCTATCGAAAAGGAGAGCCCACCCCACTCCACCCAAAACACTACATGTCAAATGCTTTTGCACACCCATCGGCCATTCCGGGTGAAGCAGCAAGGGACCGTTGGAAATCCTCACAGGAGATAATAATGTCACCAAGTATTCGCACCTTCTGAATGGATGCTCTAAAACTCAGTCACCATGATCCCCCACATCCTACCTACCTATCATCTATCTATCTATCTATCATCTATCTATCTATCTATCTATCTATCTATCTATCTATCTTTCCAGAGGTAGAATCTGCTGTGCAAATGACTAAGCCTTCAGATTCAAGCCAAAGGCAGAGTTTGGGTACCAGGCTGAACCAGACAGACCTTCCCCCTCCGAAGGACAGAAACTTTAGCAGGGTAATTAATAACTGCTGATTGCCCTGGAATGACTGCAAGCCTGCAAACATCTCTAAGTCCTATGATACAAATGTCAGCACTAAGTGATTCTATCTAATTAGAAACATTCCCCATTACTTCACACACACACTGAGTTTGGGTCCCCCCCCCCCAATCTCCTATCCTGCATTTCCCAGACCTCTCATCTTCATTACAAAGATGAGCACTCTTTGTAAACATTCCGCAAAATTAGAGTCTGCTGCTCTACACGGAGCCCTGGCTTTAGGCCCCTGCACGGATCAGCCTGAAATGAAATCATACTAAGTTTCCCATACCACCAAACAAACAACAACAACAACAAAATACTGTGTTCTGTGACCCTCTGAAAAACCAGGAGAGAGCTGAGAGCCAAATGCCCCAAACAGACCGGTTTCAAGGCCATGGTAACTCCCCCACCCCCTTTAGACATTACTGGTTGGAAAGTAACCTGACACCTAATCTTTTTCTCTGGTTAGGTCTCCTTGGTCCAGCCTTTCAGGGAAAGGAACTTTAAAACCAGTCTGCTTTGTTCTTTGTTACTGCTTTCTTCAGTCTTTCTTGGTCTATAAAATTAGCCTCAGCCCAAGGAACTGAGAAAGGAGGTGTACTTGATTCTAGAATTGCAGATAACACCATTTCCTTAACTGAGGCTTTGCTTCTGGCTCCCTGCTCCCCTCTGGCCCAGCAACCCACACTCCAGGAAGCTTTAGTGTCTCAGCAGGTGACTCTCCTCTCCGGTTCCCAAATCCCAATTCCAATTCAGGTTTTGCCCTCAATCCCAAGCGTAAGGAAACCCTTCCCAGGCTCTAAGCTTCCCCAAGGGCCTCGGAATCCTCCAAAGTCTAAATCTCTACCTGCAGAGTTAACCTTTAGTATGTAAATTAATGACTCCACCAAAACCCTTCAGGACTTTTTCTTTCTCAGAATTCCGCCTAAAATCCCTTTCAAGGCTCCTCAGGACCTGACGCCCTCACCTGCTATTCTTCCTTCCTAGAAGGTGTAAAGAAGCATATGGGACTCCCTGACCAACCCCAGGGTGTGGCTCGGGCTTCCTCTTGTGCTTCCCACCCCCATCACCATTTAGTGTTATTTGTGTATTTTTTTCATGTTCTTCAACCTACCCTTAAAGTAAGCCGTGAAGGCCCAAAACCTTGTCTGCGGGCCCCTGTCTGTACCCAGAGCAGCCTAAGGCACACAGGAGAGCTCTCAAAAAGTGTTTGTGGAATGATTATACGGAAACATCATCTACACCTAGAAAAGACCAAATCATCAAGACAGGGGAACTTAAAGTTTTGCTCCAATCTTGCAGTCTAGTCAAGAAACCTCCCCAAACCAGTAAATGTAGCTGCAGAATACAGAATATGTAACCTAGCAAAGTATTGTGAATTATTTTGAGAAAGAACTATATAGGAAGACCATTAAAGAGAGCATTCTGGAATGCTTCATAATTTGTTTAATAATCAGTCATTCAAATGCCTACAGAATCAGTGCTCAATTATCCCTATTTATTTTGTTCCATTAATACTGAGGCTCAAGAAAAATAAGAAACTCTCTCACCCACACCAGAACACCGTATATAGCCCGCCCTCTTTTGCCCTGCTATTCCGTTTGTTCCAGGCTTCTTGGGGTTCTCACCACCCTCCCTAATCCTGATTTGCTCTTAAAGCTGGGGATTTTGCTTTTACAATAAGTCTCTGAGCCCCAGCTTGAAAGGACCCTGAATGCAAAGAAATATCCTGAAGAGCACTGTGATAAAGATGAAGTAAAGGAAACCCATGCAGAAATACTGGTGGGCTCTCCATCCTCAGCTACAGGGTGGAATTAGAGCACAGAGAGGGGAGCCCACCCCCTAAGCCCAGCTTGCAGTCTCCTCCTCAACAGGATCCCTGTGGTTTGCTGACCAGCCAATCTAATAACATTGGTGAGTTCTGGATTCATTAAGATATGGTCAAAAAGGGTTGACAGTCAACCTCGGGCATCTACAGGCACATATACATACACGTGTGTGACTGCCTGAACACACACATGCAGTGCACACATTAACACACACACACACACACACACACACACACACACACACACACCAGATAAAGAAACCTTCACCCACTTGCTAATGGTCAAATAAAAATCTCACCCTCACCGGGCAGTGGTGGGACATGCCTTTAATCTCAGCACTCTGGAGGCAGAGGCAGGTGGATTTCTGAGTTGGAGGCCAGCCTGGTCTACAGAATGAGTTCCAGGACAGCCAGGGCTGTACAGAGAAACCCTGTCTCGAATATAAAAAATAAAAAATAAAAAAATAAAAAAATCTCACCCTCTTACAGAATGTTCTATGTTAATGTTGAAAATATCACTATAAGTCTAAACCATTCTGCTGACTGTGGTGACGTACACCTTTCATCCCAGCACTCAGGAGCAAGAAGTAGGTGGATCTCTGTGAGTTCCAGACCAGCCTGGTCTAAAGAGTGAGCTCCAATCTCCAAAACAGGCCAAAAAATTAATATCTGGAATTATCTGTTCTGTATGCATAAGAAAATAGAAAACACAGTTCTCAGCTATTAATATGCTCCCTAGTTTCACACATTACAATACAGGAGGAACCTCACCCAGCAGCTGGCTGTGCTAGAAAGAGGAGTAAAAAACCATGACCAGCTAGAACCAGTTTAGATGCACCTTCACCCTGGGAACGGAAATCCCAGAAAAGAAGCTGTGTCTGGCCTGGAACCAAAATCAACTTGAAGGGGTGTGTCTGCAGCTGCAGCAAGTGACAGGCACTGGGACTTCAGTGGAGAGGTTAGCTGTTTGGAGGCTCAGAAGCAAGTACTTTACCTTGGGCTAGTGGTGTAGCTTCAGGAACAGCCGTTCCTCCACCTACACTGTATCTAAACTAACACCTCATGCAATACAAAAAAAAAACCAGAACTGGCTTCCACCAGTCTGGGAGCTAAGCATCCTGGGCCTGTAGAAAAGCTTCTCCCATTTCGCTGTACCTGCCTCTCCGCTGTATCCACTAACGAGTTTTAAAGTTGCCCTGGCATATGACTTTCTGTGTTCTTGAAAACTATAAAAATTTGGAGTGACCTACATCTGCATTCCTGGGTCATGATCACTCAAAATGGCTCCAGAGTAAACTATTTCTTATTCCCTTTAAGATGAAAGTGGTGGCTTTTATGTTGACATATCCAAATCACTGAACAGGCCTTATGTAAACTGATAATCTTATTTTGGGCACAAATAATCACCAACGTTATTAGTAGAACTGAAAAGAAAACCAGAGGAAGACCAGAATTATTCTCATTTCAAACACTTTCTGTAACTCTTTCATACTTTACATAAATTTCCTGAAACAGAAGGTATCCTATATTATGCTAACCTTAAAATAAACCTCTCTTTTTAGAGTCAAAGGAACCAAACTGAGGCCAGACCCCATAATCGATCCAGAGTCTCAGAGCTAATAAAGGAAGCTAGACTGTAAACATGGCTGTCTGCTACCAAAGACACTCAAGCTTCTAGTAAATACAACAAATTAGCTGTTAGCAGGGCAGACGGAACAGTAACAAACCTATGACTGTGCTCTGAAAAGCCCAACATCCATGCAAACTAAGAAAAGTGGCCCAGCAGTTAGAGCCTCAGAGTGGATGGTGTACACCCATCAGAGCAACTGGCACTCCAGAGAACACTGCGGTGGCCAGTGACGAATCCCCTTTCAAACACCAGGACCCTGAGAGCTCTGTGCCTTCCTTCCACAGCAGGGCTGCTTCAAAGGTAAACTGAGGCTGGTGTTTCAACTCTCTTCACAGCCTTGAAAAGTGTGATCTTCGGGTCTAGTGAAAGTCAGCTACCACAGAGGCAAATTAATAACCATGAAAGATGGCCACTGCTCCCTGCAATACAAAAAGCTTTGCTGTTTGGACTAGGGTCAGGGTGGATTGTGATTTTCACACTAACACTACATTAACTTACTGAGGACATGCTAAATCTCAGGAGACAGGTCCTGATCCTTAAAGACAGCTGCCATTAAAAAAAAAAAAATTCAAGATCAAACACAGCAGAACATGCAGTGTTCCCAGCAGATCTAATGTCGATATAGTAGTAAGTAAAGTAGAAAATTCTGATGTCTCACACATACTTAAGTTTCTTTCCTTTTTTAAAAATTTTCTCAGCCAGGTAGCGGTGGTGAAAGCCTTTAATCCCAGCACCTGGGAGGCAGAGGCAAGTGGATCTCTGAGTTCGAGGCCAGCCTGGTCTACATTGAGTTCCATGACAGCCAGGGCTACACAGAGAAACCATGTCTTAAAATAAAATAAAATATTTAAAAAAAAATTTAAAAATCTCAAACCCAACAAACCAAAAACAAACAAAAAATATATTTTTATGTGTATGTGCCTGCACAAATAGGAACTATGTGTGTGCAGTTTCCTTCAGGACAGAAGGAAGAGATCTTTAAAAATTGTGAGGAGCTGCTTGATACTGCTGCAGGGAATAATACCCAGGTCCTCTGCAAGAGCAGTAACTGCTCTTAACTACAGAGATATCTCCCCAGCCCCATGTCCTTTTATACACAGGAATGATAAGGGCAAAAACTGTCCTTAATAGTTTTTTGAGGTTTTTTGTTTTTGTTTTTTCCCAAACATTAAGACTGTTTGGATTATTTAAATGTTAAGTTATTATCTGATTGAAAACCAATTTTTTACCTGGGCCGGTGGTAGCACACGCCTTTAATGCCAGCACTTGAGAGGCAAAGGCAGGTGGATCACTGTGAGCCATTTCCAGGACAGCCAGGGCTGCATAGAGAAAGCCTGTCTCCAAAAACAACAACAAAACAAACAAACAAACAAACAAAAAACACCCTTTACATTTGTATGACATATTTTGCTCTGTAAACACTGTATTACGTTGTATTTATTTATTGGGGGTGGGATACACGTCATATACTCATGAGGATGTCAGAGAATTAACTTTCTGGAAGTTGGTTCTCCCTCCCAGCACCAGGCCGATGCAGACTGGCAGACTCGGGTTGGCAACTCTTGTTACCTATTGAGCCACCTTGCTGCCCATTAACTGTATTTAAAAACCATAAAAACCATTTCATATAAAATGGATTCTTGGAGTTGTGTGGAGCTGTCCAACAAGTCCCCTTTGCTCCGGATAACGAGTCAAGCCTTTTAACAGACATCAAACTGGAAGACTTATGGGTGCCATGCGTGCAGGTGAATAAAAGATCAACTTTATCCACAAAAGGCAAATGCAGGATTTCTTTGTATAATTAAACCAAACTCTGGACAGATCACACTAACAATTATATTCAAATATCCCCCCCCCCCTCTCTTTTTTGGTTTTTTGAGACAGGGTTTCTCTGTGTAGCCCTGGCTGTCCTGGAACTCACTCTGTAGACCAGGCTGGCCTCGAACTCAGAAATCCGCCTGCCTCTGCCTCCCGAGTGCTGGGATTAAAGGCGTGCGCCACCACTGCCCGGCATATCCATCTCTCTTAATCACAGATTAGCCACATATATATTTGGAAATGACATGACAAAATCCCTCCATCACCTTGTGCGTGAACTTAAAAAGAACAAAAACCAAAAAAAACCACCACAACAAAACTCACATCAGTAACTATTTCTCCATCAACCTATTCCGTGTAAACAGATCCAGTGGGAACACAAACAGTCCTTTGGTTACTGCAATATTCTTCTCTTCTGGGAGTCTAAGGCAGAAACTGCGGTCTTTTGTCATATAGAAATAATGCGCCTCATTTCCTTTGGGACAATGGAAATGTTCTGTGCAGAGACCAGCTGTGGCTGAGCAGGCCCAGGGACTGCTACTATTGTTTACCAAGTAACAGTCCAGCCGGCAGCTGAGTGGCTGCGTCCAGGACCACAACATCTTGCCACCTAAGATTAGCCTCCTGGTCCTTTCATGGCTGAATAAAGAATGCCTAATGGGAAGCAGAAAGTCGGGAGAGAATTAGCAATGCCATTCATGCTAATACCTCCCCCCAACAAAGAAAAGGGGAGGGGAGGGAACCAGGAGCCAGGAGGAGATGACCCTCCAGCTGCTAAGATGCTGGTTTCTGCCCACACCACCACCCTGCCCTCAGGCCATGCTGAGCACCTGGCATCCATCCAGCCAAACGGAACCAACCATGTCAGCCTGAAACTAAAAATCTCCCCAAACTTCAGGAGCTGGGGGTGTTCTCAGTGCCGAGTCTTCACTTAGTACACACGGGATAAAGCTTCAATCCACAGCATCTCCCCCCAAACCAAAAACCTCAGTGATCTTTAAGAAATCAACTCTTCCCAAGGAGACAGTTATCTGCCCTCATTTTAAAGTAAAAATGATTCTAAGAAAATAACAGTTGAGAGCAGAGCAGAAAGAAACAGCCCTTTCTATTCTAACCCTGGGCCCCCACACAGGATACCAGGATGTAGGGCCCACTGTCTTGAGCCAGGCTGTGAGCACCTAACACTGGGCCACCATGCGGGACATCAGATGCAGGCAGGGTCCACTGTCCCTGGCCAGGTTCTGAGCCCATCACAGAAAAAAGTATGATTGCTGAGAGCATTTTCAAAACCAGCCAATGGACTCCGTGATTACCTTGTGAAACTCCATAGAAATGGAGGGCATAATTAATATGTTGCCAACGAGCAGCCTGCTTGTCTGATTGTCCCAGAGCACTCAAGCAAAACGCCAGGCAGGGAGGAACCAAGGAACCAAGTTAGCTTCTTTCTTTCTTTTGCCCCCCTCCCTGCCCTCGCCTGTGGAAGTCAGTCCTTCAGTCTTCAGCATTAAGAAACCTGTCTGGATTTGTCTAAGACCCAAAGGCCTCGGATACCTATGCTAGTCTTAATTTTTTAATATTATCTGTGAGGTCATCAGAGGTCAGATGAGTCTCTGCACAAACTTTCCTGCAGGAGCCAGCCTCCTGGACTGAAGAGGTCTGTTCTTTTCCTCCAATTACCCAGTGTCCTTTGATGAAAGACCAGGCATGGGAACAGGGATGACTCTACATGCCCCACACAGCAGAAGAGAGGGAGCGTACTGGGCAAAGAGGCATCCCTTGAATTTCTTTACCAACAAGACTCCCTCTCAGAATGTCTACCTTATTTTCCTATTCCGGACGTTCTGGTCAACTGTGAAAGTTCTGTACAACATGGTGACCAGCTCTCTTTCAGGAAATAACATAATAACTAACCCAACCTCCCCCCCCCCCAATGTAGAGACGTAAAACCTCTGCACCAAATTTCTTATTGGAGAACACTGGTCCAGACAGATGCTGTTTGTCATCTCAGGAGTTCTGTGCGCTTCTACCGGAGGTTGGGGGACCTCAGGGCAACATCAATAAGCAAAAGGCAAAATTAAGTTTATGATGTGGGCATTCTAGCTACCTTGTGAAAAACAAAGGAATGACTACGGCCCACGCTTCACCGCAGTCCAAATGATGTCTAAGTGAGTGTGCAGTGCTCACTGGCCTGTGGGAAAGTCTGGTAGGATTATTATTCTTTTGAAGTTCGACTGCCATAATAACATGCCCAGCGTACACACATGGCCAATGAATGACTTTGGCTTCCTGCTCTCCTTCACACCAATCTCACTAACTCTCCTGCTGTGCAAGGAGAGACTGAAGGATGGACTCAGCAAACAGATGGCCAGGACACTTTCTCCCCAGGAAGCAGCTACTGAATAATTCTTGCAAATCAAACCTTACCCTTGGGAGAGATGGGCCCTTCAAACACAGGCCACTGTGAGATACTCAATATGGGCCTTTCACCTGAGAAAACAGAGGTCCCTCTCCCTAGGAAAGCTAGTAAAGGAACCCTGAAGCAGTGACTGCCTATATACCAGAGTACAGCAAATAGGGAGCTGCCTGAGCAACCTGGTATGCAGGCTCCAGAGGGACAGAGAGAAAGGGTAACCCTGGGTAAGACCTTAAGTGTCTGATACTTTGTATCTTGCCTGAGGAAATGCAGTCGTGATAAACATAACAGCAGCAGGGATTGGAGGGTGTAGGGCAGTAGCACAGATCCTGCTTAGCATGCCCAGGCAGGGGTTTTACACCTAACACGATGGGGTGTGGAGGATGGGAGGGGGTGTGGGCAAAACCCAGTTCCCATGTTACGAAGGGCCAATGAAAATACACTGATGATTCCATTCACAGGGGATCTAATCATGTGTTTAAAATCAAGTAAATGGGCAGGGCACATACAGTTATCCAAGAACGACCTTAGAAATGACAGCTAAGTTGCCTGCTCTGGGGTCAAGGGTGCAGGGACAAACACTCTTTCTTGAGAGAAAACTCCATTTTCTGTTGCTCAGCAGTCTTAATTTGGATTCCTGTGATTTGATCAGAACTACTGCAGGTTGTAGGACACAGGTTAAGCTAACGGCTGGGGCTAAAAAGCACGGTTTCCTTTCTCACCCCACCCGGACCTTGAGTTGGCCAGGCATATCTGCACAGTGCTGCTTGCATGAGAGCCACACACCATGTCGCTGCTTTTCCCATCCACACCTTTGAAAGGCTCTCTGCTACCTATTACATAAGACCAAACGACAAAGGCAAATGCATTATTGGAGGCATCCCAAAGTGCTCCGATCTCTCTTCTGTATGCCTTGCTCCGAATAAGACAACCTAAGTTATCATTTATCAGCAGTAACTTCTGATCAATGAGGTATCCACTCCACGCTGAGTTGTATATTTCACCATTACCGCAGCCTCAGCACAGGGCCTCATTGAGGAAGGTTTGCCACCTGCAAACTAAACAGCTCAAATCAAGCAAATCCAGGACACCCGGGGCCAAGCCTGGGAGAGGCTATTCAACAAGATCTTGACAGATGTATGAGCAGATTTCCCGTCCTGGAGTTATTTTCTAACCTGAGGATTACAACAAATTAAGTCACTCTCACTACAATCTCCCTTTGGTTTCTCTTTCCAAATCACCTCAGCTATCTTTAACTTATCCCCAACTAATCACTGTGCTCTGCAGGCCAGCCCTGTAGAGAGGGCATCATGGAGACAGTTTATCCATCCCAGTGATAACTAAATAAGACCATTGCTAGCAGGCCCCACTGGATAGCACTCTCTGCATGTGGGGGGCTACAGTTCCTTCGGAAGAGCTGCTGTGTCCATTCCTGACACCGGTTTTGAAAACCTACTAGCAGTCACTTACAAAGGGCTGCTCATAAAAATACTGCTGTCCCTGAACCAGCCACGAAGTTCAAGGCGCCCCTTCTGAATTTAAATTTTGTTTATCACTAAGGACAGCCCCCTCTGCTATGCTCCAAAGATCTCGAGGAGACCGAACGGAGCCCGGACTCTTTTCTGAACTCGCAGGTCCTCCTGCGAGTTAAGTCTGGCACCTGGAAACCACACCATATACTAGTGCGTGTAGCTGGGCATCTAGATAACCCTCTTCAACAGGTGACAGTGCAGGGGTCAACGTATTCAAAACGATGTCCAGTCACCCAAAAGGCATCAGCAAAAACAGGTAAGACTTCTAAAAACAGTGAGAGCAAAGTGAGGGAAAAACCAGACCTACAGGTCCTCCCACAAGTTTGGAGTTAGGTTACCAGAAGCTAGTGGATTTGGGTAGCAGTTAGGGGCAAAGAAGGGGTAAGGAGCTAATGAGGCCCCAGGAGATGAGCTCACATGACCCCAGAGGATCCGGAGTCGGCTTCCGAGACACCTACCACTCCGGGCGACCGCTCACCTTGAGGTAGTCGTTCTCCGAACGCAGTTCCTCCATCTCCCTCAGCAGCTCCTCTTCCTCTGCCACCACCAAGAGCCGGGGATGTTCGCCCAAGCTAGGCTCCTTGGGGGTCCCGAGAATAGTCCGCTCCGGTGGCGCTCGGCCCCCAACATCCTCCTGCGAACCGGGTCCCGGGGACCCTGAAGGGACCCTGCCTGGGCTGCTTCGGCCCCCGAGACACGCATTGGCGACAGGGGGCGCCGTGAGCAACGTAGGGGGTTCAGGGCTGCCCGGCGGCCCGCGGGATCCGGAGCCCGGAGTGGGTGCTCCGCGCAGGGGTTCCCGGTCACTGGAGCCGGTGCCTGACTCGGCGTCGCTGCTAGCGGCGGGGAGGAGGCGCTGCTCATCAGACAAGGGTTCGGAGGCACAGTCGGAGAGATCCGAGCTGCTGTCCGTGTGGCTAATACGAGAGCCAGCCACCGAGGTCACAGAAAGAGTCACGGCGGGGACCCGAGCTGCGGGAGCCGGGGGCACGACGGCACGAGCTGGAGGCGTCCCGGGGCCGCGCTTGGCTTTGCGGCCCTTCGCAACGGCAGGCGGCGGCTCGGCCCCAGCCGGCCTCCCGACCCGGGACAGTGGCTCCGCGGGCCCCGCGCGCGCCGCTCTCCTGGTCCCCGGGGTGGCCTTGGCGCTGCCCGCCGACCTGGCTCCGGCACCCGGCGGCGGCTTGTCCTTCGCGCTGGGGACTACGCCGCTGCGTCGGGAGAGGCGACCGGGCGCGGCCGGGGACCCGGGTGACGGCGGCGCCTTCCCCGCAAGGCTGGGCGAGCGAGGAGCGGCGGGAGTCGGGACACGGCCCGCAGAGGGGGTGGCCGTGGCGGGCCGCGTGTGCAGGTCCTTGAGGAAGGGTCTGGCGGGCGAGGGTGCGCGGTGCAGCCGCCTCCTCTCGGCCAGAGGGTGCAGGTGGTGGTGGCAGTGATGCTGGCCGGCTGGCTGCGGCTTGGTGTCCTGGGCGCCGCCGCCCGCGGGGCCATTCAGCGTCTCCATGGCCCGGGCGGCGGCCGCGATCCGCAGCTCAGGCGGCAGATGCTCCGGGCGGCGGCGGCGGCGGCGTGCAGCCTCCCCGCGCGCCCGGTCATCACTGACCCCCTGCCCCGCCCGGCGTGTGCCCAGCGCTCCCGCCGTCCCCTCCCCCGCACTCAGCCGACCCGGGGGAGTGTGTCCCCTCGCTCAGGTCAACAGCGCTCGGCTCCTCCTGGCACAGCCGCTGCGGCCGCTCGCATCCCCTACACTGTGCGTTCAGAGCGCTGAGGCGGCCTCGCACAAAAACACTTGTCTGGCGACGCGCGCCCGGCTCCCCGCCCACTGCCAGTCCGCTGAGATAGGCAGCCTTCTGCCCGGCGGCTCCGGCGGAGAGAAGCTGCCGCACGCGCGTCCCCCTCCGTTCCCAGCCCGGCGCGCACGCCCCGCCTCCTGTCAGCGGGCCGGGGAGGGGCGGGGCGGGCAGGAGGGCGGGGCTGCAGCTCGGGGGACGCAGATCCCGTGTGCCCACGCGCCCACGCCGCCGAGGACCTCTCTTTGCCTTTGGGTGTACTGGGGCTACCACCCAGAGTCGGCTAGAAAAGGAAGAAGCTGGGGTGGAGGGAGGGGAGAGGATGGACATCGGCCACTCGGGGACACTGCAGGTGCAGGCTGGGTAGAGGGCCCCTCTGTGGTGGGTGCCAGCCTTCTCTCTGTTCCACCCAGCCTCCTCTATCCGACTCCTACCTCCCCTCTTCAGTTCGCTCCTCACCGCTCTCCCCAGAGCTTCTTTAAGGATCACTGATACCGGATGCAGCGTCAAGACCGACACAGCGCTCCACAGTTGGCACCCTCAGTGGCCTGGGCAGCTCCCGAGAGGGAGGAGCCGCTGTAGAAATAGGAGAAGCAGCTCGCCACGCTTGGGGTCTGAAAGGGAGCTCACATTTATAGTTCCTGCGGCCTTGCGCCAGGCACTGCTGCTACACGCTTTATCCTCTTGGTAACAGTCCCGAATTGGAAATCCTGTCTTCAGTGTGAGACACAGGCACGAGGGAGTGAAGCCGCTTGTCTGAACTCCGTGGCTGAGCCGGGATTCAAACCTAGGTCTTCAGGAGTCTCAGCAGGACACGGTTGCCTTAGAGCACCAAGGAGCCCGAGTACTGGTTCCCGCTCCATGGGCAAGGCACTTGACCTTTTGAGTCTCGGGTTCCATCCTCACCTGTAGAATCCGAATCAGAGAAAACCGAATCTAGATGTATTCTGATTAACTGAGCAAAGAGCAGGACTCACCCGTCGACTGTAAAGTGCTTTTGACAGATTATAAGTGTGGTTTATGTCCCAGGCTTTGGATGTTGAGCTATAAGTACTCCGAGAACAAGTCTAAGTTGTTCTCTATCTAGATTCGGGATTTGGAGGAGCAAAGGATAGACAAGAAGAAGGTGCCAGCCGCCAGCGGGGGAATCCTGTGTTTTTCTGAAAGATGATGGTCTTGTAGAGAGACGAGTTCACAGCACAGTGTAAGAGGGGGCAGGGCTTAGACCTAAAGCTGTGGAGCGGTGTGTGTGTGTGTGTGTGTGTGTGTGTGTGTGTGTGAAGGATTCTGATCTTACTTGCTGAGAATGACCCCAGAGCAGCGAGTGGGGCTGAGGGCATGGCGGAGATGGCTGTATCCTAAAGCACCCACAGAGAGGAGAGTACAGAAATGTTAAAGGAAAATTGTACTCAAGGTGTGTAGTCTTAACGACAGAATGACCCTCCTTAGCCGGAACTGCCAGAAGCTGCAGGAGAAACCGGCTTTTTTAGTATAAATCAGAAAATAGCACGTCTTGTTGGGGCTTGAGCTCAGACCCTATTGAAACCTCCCGACTTTGCGAGTCACTTTTCTGAAAATCTCAAAGTGAGGCACACTCTATAATCCGTAATGAGTACCCTTTGAGTCCTGCCCCTCGAAGTGCTCGGAGGGAAAAGACAGTAGGGTTAGATGGTGGGCCAGGAAGAGAAGAGGCCGGCAGCCACGCTTGGCTAACTGTGTCCACCAGAGGGCGCCCCAGCGTTCCGCTTCAGTACCAACGTGATGAGTCCAATCCCCTGCCCCCAACCTACAGCGCCCACCCTCATTCCTGAAGTATGACCAGGACTATTAGCACAGCGTGTCACCTCTTCAGACCATACACACTCATGAAGAGTCCACCCAAAAGTGTTTCAGTAAGTCTTCCAAAAACTTACCGACTGGTACTCAACTTCCTTTCCCTTAAAAAAGACACCATTCGCCCTTATTAGCATCATGTGATACCGACTGCACCTAGCCTGGAGGAGTCGGGTACTGCTTTGTTTTCCTGACTTTAAAGAGACACGTGCTTGTTGGGTTAGTGGACAGCTCACTGGAAAAGAGTCCTTGCAGTGCCGGCCCGTGGGTTCACTGGCCAGCTAGCCTAGTCGGAAAAAAAAAATATGCTCCGGGGTCTCAAGAAAATAAGGCAGAGAGTTAGAGGAAGACAACTGGTCTCCATAGATATACATCCTGGAATGTTCACTTTAATACAACACAACACGCGTGCGCACACACAGACAGGCGCTATAGCATACACATACATACACATACACACACACACACACATCCCTGAGGGCAAGATAGCTAAACGTCAACTATGACTTGAAAAGATATTTTTTTCTACTGTTAAATAAAACTAGTCTAAAGATTAATGGTTTATAATTAGAATCGAACTTAAATTCCTTACTCTGTGGAACAACAAGACAAGGTGTGCTTGTGCCTGTTTGGATCCTTTGCTGGGCAGCGTAGACCTTTAATCTGCCTCTCATCTGAAAGTGATGTACCAGCCTGCCTCCATCTTAGGCTTGAAAGCCATTTTACTGTGAAGACAAACTAGGCTCATTCCTATTTATGATTAAATCTGTTTCTTAAGGATTAGGCTATACCCCACCTGTACCCTTAGCTATAAACGTTCTGTACTGCATGTTCCAGGAATGACAATCATGCCTTTTTTTTTTTCCCCAAAAAAGTAATTGTAACCATCTTGCAACCCTACCTTTGTTCCAAACGGCTGTTATGGCCACCTGTTGCTATGACTACCTTAGGAGCACCTTGCATTCAGGTCTTGGTTTCAGGAGGTCTTTAGGACCAACTTATTATGTTAATGTTCTTGTCCTGTAACCTCACTTATTTTGCCCACCAAATCCCTACCCCCGAGCTATAATAACCTTGTCTTCCTCACTTTCCATACAGATCTCCTGAATCCTGCCTTAGAGGGAGGCGGGCCGTGTGCACAGGTAGAGAGCGTGCTTGAATTAATTGCTTGCTTTGGCTAACTTGGCCGTGATGGTTTGGGCCTGTGGTCTTTCTCCTTGGATCTTTAGGACTAATAGAGGTGACTAGCACAGGAGTGGTTTTGCAGGCTTGTGCAATTGCTGACTGGGTTTGGACAGGAGAGACATTTGTCAGGAAATTGGAGTGGGCCAGGAAGAGAGAAAGGTCCGTACCCCTCTTCTCTGCCTCTGGTGGCCCCTCCAGCAGCAGCCAATCTCGGTGGAGTGGCATCCTGACGATCTGGCTGTCCCAGCATGCTCTTCACCTTCTGGTAATTTCTCACCACCATCATGTAAAGGAGGTTGTGGCCTCCTGCGGTTGCCAGGGTTGCTTCTGTAGAAGCTCCACTTCCCACGCCTCCCGCTGTTTGAGTCTGGATTCCTTCACCATCTCTGACCAGTTCTGTGCATGGGAACCTTGGTGCATTTGTACATCCACCGCAGGGTCAACTTTTCTTTTTCTGCACAGACCTACTTCATGTTTTTGAAGTCATACACTCGGCCATTGTCACCTCTGTGTCAGAGGGCAGTGTGATGTGGTGGCAAGAGTGGGGACAATAGGAAAGCTTGGTTTCAAACCTGCCAGAGTGGGGACAACAGGAAAGCTTGGTCCCAAACCTGCCAGAGTGGGGACAACAGGAAAGCTTGGTCCCAAACCTGCCAGAGTTATTTGTTCTCTGTGCCTTTTGATGTGGTCCTGACTGGGATTTCCTTTGTCCCATCCCCTTGCTGACCCATCACTTCCCCTGCCCTCCTGTAGCTGTCCAGCAGCCGTGGATGAACCGGGTCTACCTGAAAGGGAGACTGGAAATGAAAAAGGGACGGGGTTCGAGAGACGAATGAAGCCAAGACAAGATTTCCGATCAAGGCTTGAACTTTATTGTTCCGTACTCCTTATAAAAGGAAAGCCCAAAGACCCAGTCCTTTGTTTCCAGCGAGCTCAGAGGCTGTCAAGTTCTCAAGGCTCCCGTAGGAAGTTGCAAATGCAGAGAGGCCAGACTGGCTCCAGCCGGGTTGTTTGTCCGACTCAAGGCTGGGGGAGGGGCACGCCCTCCTCCACCGCATCACCCCCCTCCCCCGCCCTATCTTTTGCCCTTCCCTCCCCAGCCCAGGCTAGCCTCACTCCTGTGCTCATGGAATCCTCCTGTCCCAGAGTCCCAGTTATCTGGGACTACACTATGTGCTTCGTCTTTGAGCATTTCCTATGAGTCAGTGCCACTCAAAGGATTGTGGCTGTCACTGTAACACACCTGCATTTTAACAGTGAGTTCAAATTAAGGAGTACTTTGTTGTATATTTCCTGCTCTGTTTATACATACATTTTATTTAGTAAAATGCATAGGTTATTATAAGTTGTTCTTTTGTTTTTACTATTACCATTACACCATTATATAAGTTATTGATGTGTGTGTGTGTGTACACTTTATTGTGGGGTCTTTCATGGTTCGAAAATGTCACTTTAGGTATGCCTCTCCCTCAAGTCAATGTCCATTCTAAACCTTTTGGGATTCCCTCCCCGTCCCACCCCCCACCCCCCAAGACAGAGTCTCACTATTATATAGTCTGGCTGGCCTGGACCTCTCTATGTAAACCTATTGACCTCAGATTCAAGAGATCTGCCTGCCTCTGCCTGCCTCTGGAGTGCTGGGATTAAGGGCATATGCCATCACACCAGGCCTAGTTTTTTAAAAAAATAAATAAATGTTTAAAGTAATACACATAAAATATTCTCATTTCATATAAAGGACATTTCCTAAGAAAAAATATGCCCTCAGCGCTGACCAAATGGAAAACCACAGCCTTTCCCCCCCCAAGACAGAACTAAGCCTAGTTGGGGAGGGGTGCCCCCTGGTGGTCGATATTGGGATGACATCCTCTCTCCGAGGTGAGAACCAAGAATTTCAAACTGTCAGCCAATGTGGAGGGGGAGATGGGTCCGGATGCAATGGTACCTTGTGTAATTAAGAATAACTTCCAGGTGATCCTAAGAGCCTTTTTTTCATCAAAGACTGAACAACTCCCTTAGACAAGCTTTGGCATGTTTGACAACCTTGGAATTAAAATTTTGGACTTCTTTCCTCTGGCAATCTAAGTGCGAAATCTTTTAAGATTATATTTAAACACTATTCTGGGGCTCTAAGCTTGGTGCACAGAGGAAACATGATGTTAAATAAGGAAATGAAATGAAAACTCTCTGCCTTCCTCGGTCAGCACCGGGTGTAGCTGTATTGTCAGGCTTTGATTTAGAACATTGCAATTTTTGCCTTGCACTTCAGAGTGCCTTCTGCCAGCTTTTGCTGTAATTAACCAGTGCTTATTTCTATTTCTACAGAGTTACTAGCCCTTTAAAGCATAGGTAAAGATGTGAGGGCTCGGGATGAAGCTCAAGGTTGACATGAACCACACAAAATAAAAGAAACGGAGACTGTACCAATGACCATTTCTTTCATTTATTTGTTTTAAAAGATTTGCCTTGGTGGGAGCGGAGCACACTCTTAGTCCCCCCCTCCTCCCCCCAGCCCTCAAGAAGCAGATGCAGGGGGATCTCTGAATTCAAGGCCAGCCTGGTCTACAGAGTGAGTTCTGGGGCAGTTGGGGCTACACAGAGAAACCCTGTCTCTGGGAGAAGAAAAAACCCAGATGATTTATTGTCTGTATATTTATGTATCTGCATGAGTTTATGGGCACCATGTGCATGTGCATGCGGGGACACATGCAGAGATCAGAGAGTATTAAGCGCCCTGGAACTGGAGGAGTCACAGGCAATTGGGACCTGCCTTGTGTGAGTGCTGGGACCCGAGCCCAGGTCCCTTGCAAGAGCGGCAAGCCTGCTTTACTGCTGAGCTGTCCCTCCAACAGTCTGTAACCATTTCTTCTTGCACTGTGACCAACTTTCCTGCTCATTTTTATATATAAAATAAAGAAAGCAAAACTAGAAAAAAAAATGTGTGTATAGAACATTCTAGAGCAGATGGTACTTATGAAATAAGCTTCCCGGTGAATGGGACCCTGTGGGTCACATATAGAATACATTTTATTTATTATGTCTACATAAAATTGCTGCCTGGAAATTTTTACTAATAAAAATCAAGGTGGTAAGCACAGTCTTGCTCTTTACATCTCCACCTATATAACTGAGACTCTGAACTGTAATAACTTTCTACCTCCCAGATTGATGAATCCAAATGTCGAGATGAACTTGCAAGTTCTGATTATCAATGTGGGATTATCCGTGGTAAGTTGTAGATCACCTCTGTTCATTCCCTGACAAACCAGGCTGGGAAGATGGTGAGCCAAAGTTGGACTGGTACTCACGGCTCTTCCAGAGTTACCTGTATTCCACTCCTAGCACCCATGTCAGAGGTTTTTTTTTTTAATTTTTTTTTTTTATTTTATTTTATATGCATTGGTGTTTTGCCTGCATGTGTGTCTGGGTGGGGATGTCAGATCTTGGAGTTACAGACAGTTGTGAGCTACCATGGGATTTGAACCCAGATCCTGTGGAAGAACACTCAATGCTCTTAGTTGCCAAGCCATCATCATCCCTGCCCACTCCCAGATTTTTACAGCTACCTGCATTCTGGGAGATCCAGCTCCTCCTCCCCCTCCTCCTCCTCCTCCTCCTCCTCCTCCTCCTCCTTCTCTTCTTCCTCTTCCTCCTCCTTCTCTTCTTCCTCCTCCTCCTCTTCCTCTTTCTCTTCCTCCTCCTCCTCCTCCTCCTTCTCTTCCTCCCCTTTTTGCTTTTCCTCCTTCTCATCTTTCCTCATCTTTTCTCCTCCTCTTCCTCCTCCCCCTCCTCCTCTTCTTCCTCCTCCTCTTGACCATCTCGTACACATGGCATACACCCATGCACAAGAGACATATACATAAATAAAAATAAAGAAATTAAGCTGGGCATGGTGCTGCACGCCTTTAATCCCAGCACTCTGGAGGCAGAGGCAGACAGATCTGTGAGTTCAAGGCCAGCCTGGTCTACAAAGTGAGTCCAGGATAACCAGGGCTCTGTTACACAGAGACCCTGTTTTGAAAAACAACAACAATAAAATTTTATTTAAAAATTAATAATAAGGGGCTGGAGAGATGGCTCAGAGCTGACTGCTATTCCAAAGGTCATGAGTTCAAATCCCAGCAACCACATGGTGGCTCACAACCATCCATAATGAGATCTGATGCCCTCTTCTGGGGTGTCTGAAGACAGCTACAGCAAGCAGGGCTGGAGCGAGAAGAAAAAGTGTCTGAAGACAGCTCCAGTGTACTTGCATATAATAAATAAAGAAATCTTTTTAAAAATTAATAATAATAAAATAAACCAATAAATAATAAGATGAAAACTGGATTGCGATGGGTGACTAGTCCAGTGAAGGGAATTATTATTGTTCGAGTGCATTTATTGTGCACTAACCATGTCTTATGTTATGGAGGTAGGGTGGGGGAGTTGAGATGGGGTCTTTCTATGTGTCCAGTCTGGCCTTCCATGTGCCATCCTCCGGCCTCAGCCTCCTCAGTGCTGGGATTACACTTGTATGACACCACACTCGGCTTTAACTTTAGAATAAATGTGCATTTAAGTATCATCCCCTAGAACTTGGGGAGCAGAAAGGAATTTTAAGGAGCGTTGGCTGGCCTTGCTTGTCTCCCCGAGTTCCGGGGACCCCGTATCTGTCACCTTCCAGTTACTGCTTAGAAGCAGTTTTCCCTATGCGGCAATTTACCATTCAGGCCATGGAACATTTATGACTCCGTAATTACAAGGGTAACAGGCATGACCCAGACCTGGCCTGGGCAGCTCTGGCTGTGTGGTCACTGTATGACTAGCCTACATCCCTCAAGGGAAGGATGTCTCAAATCAAGCTGATTCATCTTCATGTTCACCCACACTGAAAACATGACCACTTTCTTTTTAACTCTCTCCAATAGAGCTGGGAAAGAAGACATGAAGAACGTAATTCCGACACCCGGTCATTTGTACATTCATTCATTTGAAGACTATTTATCAGACACATAAGTTACTAAATTTCATACAGACATTAAGAGGTGCACGCTGGACATAATGAAGCATGGTCGCTGCTTTTGGGGGTCTCATAAGACAGAAGATATTACGAAAAAGAGAAATATCTGTCACTGGTATCCAGAGTCAGTCTCCACTGTTACTCAGGCCTGCATCAAGAAGCTGCCTGGCTCGTTAGGCCTTGTGCTTTAGCTAATGTAAACTATGTCATAGTCTCATTATCACAAAGGGCCACCCTGGGACCACACTGGATCAAGAACTAAACAAGATTATGAGTCTTAAGTTATACAGCATTATTCATTCTTTCTGGTTTGTCGAGACAGGGTTTCCCTGTGTAGCCATGGATGCCCTGGAACTCCCTCAGTAGACCAGGCTGGCCTCAAACTCAGAGACTCCCCTGCCTCCCGAGTGCTGGAATGAACACGTACTATTATTTTTAAATATACAAACACAGGCATTTAGGGGACACATCAGGGTGGTAGATAGCAGTTCATGTTTTGAATCTTCTACATTTGCCTGGGTTTTGTTACCAGCACAGTGGAAATTTTATTTTGCTTTGTGCTACTCACATGTCCTGCTGACACTCTTCCATCAGCTTCTAGGAATGGATGTAAGAGGAACTCTGGATGGGCTGGCCCCATCTCTCCCTACCCGCCAGTACCGGCAGCATAAAGAACTAGTTACCCCAGGGAGGCAACTCATGACACTGGGTCCCGTGTTCCTTGATGCTCACACCTCTCCGTGTGCTCACCAGAATGATCAGGCAGTTTCTTGTTCCCAGGACAGAGTTTGAAATGCCCCTGCTGTCTGCTCAGTCATAGATCCAACACCTTTCTCTTCTCATTAGGTAGAGTCTCACTGAACTCTAAGCCTCGTGGGTCCCGTGGACACAGTGTGAGAACGAAATCAGAGCACAGCAGACGTGAATCCTCTGCGGCCTGTCTTACTTTGCTTATCCGTATGCTCCATTGTCCCTCGGGATTGTACAGAGAAAATTTGCAGGTTCCGAGAGAAATGTTCTAAGAATTTCAAGTTTAATGCAACAGTAGAATAGTAAGCCATCTCGAGCTGGGGTGTGAATTTACCCCCAAAAATTTCTGTTGGAGGCTTGATGCCTAAGCCGGTATTAACGTTTTGTGGAAGTGGTGGTGGTTAGGATTACTTGAGGTGTAATGACTTTATGAGAAGCTGTTGAGAGCTGAGCTAGCTCGCTTGCCTTGTCTGCCCACACGACGCCATCTACCATGTTACAATGTTTCCAGCGCTGAACAAACTTGAATTGTTTCTAAGTTATCTGGTCTTGGGTTCTGACATAGCAAAAGAAAGAACAGTAAGAACAAGCCTTTTGGGGACTAGAGAGATGGCTCAGTGCTTACAGCACAGGCTGCTCTTCCAGAGGACCCTGGTTCAATTCCCAGCTCCCACATGGCAGCTCACAACTGTCTGCAACTTCAGTTCCAGGGAATCCAATACCCTCACCCAGACACTATGCAGGCAAAACACCAAAGTACAAAAAATAAAAATAAATCATAAAAATAGCCAATAAGTCAGCTTCCTGTATGATGGTTTCTGTTAGGAGCCAGGCCCTAACACCCTCCCTGGGAATCTGCCTGGGCCTCCACACTGTCCTTGGGAATCTGAGACTTTATGAGAGCCAGCTGCGTTTGTACAAGATAAGCTAGAGACATTGGAGTCAGGCCCTTCACGCCTTCCCTGAAGATCTGAGAACGAGCTGTGTTTCTGTAAGATAAGCCGTCCTTCCTACCTCCAGGAGATAGACCGACCATAAAACAATTGACGTCAGATGGTCTGGCAATCGGGAGGGGCCATGTGCCTCCTTTCCCCTCCCCTCTACATTCCTTTCTCTTTAAAAGCAAACGTGTGTAAAAAATAAAGTGAGACCTAGACGGAACTTTGCCTAGCCTCCCTTCTCTCTCTCGCCCGTTTTTCTTTTCAGGCTTAGTCCTCCTAGATCCTTACGAATAACTAGGTCCTGCTGGCTGGGACAGAATGGCGCCCTAACATGGGGCTCGAGGCATGGATTTTGCCAGACGGATTCCGCCCAAAAAAGGTGTCACTGCAGCTCCAAAAACATTGAGGACCCCTGTAAAAGAGTTTTCGTCCTCGGTAAGTGATTTTCGTCTGTCTCATAAAAATGGGCCAAAGGTTGACTAAAGAAGCAGTCTTTATCAAAGACTTAAAGGGATCACTCAGAGAGAGAGGAGTTAAAGTTAAAAAGAAAGATTTAATTAAGTTTTTTATTTTTATAGATAAAGCCTGTTCCTGGTTCATAATAAATGGGCCAAAAATTCACCGGGGAAAATGGCGAAAGGTGGGACATGATCTTAATGAGAAACTGAGTCGCAAAGGGCCGGATGCGGTCCCTGATACGGTCTTTACATATTGGGGTTTAATTAGAGATATAGGCGAAGCTGCATCTTCCGATCCAGACAAACAGCAGTTACTGTCTGTTGCGGAGTACTGCCTCCCCCCTCTTTCTAGTACAGAACCCTCCGCCTCCCTCCCAGATAAACAATCGGACACCCGAGTCCCCGCTAAGTCTCCCTCTGTAGTTATAGATATGTCCAGGTCCGCAAATTCAGACATCCCCACCTTGGAGCCTAAGCCTTTGGGGGCGGAGGCCCCCCCTCTGAGACCTCCTTATCTGACCTACCCAAGAAAAAACCTTCCTCCGTTCAGCGGACTTTCTCCAGGACTTTCCGATTTAAAAACAGGTCTTCCCTGCCAAAACCAATTAAGAAATACAGTAAACCACCCTCTTTCTCTGGGTCAGCCCCCTCCTTCCCACCCCAGAGCTGCCTTGACATTCCCGATTGGGGCCCGGGAACTAAACGATAATCCCTTGGGTCCTGCAGAGACCGCAATTTTAGATGAGGAAACTGCGACATGTCGTAACCCTGACAGGCCGCTGCAGCCTTCAGCTCTGCCCCACGGACCTCCTCCTTGTGTTTTCAGGCAACCGCAAACCCCTGGGTTGTCTGTCCCTAGCTCGTCTCTCCTTGAGTCCAAAAAGCAACTTCGGCACAGATAAGCGAACTAAAAGAAGTCCTAAAGTTACAGAAGCAGTTCACCCAGCTCTCCGCCGAACTCAGCTCTTTACAATTTACCCTTCATGAGACCATTCTCGCTCCGATCTCAGGATTGGCTAATAAACACCTCCTCGGTTCCAAACCCCATAAAAGGGGGGTCGGAGGGTCTCACAGTGTATCTTTGGCTTTCCCTGTGCTAACCCGTTCTTCCGGGACACCTAAAAACCCTTCTCCCCGCCTTTGATCCCTCTGAGGACGCACTGAGCGACCCTGATGGTGAGGGGGAGGGAGCTCGAGAAAGTGAAAGTGAAGGAGAGGACAAACCGCGGGCACCATCCGGCAGACACAGCGAGTTCCACGAACCGCCAGCGCCATCTAATGGGCACAGTGAGTTCCACAAGCTACATTTTAGAAATTTAAAGGAATTAAATACTGCCGTCAGAACGTATGGGCCAAACGCCCCTTTTACTCTCTCAGTCTTAGACTCCTTGTCTCAGGGCAGCTATTTGCTCCCAGGAGAGTGGATTCGTGTAGTTCAAGCGGTTCTCACCCGCGGTCAATTTCTAACTTGGAAGGCAGATTTTATTGACCGATGCCAGGCAGTTGCAGCCACGAATTTAAGATCCCCACATTCGCCTTCTGGGACATGGACCATAGACAAACTCAGTGGCCAGGGAAAGTATTCAATGGAGACACAACAAAGGCGCCTGCCCCTTGGTCTCTTGGCCCAGACAGCTAACGCTGCTCTCGGTGCCTGGCGGGCTCTTCCGGCTGCCGGCTCAGCACTTACTCCTCTAACTAAAATAACTCAGGGAACTCAAGAGGATTATAGTGAATTTGTGAGCCGCCTCCTAGAGGCTGCAGAGAGCCTTAGGCCACGAGGCTTCCAGTGATAAAATTATCAGACAGTTGTCGTATGAAAATGCAAACTCAGCCTGCAGGGCCGCCTTACTCGGAAAAACCAGAGACAAGACTCTCGATGAGATGATTTGCCTGTGCCACGATGTAGATTCCTTCTCCTCTAAAATGTCTCAGGCTGTCCACCTTTGCGGTGGGCACTGCACTCCAGGCTCAGAATACTCAAAAGGGTTGCTTTAGGTGTGGCCAGATGGGCCACTTTGCCAGTCAGTGCCCCAGGGTCCCAAGGTCAGTTGAGCCCCCGCAGGTGTCCTCGGGCCCCTCAGGCAGGTCCTCATGGCCTTTAACCCTTTGCCCGCGCTGCCGGCGAGGCAAACACTGGGCAAACACCTGTCGCTCTGCCACTGACATTTCCAGACGCCCACTGCCTCCCCTTCAAAAAATGGATTGAGGGACCAGCCCCAGGTCCCTCAAATCACCCCATTCCCTCCGGCCTTGGGGAACAGCTGGACAATAAACTCCCTCTCGCCCTCTACTGAGCCACCCCAGGGAGCGCAGGAGTGGACCTGTGAACCTCCGCTCACACAACACTAAGACCGGAGGACGGAGTACAGATTCTTCCTATGGGAATTTTTGGGCCTCCCCCTAAAAATACTTATTTTTCTGATCTTGGGCCATGCCTCATCTACTTTGAGCGGCCTCAACATCCACCCCTCCCTGGTAGACAATGATTATATTGGAGAGATTAAGGTCCTGGCCAACGTTTGGCCCAGGCTCTGCCTTTACCCTTTGACACCTCTCACCCTGCACTGGGCACACAACTCGGCCCTTCCCAACCAGGCTCCTCGGACTTGTATTGGGTTCAGACCATCACTAGGGAGCGCCCTACGTTAAACCTTAGAATTCAGGGAAAGACTTTTGAAGGAATCTTAGATTCAGGGGCCGATTCCACTGTACTGTCACAGGATTCTTGGCCCCGCCATTGGCCCTTACAAGCCTCCATGACCCATCTACAAGGAATTGGGCAGTCCAAAAATACCTTACAGAGTTCCTAGCTTCTAACTTGGGAAGACAACGAGGAAAATAAGGGCATGGTCCGGCCGTTTGTGGTTCCTGGCCTTCCTGTCAATCTCTGGGGCAGAGATATCCTCTCCCAGATGAAAGTCCTTATGTGCAGCCCCAATGAGGTGATTGCCCAACAGATGTTTGCGCAGGGTTACCTCCCTGGACAGGGGCTTGGCAAACAAAACGAGGGAAGTCCTACACCCGTGACCCCCCCCTCATAAAAAATATCGCACAGGCTTAGGGTTTGATAGCCATTTTTCATAAGGACCATTGCTCCTCCTGCATGCCAGGCAGACAAGATCACCTGGAAAGATGACATCCCTGTCTGGCTTGACCAATGGTCCCTCCCTTCCAAAAAATTGTCTGCAGCCATAGCGTTAGTGCAGGAACAGCTGGCTGCAGGACATATTGAGCCTTCTACCTCACCATGGAACACACCTATTTTTGTCATCCAAAAACGAAATGGTAAATGGCGCCTGCTACAGGATCTCAGAGCAGTTAATAAAACCATGGTCCCTATGGGTGCCCTACAGCCTGGTCTACCCTCCCCTGTGGCCATTCCTGATGGATACTTAAAACTAGTCATTGATTTGAAAGACTGTTTCTTTTCCATCCCCCTCCACCCTGAAATGCAAACGTTTTGCGTTCAGTCTTCCCATAACCAACTGTGTGAGACCTTTCCCTCACTTCCAGTGGAGGGTTCTCCCCCAAGGCATGGCCAACAGTCCTACTCTTTGCCAAAAATATGTAGCTCAAACCATTGACCCCTTCAGGTCACTCTTCCCTGACCTTTATGTGGTTCATTACATGGATGACGTTCTTCTGGCGGGGCCCAATGAGCAGCAGCTCCATCAGGCAGGATTACAACTTATTGCTGCCCTTCAAGATCGAGGGCTCCAAGTTTCCCCTGAAAAAATACAAGTACACCCTCCCCATTTGTTCTTGGGGTTCGAACTGTTCCCCTATAAGATTCTTACCCAAAAAATTCAACTGAGGCGTGATTCCCTGCTAACACTTAATGATTTTCAGCGGCTACTGGGTGATATTAATTGGCTGCGCCCTTATTTAAAGCTAACTACAGGTGAATTAAAACCTTTATTTGATATATTGTGAGGAGATTCTGATCCATCATCCCCGCAAGCATTGACCCCAGAGGCCCAGAGGACATTAGCCAGGGTAGAACAAGCCATAGTCAATCAATCTGTTGGTTATTATTCACCAGAATTGCCCCTTCGCCTCCTCATCTTTCCCACCCCTTTTTCTCCTACTGGCCTACTTTGGCAAGTAAAGCCTTTATTTTGGGTGCATTTACCAGCATCCCCATCATGCGTGCTGCCCACCTACCCTCTCTTGGTCGCCCACCTGCTACGTCTTGGCAGGGAGGCTGCCCTTAAACTCTTTGGCAAAGACCCTGATATTATAGTTGTTCCCTATAATGCCTCCCAAGTCCAGTGGCTCATTCAGACCGATGATGATTGGGCCATTAATTGCACCTCTTTTCAGGGCACCATAGATAATCATTACCCTGCTGATAAGCTAGTCCAGGTTTTACAAAAGACGCCAATTGTTTTTCCTAAAAGGACAAAAGCCTCCCCCATCGCTGGGGCCGCACTGGTTTTTTCTGATGGGTCTTCTTCGGGTATGGCAGCTTTTAATATCAATGGAGCAGTCTCTCGCTTTATGACAGACTTCTCCTCAGCACAGCTTGTTGAATTATCAGCCATTATAAAGGTGTTTGAGGTTTTACGAGATCTGCCTTTCAACTTGTATACTGATAGTGCTTATGTAGCCACCTCTGTGCCTCTTCTTGAAACAGTCCCATATATTTGCCCCTCAACAAATGCCTCTCCCCTATTCTCTGAGCTACAAGGATTGATTCTTGCCCGTGATGCCCCTTTCTTCGTTGGGCACATTCACACCCATTCTAGATTGCCTGGACCATTGTCTGAGGGCAATGATAAAGTAGATCAAGCCACTCAGATAATTGCTTCAGCTCTTTCTGTTCCCCCACTCGCTGCTGCACAACAAGCCCATGACTTACACCACCTTAATGCCCATACCCTGCGGCTTAAATTCTCCATCACCTGTGAACAGGCACACCAGATCGTCCGACAGTGCAAAGGCTGTCTGACCCTCTTGCCTGAACAACATCTGGGGGTAAACCCTCGTTCATGGGCTAGTCCCTGGCAAACTATGGCAAATGGATATTACACATTATTCTGCCTTTGGAAAACTTAAATATATTCATGTCTCTATAGACACCTATAGTGGCTTCCTTTATGCATCCTTACAGACCGGGGAAGCTACTAAACATGTTATCAGCCATGTCCTTGCCAGCCTGGCAACCACCCCAATACCTAAAATTCTTAAGACGGATAATGGCCCAGGATATACCAGCTCCAGCTTTAAACAATTCTGTGCTCAAATGGGCATCAAACAAGTCATGGGCATCCCTTATAACCCTCAAGGACAAGGAATTGTTGAATGAGCCCACCAGACACTTAAGAACATGCTTTTCAAACTACAGTCTGGGGGAGAAGCACTCTACCCCAGAGCAGGTAATTTTAAGACTCTCCTCAATCATGCTTTATTTGTCCTAAACTTTCTTACATATGACTCAGTGGGCAGATCTGCTGCAGACCGCCTCTGGCACCCATCCACAGCCGATAATTATGCACAGGCACTGTGGAAGGACCCCCTATCCAACAAATGGCAGGGCCCAAACCCAATCCTCATTTGGGGAAAAGGGCACGCAAGTGTCTATGATACAGAGGCACAAAATGCCAGATGGCTCCCAGATCGCTTATAAAACCCTATAATCCACCCAGGGACCCCCTCTGAGAAGATTTCTCATTGTGTTTGATTTCAGGCAAGAAAAAGAACAAGGAACATCCCTCCTTCCAAAGATGTTTCCTCCCTGGATTCTCCTCGAGGCCTTGCTATGCTTCAACATTGTGAACAGCTCTTCCTCGCCACATCAGCTTTTTAACTTTACATGGGTAATTCTTAATGAGGAAGGAGACATAGCTAGTTCAACCTCTCGGCTGTCTGCCAATATCCCTTGGGGACCCTTACAGGTTGATCTATGTGTGCTGGCCCTTGGGGCTCATGACTATTGGGACTACCAGGACTTCTTTGTACCACAACGAAAGTCCCCCAATCCTGTCTTACAGCGAGTATGGCAACCGGGATGTGGATCCCCAATGAAAAGGACACTCCTACAAATGGCCCCCCTCTATATCTGCCCCGGAGGACATCGAGACCGCTCTCTTGGCACAAAGTGCGGTTTCTCTCTTGATTTTTACTGTGCCTCCTGGGGCTGCGAGACCTCTGGAGATGCTTATTGGAAACCCTCCTCTTCATGGGATTATATTACAGTAAAGAGAATAAACCCATCCCCATACAGCCTTACCGGTGGACCTGCCCCCCTGGCTAATGAATGCATATTTAACTGGTGCAATCCCCTTTCCATCACTTTCACTAACGCTGGGAAAAAGGCCTCCTGGGATAATTCCAGAGGCTACGAATGGGGATTGAGACTCTATATGCCAGGACGTGACTTGGGCCTCACATTTAAAATTAAACTCATTAAGACACTTCCACAGGGCCCTACAATAGCCATTGGACCTAACGCAGCCCTACATCCTGGACAGACGAGCCCCAAAATTAAGATAGGGGCTCCCTCAGTTATTATAAGGCCAACCTTAAAGCCATTTGCTAGTACACTTTTCCATCCGACCCTTCCTGTGGGACCTCCATTGTCATCCAACATTATACTTGATCTAGTTAACGCTTCCATTAAGGCCTTGAGAGACAACAATTAAACAGACTATTTAGAATGTTAGGTCTGCTCCTCCCCTTGACCTCCCTTCTATGAAGGAGTGGCTATTATTGGTGAACCTCTCTTTACTGATGATCCCAGTCAGTTAAGGTGGGGCAATACTAAGTGCCTTGGATTGACCCTTTCCCAGGTCTCCGGATTGGGCCTCTGTTTATTAGCCCCTAATATGCTCCCCCCTCGTCAGTTGAATGACATTTGTAATCAAACAATTACTGTCAACTCCACCTTTCAGTACATTCAGGCACCTGATAGTTCTTATTTTATCTGTTCCACCGGACTCACTCCTTATGTAGTTTCAACTTCTTTATTGACACACAGAGATTACTGTATTTTGGTCATTCTTATTCCAAAAATTACCTTTCACCATGCAGAAGACCTACTTACGTTTTGGGAGCGGGGTGCAACCCGTGCCAAAAGAGAACCTATTACAGCCATTGCACTGGCTGTCCTTTTGGGCTTAACTGCCACAGGAGCTGGAACAGGTAGAGCCTCCTTGATTTCTTCTACTCAACAGTATAATCAACTTTCCATAGCTATTGATAATGATATCTGTGAGTTACAACAAGGCTTAAAATATCTTAAAGAATCTGTAGCATCCCTATCAGAGGTAGTATTACAAAACAGAAGAGGGCTGGACCTCGTCTTTTTACAAGAAGGTTGTCTATGTGCTGCCCTTAAAGAGGAATGCTGCTTTTATGCAGACAAGACAGGATTAGTTGATGACAGCATAGAAAAGATAAAAAAGAGCTTAACAGATAGAAAGAAAAAGAGAACAAGATGAGGCTTGGTATCAAAATTGGTTTTCCACTTCTCCCTGGCTTTCTACATTACTCCCCAGTATTCTGGGACCCCTTATGGGCCTTTTACTGCTTTTGACATTTGGCCGTTGGGCTTTTAATAGACTAACCAACTTTGTTAAGTCACAGATTGATTCCGCCCTCCAGAAGCCGGCTGCTGTTCATTACCACCGACTCAGTATCCAAGAATCCACCAAGGACCCCCCCTCTGATGTTTCAAACTGATGTGGCCTACAGTTTTCAGCCCTAGCGGCAGAGGCAGAGATTCCCTGCTATCGAAGGCTATGGAGGCTTTCCTAAACAGCCTTACGGCTCCTAACAGCCCTCAGTCAACAGGAGTGGCTTTTGGGCCATAAGCTGTGGAAAGGCCAATGATGGGAATGTATTGCAGTGCCATGATTCTCAACGCATTCCCTTAAAGGCTGCAGGGTAACTCAATGACGGGATTATTGTGGATCCATTATCCGGGTGCACATCGAGACTATAAAAGGTCGATGCCGGAAATGGGGGCCATCCATATAGCCTAAGACAGGGCCTCTGCCCTAATAAAAATCGGGCATGAGACATGGGTGCACACTGCATAGCCTAAGACAGGCCTTCCACTGACCCTTCTTAGCTGCTCCTCATTCATTGTAAAAGAAAGAGTGATATGTTAGGAGCCAGGCCCTAACACCCTCCCTTGGAATCTGCCTGGGCCTCCACACTGTCCTTGAGAATCTGAACACCCTCCCTGGGAATCTGCCTGAGCCTCCACACTGTCCTTGGGAATCTGAGACTTTATGAGAGCCAGCTGCGTTTGTACAAGATACACTAGAGACATTGGAGTCAGGCCCTTCACGCCTTCCCTGAAGATCTGAGAACGAGCTGTGTTTCTGTAAGATAAGCCATCCTTCCTACCTCCAGGAGATAGACCGACCATAAAACAATTGACGTCAGATGGTCTGGCAATCGGGAGGGGGCCATAAGCCTCCTTTCCCCTCCCCTCTACATTCTTTTCTCTTTAAAAGCAAACGTGTGTAAAAAATAAAGTGAGACCTAGACGGAACTTTGCCTAGCCTCCCTTCTCTCTCTCACCCGTTTTTCTTTTCAGGCTTCGTCCTCCTCAATCCTTATGAATAACTAGGTCCCGCTGGCTGGGACAGGTTTCATTTTGTTTCCCACCGAACAGTAAAAATTAGAGATTTTGATTTGCAAGTTGCAAACAAGTCAGCAAGCAGGTGATTGGATTTAGTGACTTTGATGGTAGAAGTAGCAAACGAGTCCACTCTAACTTTGATTTTTTCCAAACCCTACTTTTAATAGCAGTTCTTTAACCTGTTACCTCTCTTCTAGCCCACCACCCACTAGAGGTAGTGGAAAAGAAAAGTTACTACAGGCTGGGGCTGGAGAGATGGCTCAGCGGTTAAGAGCACTGACTGCTCTTCCAGAAGTTCTGAGTTCAATTCCCAGCAACCACGTGGTGGCTCACAACCATCTGTAATGGGATCCAAGAGAAGTTCTCCACTTTGCCTCTCTCAGGAAAGTGAAGACGCAAGACCAAGAAGCATTGCAGAGCTAGCTCTACAAGCAAGCCCCCTCTCACAGGCTACTGAGTCCTATTTATTATGTATTTATTTATTTTTAAAGATTTATTTATTTATTATATGTAAGTACACTGTAGCTGTCTTCAGACACCCCAGAATCAGATCTCATTACGGATGGTTGTGAGCCACCATGTGGTTGCTGAGATTTGAACTCAGGACCTCTGGAAGAGCAGTCAGTGCTCTTAACCGCTGAGCCATCTCTCCAGCCCCTACTGAGTCCTATTTATGCTCCCTGCGAACATCACGTGTCCTCCATGGGTCTTGCCTCAACATGTGAGTCTATCTTAGTGAAGCACCCTTTCACCTCTGTCTACTTCAAGAAATCACTCCTTTATGTGTTTGCCCCAGCAAAATACCATCTGATACAACCAACTTTCCAAAAAACTAGAAGTTTCTACTTCAGTCCGCCCAAGGCGAACCGGTCCTGCTCTGGGTTTTGCAGGTCTTACTCTCAAGTGTTCATAAACAAAGAAGCCATAGCATAAGGAGAACAATTGTTTGGGGTGGTGGGATGGCTCAGTGGTGGGATGGCTCAGTGGGCAAAGGCACTTGCCTCTGATCCCGACCACCCTAATTTGATCCCCAGGACTCACATGGTGGAAAAAGAGGGCTCTCTTAGTGAAGAGACTATCTTAAATCGATCCCTGATCTCCACATTCAAAAAGGGAGGCATTGTGTTTGGGGGTGAGGTGGTACACACACACACACACACACACACACACACACACACAAACATAAGTGTAATTTTAAAATATTTTTGAAGAAATAGCTATTCTTCCAACAGAACCGGATGATCACGAGCAACTGCTCTCATTCCTTGAAGCTAGTTTACCAACACATACACATACACATACACGGGTTTTTCTCAAGGTCACTGCCCAAGCCCACCAGCATCAGGACTATTTATTAATAGGAACAAGGTCATTTTGAACCAAGAAGACTTCAGAAAACTTGCAGAAGTGATTAAGTGGCTCTGCCAGGCTGTGAACTCAGAGGCAGTGCCCATGCTCTCCCCAACTCTGTTTTGTCTTCTTACGTGTACTGTTTGTCCATGCCCATGGGGCTATCAGGCAGCCAGCCAGCAGAACTCCCAGGATCTCTGCTAGGGTGTAGAGAGCTGGCTTCACACAGTGCACAGAGGGAAGAGATGCTGATGAGGCAATGGAGGGAACAAACTGATGGATATCAGATAGATGACGCCCAGAGATGTCCTGCTTCTTCATGGGAAGGTTAATGCTAAGCTCGGCAAGCAGGCTCCATTCTAGAATTAACAGGCATAGGCAGGAAGACTGTGTATTGATCAAGATTCTGAGTCTCCGGGAAGTACCTGGGGTCCCCTTAGGAAGGATGATTTCTGTATAAATGAAAGGTGGGAAAGCACAGAAGCCATTTTCTATTTAAACAACTGAAAAGCGCTGTGGGGTATGAAACAGCCACATCCATACGGTGATCCACAGAAAGGCTGGTCACAGAATGCTGTAAAGGGCTTCCTTCGGGTCCTTTGGTCCAGAAAGAATGTTATTTGTAAGGCCCAAGGAAGGAGGAAGCAGTTGGATTCTCCTAGATGCTGGAAAAACAAAACCCACCTGGACACAGGAGAACATACCTGCCAGTTTCTGGCTTCCGTTCAACAGCACTTCTGTGCTTGAATGAGTGTCCCTTTGTGCCCTTAAGAAGATCCTTAATGGACAGGGGTCAGCTCACTGAGAATGTCCTTGGGTGGTGCTTATATACCACTGGGTGAACAAGAAGTATGATGGGATCCATGCCTTCGAAAGCTCAGATGGTGGTGGAGATGGTGTGATTGGATCAAATGCTGATTTAGTAAGATGCTGTAGGAAAATGCTTGCCCGTAGAGATAACATCAGAGATGCAGAGGTCACATCAGCAGGGTTTATGATGTCTTTGATGACATGTGTAGCATAACTCAGTTTATCAAATCACAAAGTTAAACATTTTCGACTACTATCACCCTTGACATTTTTCCCACATTAATGAACACCTTTGCTCTGTCTGTTTTGCTTATGGTGCTAAGGATCAAGTCCAAGGCTTGGTACATGCTGGGATATGTTCCATCCCTGTTTGTGTTTGGATGGGGTTGAGAACCTATGACTGGTTCTATGTTACTCTCTTGTGTCATGCTGCAGTGGCCTGCTATAAATTCTGTCCTGTAAATTACTTCATATTGTGCCAGGAAACATTTGTGAACCCCCAAAAGACCACCAAGGAGATTATTCTGACACAATCATATTAGGGGCTCTGTATTCGAGTTTGAGCTTGAGCCACACCACTATCTCTGAGGTAGGAGAAAGGGAGGGGGGCACTGAACCCAGCTTCAGGCAAGCATTTATAGAGACAAGAAGGGGGTGTCTAGCCTGGTACACATCGGATTGGGAGGGGCATTATGGCCTTTAAATAATTGGCTGGTGTTGGGAGCTAAACCATAAACTTAACTTCTGTTTTCCTCCTGATTGGTGGTTGTTAGGTATGAGGTGTCAGAGGCGGGCTTGCAACCTGGAGGTGCAGATTTGTTGGGGAATAACCTGGAAACTGGTGCTAGACATGGGTCTAGTTCAGAGTAGTCTGGAAACTGGTGCTAGGGACTGGCCTGTTAGTTAACTTGAGTTCAACCTTAAGTCGGGTTGTCTAAGATGGAGTGTGAACCCGAAAGATTTGGTCTCTCAGTATCTTGTCAGTCAACAGCTTGCTGGCTGAACTTTGCCCTGGCAGACTCCATTTTATAAAGCAGCAGTTGGCTTCCTTTGGGAGTGCAAATGTGAAGGCACCATGGGTTCTACATCCTATTTAAACAACACAAATCACGAGGCTTAAACTGTCAGCAAACTCAGATCCATAAAAACGAATGAACCATCGGTGAACTTCAGAAACAGACAGGTTCGTATTAAAACCATATCAGAAAGACGGGCCTGTGAGCTTTCCAAACACACCAGACCAGTAAGAGATAAAACACCCTCGTCTAGATCTCATAAAAACAAGGACACACAACACTGCTGACTACAGCCCTCTAGGTAGGAAGTTCCACTGCCTGGGCTACACAGTGAGGCTCTGGAGAGAGACAGAGACAGACACACAGAGACAGAGAGAGAGAGAGACACACACAGAGAGAGACACAGAGAGAGACACACACAGAGAGAAGAGAGAGAGAGAGAGAGAGAGAGAGAGAGAGCTCTTCTGCATCTGCATGTTCTTTGTTCTCCCTATGCCACTCCACCCTGTATCTACATAAGCTCCCTAAAAGGCTCTGGGTAGCAGCCCACACTGAATTTCCTGTCAGAGCATGCTCAGTCAGCATAAAGCACGGAGGGAAGATGCCTAACCATTTGTGAAGCTAAATGGAAGTTTCCATATTTATCCTGCCCAAATAACTTAGACAAGGCTTTACAAATTTCAGGATAAATCTGGAAACTGCATTGCCAGTTGCTGAGAAATTTTTTCAAATAAAGGATAAAAATATTTCTTTTTTTTTTTTTTTTGCCACGTGAACTTGTAACTACTCCCCTCCAGATGCATCAACCTAAATTTGTGCATTTAAAAATTTTAAGCTAAGGGAAAACTATACAACATCAATCACTATTAGACTTGCTATAAATTTCAAATAAAAGGAAAATGAGAGCGGGCAGTGGTGGCGCACACCTTTAATCCCAGCACTTGGGAGGCAGAGGAAGGCGGATTTCTGAGTTCGAGGCCAGCCTGGTCTACAGAGTGAGTTCCAGGACAGAGAAACCCTGTCTCAGAAAAACCAAAAAAAGGAAGAAAGAAAGAAAGAAAGAAAGAAAATGAGAAAAAAAAAAGACATTATACATTATTAAGCTCCTGATGCATAATGTTAATACCACTTTCAGTGCAATTTTGACAGCTCGTATGTGGGGTGCAATATAACCCTGATGGTAGTATATCTGGTCAGTAACGGTGTAGATTGCTAATAACATTTTTTTTCTACTTTATTTACATTTCAAATGTTTTCCCCTTTCCAGATCTCCCCTTTGGAACCTCCCTATTCCCTCCCCCCTCCCCTGCTAATTACAATTTATACAATGTCTTTTTGTTTTCAAACTTAAGAAATTCAGTCTCTAAGGACATAGTGGCACCTGCTTTTAATTCCAATACTCTGGAGGCAGAGGCAGGAAGACCTCTGTGAGTTTGAGGCCATCCTGGTTATCTTAGTCAGGGTTTGTATTCCTGCACAAACATCATGACCAAGAAGCAAGTTGGGGAGGAAAGGCTTTATTCAGCTCACACTTCCACATTGCTGTTCATCACCAAAGGAAGTCAGGACGGGAACTCACACAGGGCAGGAACCTGGAGGCAGGAGCTGATGCAGAGGCCATGGAGGGATGCTGCTTACTGGTTTGCTTCCCCTGACTTGCTCAGCTTACTTTCTTATAGAACCCAAGACTACCAGCCCTGGGATGGCACCACCCACAAGGGGCCCTCCTTCCTTGATCACTAATTGAGACAATGCCTTACAGCTGGATCTCCAGGAGGCATTTCCTCAAGGGAGGCTCCTTTCTCTGTGGTTACTCCAGCTTACGTCAAGTTAATACACAAAACCAGCCAGTACACTGGTCTACATAGCAAGTTCCAGGCCAGCCAGGACTATATAGTGAGACACTAAAAATGAAACACAACCTTTCACGTATAATAACAGAAACTAAACACCAGATGCCCCTTGCCAACTTGAAACCGAGAACATCCAAGGCCGAGAGTGTCACTCAGTAGTGGAAGACTTTCCTGTAATGTGTGAGTTCTCAGGATCAGCCCCAGCACCCCAGAGTGGTGCGTCTGGGGAGTCGGCTCCATGGGTAACTGTACTTGCTGCGTAAGCTTGAGGATCTGAGTTTGAATCCCCTCACATAAAAAGATAAGCATGTATTGTTCTTGGTTGCCCACCAGAGCTAGGTGGTAGGATCCTAATACGGAAGACATTTTAGTTATAGGTCAGAGAAACCAAACTGGAACCTGACCTGAGAACTCCTCCCTACTGGCTAGTTTCCACTGTGCTGGAATGGGAAATGCAGGCCAGTGGGGGAGAGAAGCCACCAATGGTCTTACCCAGTGGTAAACCTCCTCCCCCCACTACAACCCCAACCTATCAGACAGAATGTGCCTTCTGGGACAATAATGCCATAGGAGAACGAGCTATCCAACCTCTTTTGGATTGGACCCATAGGTCCACTCCTCAGGATGAAATCTATCTGTACTATATCTAGTCAAAATCCCATGACTCAGGATGCAAAGACGCTGAGACCCTGTTACTGTTATCTTGCTAAATGGACATGCTGCCAAGCCGTCTTCTAAATATTTACGTTTATACAGATAGATTAGTTCTACCCTCAACTTTGGCTAGAAAGTGTCTCTCTGAAGAACATCAGTTAATACAGAAGGTCTACATTAACTTATTATGAACTGTATTAAAATTATTATTAAATTATTGTTAACTTTAACCAAAGTTCTGAGAGTAAGTGATCATTGAATGTACATAGTACATCTGTAGCTTCCTCTGTCTCTGTCTCTCTCTTACAGAGAGCGAGAGAGAGAGAGAGAGAGAGAGAGAGAGAGAGAGAGAGAGGACAGAAACAGGACAGAGAGACAGAGAGAGAACACCCAACCTTAACTCGGGTGAGTCAAGACCTTCTAATGTCCTTTGGAAGCGGTCTAACCTCAGCTCTCAACTGGTTTCATCTGACTTTGCCAGTCACTATCAGAGTTAATCTGGGCAAGCTGCAACTTAATTTCTCTCTGTGGTTAGGTAGTTGCCTGTCTCATAATTAATTTGGTTTTTTAATTAGTTAAAAAAAAATTCTCCCAATCGATTGAGAGAATAAAGAGATATTGCACCAGGCACGGTGGGGTGGGGCACACCTTTAATCCCAGCATGTGGGAGGTAGACGCAGGGGTGGATCTCTGTAAATTTAAGAGGAGCCTGATCTACATAGTTAGTTCCAGGCTAGCCAGGGCTACAAAGAGAGCCTGTGTAAAAACAAAGATATCCACCAAATAAGTGAAATATTGCATATAAAATCCTTAGCACATCCAAAACACAGAACAAATTCCTGGTGGTCATGTGACCCCTTTGGCTTCATCCCCAACTTCCCTGGGTTTTAGTTTGTCTCCAGTTCTAGATTTCTTTTCCCCAACAGCCTAGAAGGATTACATAGGAACATCATTAGCACAGCCAGCAGCAGCTACTTCTGCAGCTCAGCTACTCTCCATATTAACCAGTTCAGATGTTAATCTAACTCTCCACTCCTAGCAGGCTTCATCATTAGGAAAACAGAGCCTCTCTCATGTTGACATTCCCTATTTTCCTCAGCAGACGAGTTCCCTGAGAACCCAAAGGTACACAGACTGCCCTTAAAAAAAAAACAACAAAGGGCAGCTTGAGCGCTCAAGTGTTTTCCTTGCTGTCCACAATGAGCTCAGAAGCGACTACGAGGTGAGCTCCCTGGGAGAAGTGTGTGTTGACTGGAGGAGGCTGTGGGAATCCATTTCTGATGGAATGGACAGCCACAAATAACCCCCGTTATTAACAGTCAAATAGCCTTTGACATTGAAAGGGTTTGGTGTATGTGTGTGGGGGGGGGGTTGCTTGTGAGTGTACCTCCTACACTAGGCCTGCACTCTATCCCTGAAAGACACTCCCAACACAAAAGGGATTTAATTTACATGAAATTAGAGCAGCAATTGGAGCCATTGAAGGAAAATTCCTGGTCTCCAGCCTGGGTGCAGACCAAACATTCCAGTTGCATGGGTCAATCCCTGGGCCAAGGCACCACTCCTCAGGAAAGAGGCTGGCTCACCTTGAGCTGAGCTAAAGAGGGGTAATTATCCTTTTAATGAGACACTGTACTTTTTACTCCCAGAATTTCTACCCCTAATACAGTTCCTACAAGCTGCCCTGAAGTTGCAGTGAGGCTTCTTAGTGACACTCTTCCTTTTTCTTTTATTCTTTGGTTTCTTCCAGACACTGGCCAGAACCTTGGGTTGCTCTTTTGATGCAGGAGGTTCTTGCTATGTCACTCTGAAGCCCTCTCCTTGCCACGTGGCTGCCTGCTGCTGTACGACAGACTTTATGCCAGAAACACAAGTGGTATAGTTTTTTGTTTGGGTTTTGATTCTCTTCTTCATTCTCCTCTGGGCAGCTGCAGAGATTTACAGGCAGTTTCTTCTAAACCCTGCTAACTTGTGAGCTTTCATTTGAGACCATTCTGAAATTATATTATTAATGAGACTAACAATCCTAAGAAGGGACTCCAGTTTCCCTTGACATGTCCCTTGACAGCCACCCTTCTGGTAACAAAATCACCATCAAAGTGTGTGTGTGTGTGTGTGTGTGTGTATGTGTATGTATGTATGTATGTATGTAGCCGGGCAGTGGTGGCACATGCCTTTAATTCCAGCACTTGGGAGGCAGAAGCAGGCGGATTTCTGAGTTCGAGGCCAGCCTGGTCTACAGAGTGAGTTCCAGGACAGCCAGGGCTATACAGAGAAACTGTCTTGAAAAACCAAAAAAAAAGGGGTGTGTGTGTGTGTGTGTGTGTGAGTGATTTACAACCAGCCACCCAGACATACACAGAGTCCTTTCTAACTTATTCAGCAAATGAATGCTACCAAACACAGAGAACACAAAGATGGCTATGGCTGGTCATAGCTTTGTGGACCTGACTTAGCCAATCTGTAGGCAGGGGTCATCAGGAAAGATGGTTGCTTTATGGATGCACGGGAAAGAGAAGTCAATGCTCCCTCAACGGGAGGAAAGGTTGGTGAGGACCAATCTGCAAGTCAGGAGACCACCTTTGGCTTCTCTTCAGGAGTGGTTCTGTAATCACTACATTTTCATTCTGCTCCTCACAGAAGGAAAGGCATTCATATCTCTTAGCAGCTGTTAAATTTTGATGTCTCTGGTTGGGAATATGGCATTGTTGTTTGGACAGGGAACAGGGAACTGAGGTGCATATTTTACATACCAAAGCAGACCTAGCCTTCAGGTTCTCCCAACATTCCTCAGTCCCTACCTGGCATACCCTGCCCCCAACCCTGAACTTTCCAGCCCAGGGGCTGGGCTGCTCTTCCCCCAGAGGCTTCTCCTATATAACCCAGCCATTTTGGTCTCTCACTCTCTTCTTCTTCTCTTCTCTCTCTGTCCCCTACTCCCTCAGCTCTTTCCCCATGGCAACTCTCTGGCCTTGGTCCTTGGGGCCGGTGAACTCATCCACCCAAGAGCAGCTTCCCAATAAACCTGCCTTTAATCTAATCTAATCTGGTTTGAATTGGCTCATTTCACCAACGGCAGAGAAATAACTTATCAATTGTCCCAAGCTTATTGCGTCAGTGAGAGACAAGCAAACCAAAATCTTGCTGGCTTGCTTGGGCATGTTGCCTCTGAAGTAAACTGTCATTAGCTTCAACCTGACTGGGAAGGCCCGGGTTAGTCAGCAGCTTATGGTTCTCATGGATACAGGGTAAGCATCGACTGTGTATGCTCACTGAACAAAGCTACAGTCTGATGTGAGAACAACAAACCAAGGAGCTTTTCTTGGGGTCACTGTCTAAACTTCTACCATCATGATTATTTATTAGAATGATGCCACTTTGAACCATGAAAAGTACAGACCAGAACTGTCCCCTTCCCTTCCGTATGATTCTTTGTGATTTCCTGTGTCTTCAAAACAGGGATTCTTAAACTGAACTTTCTAGCATCACCTGGTACCCAGAAAGCTGCAGTAGCTCACCTACAAGACTCTCCTAGTCAGTGAGTCTGAGTAGACACAAGGATTTGTGTCTATAGAAGTTGGTATGGCTCTTGAAGTTCACAGTACAACAACCTCTGTGCATGTTGGGGCTCGCCGGCCGGCGCCAGCATTGAAGACCATTTCAATATAAGATTTACTAGACTCTTCATCCAAAGAGAAAGGCCTCCAGAACAATGCAATTTACCCTTAATAGGACATTATACAGGAAAAGAAAACAGTCATTAGGTGACAGAGACCAGATACAATCGGAGAGCATGTTTGTTACAGATCAACCTTGTGCTACTTGGCTGGGTAGATGGGTGGCATGTTTCCTACAGTAAGTCTTAATCTCATTAAAGTGTATCATTAGATATATTTTTTAAAATCAAGAACGTTAATTTGAGACTCAGTCCCCAGCACTACAAAAACAAATGAAGAAACAAAACCCAGGTCTGTAATTCTAGCCTTTGGAGGGCAGAGGTGGAAAGACCATGGTTAAAAGTCACCTTTACCCTAAGGGGTTGAAGGTTACCTCCCCACTCAAACCTTGGGAATTAGAGGCCATTACCATCTACTTGAGACCACGGTTGAAAACAAAAAGAAGTCAAACTCTTCCCAGAAGAACCCTAGGAGTCATAGCTCAAAAAATTACATTCTGTACTAGATTAGACTTAGGTCACAACATCTTTACACTGGAACACAAGGTCTCTTCAGCTTTTATTGAGAAGGCTAGGCTGATTCCATGACAGACTTCAAATTAGCAGTTAAGAAGACTAACCCTAAGTTTCAGTTTCCAAGAACTCGACAAGTCCAGGCAAGTCCAGGCCTCAGTAGCTGCCCCGGCCTGTGGGGGTTCAGAGGGAACCTGGGGAGGGGGCGAAAGAATGAGGGACAAGAGACTTGAAGAAGGAGAGTAAGTTTATATTCTGAGCAAGCTCTCGAAGTTTATTTCAGGACAGCAGCTTAAAAAGACAGGCAGGCGGGAAGGTTACACATGGCCCAAAGCCAACCCACTACCAAAACGATTTTCAGGAAATACCAGAGTTCTTTCAATTTCTGGGACCTGAGACCGCAGACGCCCTGTCCTTTCTAACCTTGTACCTTAACTGACTAAGCTTCACAGAACAGCGGGTAATTTCATGGGTTTGGCTCTCAGCATCTCAAGAGTTTGGCTCCCAACATCTCCTCCCTTTTTAAAATTTTTATGAGGCCATTGAGTAGTTAGGGATGATCGAACTATGAAGATGAATGGGCATTAACCAGAGGGGGGAAGTATTGACCTGATCCTCCGAGCACTTTATATGTCATCTGTGTCTTTTGGGGAGGAGAGGTTAGCCTTTGTCAATTTCTATAGGCATTTCAACAGAGTATGATCAAACGAAGGGCAGACACCAACCACTATGCAATCAGGTTTGCTTCACGGGGGACTCAGAAATGGACATTTGGGTCCTCTCCCTGCGGTATTTAGTCTTGCACCCCTTGCAGGTGCAAACGCCAAGGCAGCAAGCATAAATCTGAGTTTTATGCAGCTCCCAAAGGAGACACGTCATTGTAGGGCTCAGCCAGGCCTCTATCAGCCAAATCAATCTCTGATAATGGACTTGTAGAGGTTTGGATGCAGGGAGTCCATCTGTTGTTCTAAATGCCTATCTAAACCCTCTTGAATACTCAGAACATCAGTAACATTTTTTGCTAAATGATTAAAAAGGTAGCTATCTTAACTTCTTGTATCAAATCAATTGTAGAAGTAGTGGTGCTAGCTATTAATGTAATTAAAGCTGCTATATCAGCGATAATCAAGCCCACTACCCTCTTGCTTCTGCTTAAAGTCTGACTCACTTCTTCCAGTACTTGCAAGCCTTTTCAAAATACCAAGATCCTATAATACTCACAGGCAATAAAACAAAAGCTAGTTGATGGACCACCATAACAGACGTACCAGATTTCAGCACACTAACACAATTTAAAAATATACAATCAATACAACTTACATTAAATACTGTAGAAGAAAGAAAAAATTTTTTTCTGAGACAGGGTTTCTCTGTATAGCCCTGGCTGTCCTGGAACTCACTCTGTAGACCAGGCTGGCCCCGAACTCAGAAATCTGCCTGCCTCTGCCTCCCAAGTGCTGGGATTAAAGGCATGCGCCACCACTGCCCGGCTTGAAGAAAGAAAATTTTAACATGACCAATTAATAAAAGATTAGGAGCCTTAACACATGCACTAACACTTGTTCAAAGTCCAGATCCTGTCCCAACTTTATTGCTTGCTAACATAACATCATAGAGAACTTCAGCTAACTTCCAAATATGTCTTTGAAAATGTCCAGAACCAGCCTTCCCAATGAAGACTGTCATTTCCAGTATTGGATTGATTTCTATATCAGTCCATGATTGAGTCAGACTAACTGGTTTCATTAAAGGAAAGAGAGGAGTCATTATAACTTCTCTTTTTGATTAATTTTAAAGCAGTTTCCACAGTCTCCATGTTCTCTGTCCCACAAGGTCTAAAAGCTTGAGGCAAGATATCTTGTCCAATCTGGGATATAGGTAAGCAAAGGTAGGTCAGGAACAGATGTCCAATACAGCTTTCCTGTCACCATTGTCAGGGCACTCAGCAAGCTCACGGTCAGCATCATTCTTTGTCCCAGCATCAGCATGTCTCACCAATCGCTCTGACAGCTGGCATGCTCCTTTAGCATCCTGTAGAAAAAACACAAACATGCCCTCTTTCCCATATTAAATATCTGATCGGATCCATGCCATATGCCTGTAAGTGGATCCTTCCATTTCACCTAGGCATGTAACTGCAAGGTGCCATAGACACTCAGCAGAGAGTTCCTTGGCATCCAAATTCTAAAATTTTAAAATAAAAAGCATGATTTAAATAATTTTGTGTTGTAAAGGGATATAACTCCCCCTTTTTATTTTATGAAGATATTATTTTTAAGTTCCACAATACCTTGTCCTTGAGAATTACAAGGAATCCAAATAATAAGGAAATATTAAATTGTTGACGGAAAGTCTCAGATGCATGACTGCAATAGCCAGTTCCATTATCTGTTTTAATCTGATTGGGAACACCAAGCATAGGAAAACAATGCAGGCAATGACTAATTACATTTTTAATTGCTTTTCCTGTTAAAGCAGTTGCAACTAGAAAACATAAAAAAGTGTCAATACTCACATGTACATACTTTAATTTTCCAGAATCAGAAATAGGAGTAACATCCATTTGCCATAATTGGTTAGGTATAAGTCCTCGATTAACACCATTATGTGGTACAGGTGGAAACTGAGGATATTCAGGACAAGTCTTTGCAATTTGACATGCACATTTTCTAGAAATACCAAATTATTATCTCAAGCTATTACTATTTTGATGATGTAAAGAATGAGATTGTTTGGCCCATTATTCTTGTGTAAGAACTATAACATTCTTGGTATACAAATCTGCTGTGGCATTGCCCTCACTAAGAGGTCCGGGCAACCCAGTATGAACTCTTAAATGTCCTACAAAATAAGGAACTGTACAGTCTCTTAAATTGAGTTGTACTTGCATAAATAATTGCAAAATTTGAGAATTAGCAGTATCTGAAAAAGGAACAGTTTCAAGTAATGGCAAACCACAAACTATATATTGGCTATCAGTATATAAATTAAAAGCTTGATTTTTTTTTCTAGTGTTTCAAAAACAGCAGCTACCAAGTGTAGTTCAATTACTTGTGCTGAAGCAAGGGGAAACTCAAGAGAATGAATATGTGATCCAACCACATATGCTGCCTTTCCATTAGATGAGCCATCTGTAAATACAGTAAGCACATGCTCTATGGGCTGCATTCGTAAATTTACAGGAAATGCAAAAGCATGCATAGAGGCAAATTGCAACAACTTATCTTTTGGATAATGATTATCAATTTTCCCTGAAAAGTTTGTGCATACAATAGGCCAAATATCAGTATTTTGCAACAACCAATTTAATTGCTGTTTGGAATAAGGAATAAATATTTCATCAGATTTTACCCAAAATATTTTCTTGATTCTACTCTACAATTCTGTATTAACACAGCAACAGCTTCATAATAGGGTGTTAAAACGTTACTTGGCGATGAAGAAGGATAAATCTACTTTAATGGTCTCTTTTGCCAAAGAACTGCTGTGGTCATGTGAGCTGTAGCAAGGATGCTGTACTGTCTAGTTGTGTGTTGTCAACTTGACACAAGCTGGAGTTATTACAGAGAAAGGAGCTTCAGTTGAGAAAATGCCTCCATGAGATCCAGCTGTAAGGCATTTTATCAATTAGTGATCAAGGGGGGAGGGCTCCGTGTGTGTGATACCATCTGTGGGCTGGTAGTCTTGGGCTCTATAAGAAAGCCAGCTGATAAAGCCAGGAGAAGCAAGCCAGTAAGTTACATCCCTCCATGGCCTCTGCATCAGCTCCTGCTTCCTGACCTGCTTGACTTCCAGTCCTGACTTCCTTTGGTGATGAACAGCAGCGTGGAAGTGTAAGCTGAACAAACCCTTTCCTCCCCAACTTGCATCTTGGTCATGATGTTTGTGCAGGAATAGAAACCCTGACTAAGACAGATGCAAACAGCCAACAAATGATCATAGTCTATATAATATTATCTGTTGTTGGCTAATAGCTTCCTCTACTTTCTGCAAAGCTATTAGTCCCTCATCAGTAAATTGTTGAGGGGAATTATGATTTGTATCTCCCTTAAGAATATAAAACAGAAGTTTAAGTACTCCTGTGGTAAGTTTAAGATGAAGTCTTAGCCAATTAATATCTCCTAACAGCTTTTGAAAGTAAGTAAATTATCCTTTTTTTAAGTTGAATTTTCTGTGCCACAATTTGTCTAGGATATAATTGATGTCCCAAATATTGAAAAAAATATTGCCCCTGAATCTTTTCTGGAGCAACAACCACTCCCCAGTATTTTAAAACTTGTTGTATAAGAGCAAAGGCCTGTACTAAAACCCCCACAGAAGGTTCAGCTAATAAAATATCATCCATAAAATGACTAACATACACAGAAGGATACAAGGTCCTAACCTCTTGTATTGAAGCAGCAACAAATTTTTGACACAAGGTAGGACTATTAGCTATTCTTTGAGGCAAAACTTTCCTTTCTTTCTTTTTTTTTTTTTTGGTTTTTCGAGACAGGGTTTCTCTGTGTAGCCCTGGCTGTCCTGGAACTCACCCTGTAGACCAGGCTGGCCTTGAACTCAGAAATCTGCCTGCTTCTGCCTCCCAAGTGCTGGGATTAAAGGCGTGCGCCACCACTGCCTGGCGAGGCAAAACTTTCCAATGATATTGTTTCATGCGTTGTTTAAAATTACAAGCAAGCTCACTAAATGCAAACCTCCCACAGTCACCAGGATGCAAAGAAACAGTATAAAAACAATTCTCTAAATCCATAATAATTCTATAAGCATTTGCTGGAATGGCAGCTAGAGTAGGCAGCTGGGCTGTAATGCCTCTGCAAGTTCCATAGCTTTGCAACAATCTCCACCTGCCAGATTTTTTCTTAATTACAAATTTGTGTGAGTTAGAATCCTGATCCTATGATTGAACTGCAAACCGCAGCCAATGGAATGCTGGCAGTTTAACTATAATCTTCAAGTTTCCCTTGCAACACCAGAGCACAACAACAACTTTGGAAAGCAAAACTCAACCTTCAACAAACAATCCAGTCTCCCCAAAGTCAGGTGATTCACCCCCATGCTACAAAGTTTTGGTTGCCAATTCCTGCACACGAACTCATGATGGTGCAGCCTCTAATACCTCACCAAAGAGACACTGCCCTAAATTCTATCTTTTATAAGTCTGGTTTCTAGGATAAGAATTACATAATATATTACCCAGTTCAAACGTATCTTTAGAGACCTGTTTCCCTGGGTTGGCTCATGCCACTGAAAGACCCCCGAATTGGGGAGACCCTCACTCAAGCCACGGGAAGACACGACCCCCCAATGACTCATGAGAAACCGAACTTGCTGCAAGTGCACGAGGTTTATTCGGGGAGGCAGTGCACTGGGCCGAGCTCATAACCCACATAGGGGCAGAGGAGATCGGCCCGAGCAGCTGAAGTTAGGGGTATTTAAAGGGAAAAATCACAAAGCAAAAGGGGGAGCAGAGGGAACATGCGTCATGGGAAAGAGCAGAGGGGCTCAAAACAGAGGTCACTGTAACATTTTTGGTTGATCAACAGGATAGGAGTCAAGTCAAAACTACTACTTTCCCAAAACAATTTTCAGAACAGAGTTCATCATGACATTTCATGGTGGGCCTGTTTTTGGAACAAGGTAAAAACAACCATTCTCAGAACTGTCTAAGGGGGGGTGAGTTTGGCCCATCTCAGGCCCCTGGGTGGCCTAGGACTCTAGTGCTGAGTCTAGGGGCAGTTTTCTTCCAGGGTCTTTCACCACGTGTTGCTGTCTCCAACCCTGAGTTACCAGTTTTAAGGAAACTTTCTGTTACCAAAGTGACAAAATTTTAATCATACCCAATAATTTATAAGCCAATAATCTATAAGCAAGACATGTAGAACATATTTATACTTTTAAAACCAGTCAGAAACAAAAATGAAGTAGCTACACATTTACTTATTTAGACCTGAAAAAATTTTAACTTTTTCTAGTTGTAATTTCAAGAGAGGAGCATCTTATCACCTCCTGAACCCAAGAATCAGGGTCACAGAGAGTTTTCTAGGAGAAGCAGCCACCAGCAGCTCCCTTACCGTAGAAGCCGAGAAGCTGCTGGCCCCTTTAAGAGCACCTTGTGCAGACAGTCAGCCCCTGGCAGGGCTTCTCCAGCTGTGCTTGACTCCTAGCTATAGGTGCAGGGCAAGGGCCAAATGAGACTGCTTCTCCCCCCCCCCCCCAATTTTTTTTTTGAACTTGAAACACAGAGCAACATTTAAGCAAAGAAAAACAAACATAAACTGACAGACTCGGACAGATTGGTGCACCAAGAACATACAATACACAGAGAGGAAAGAGAAGTAGATGTCCCAAAGGGACTCAGATAACCTACCTAAGAGACCCAGAACGAGAACTAAGCATTTCTCCTGTAGGGGCCAGAGAGGAGGCAGGACGTCTCCAGACGACCTCCTTCTGAACCTAGGAGAGCTCTGAAACAGTTTCATTTTCCTTCCTCTGATAGTCGGGGAGGACTGCTTTAAAAGTACCTATGAGAATTACCCTCGCTTCTCTAGATTTTAGCATAACTCTAAACACATACACAAAACACACTTTACCATTACCTGGTCCTTCTACAAGGTTTATTCACTGCTGGCTCATCTTTTTTCATCAATAGTTCCTTCTTGAGAAAACCAAGGACAGACATCAATTAACAAATTCAAAAAACTTAATAAGATCCTTTTTCTTTACCCGAGTTCCTCGAGCCTTGGGGGACTCCTTGAGACCCTGTAAGAATTAAGTCATGTGCCAGGCAGTGGTGGCGCACGCCTTTAATCCCAGCACTTGGGAGGCAGAGGCGGGTGGATTTCTGAGTTGAGGCTAGCCTGGTCTACAGAGTTTGTTCCAGGACAGCCAGGGCTGTCTGGCTGACTGTTTCTGTCTGGCTGACAGAAACCCTGTCTTGAAAAAAAAAAGGAAAAAAGAAAAAAGAAAAAAGAAAGAAAAAAGAATAACTCATGCTTTCTCAATTCATGTCCTATAGTTTCATTGCTCTATCTTACCTCAGCAATCAGACCCACAGATGGGCGACCTGCAGGGATCACAATTTGAAGATCTACGTTCGCGACCTCTGGGAAGCGCAGTGATCCTATGGGTGGGGGAACGTCCCTGGGTGAGCAACGTTCAGTCGGACCCCTGTACCCAAGCCCCATATCTGGGTGCCAATTGCCCTGGCCTGCAGAGGTTCAGCGGGAACCTGGGGAGGGGGCAAAAGAATGGGGCACAGGAGACTCGAAGAAGGAGAGCAAGTCTATATGCTGAGCAAGCTCTCGAAGTTTATTTCAGGACAGCAGCTTAAAAAGACAGGCAGGCGGGAAGGTTACACATGGCCCAGGGCCAACCCACTACCTTAACCGGTTTTCAGGAAATACCAGGCGTTCTTTCAATTCAACCATATCCTTTCTAACCTTGCACCTTAATTGCCTAAGCTTCACAGAACAGCGGGTAATTTCATGGGTTTGGCTCCCGACAAGAAGCTTGCTGTGCTTCACCTGAAAACTGAGTCTGGACACACTCTTCTGTCATTTCTGTTGGTTGCTTTGGCTAACAGAGCCTTTAGTAAAGGTCTGAACTACAAAAACAGAGTGTTTGGTTTCAGCAGGGGGACAGGGGACTAAGGTACATAGTTTACATATCAAAGCAGACCTGGCTTCCATGTTCTCCCAGCATCCCTCAGTCCCTACCTGACATACCCTGCCCCCAACCTTGCACTTTCCAGCCCAGGAGCTGGGCTATTCTCCCCCCCCCCT
>JADRCH010000066.1:5219411-5242062 GCA_019843965.1 Rhynchomys soricoides | reverse complement strand
GTGTGTGTGTGTGTGTGGTGGGGGTGTGTGGTGGGGGTGTGTTGTATTGAAGAAGTCAGCTCAGGAACTTTGGAAAATTTCACCAGGGCCCCAAGCACATGGCACCCCTCCCCTTCTGGAAGAAAAGGTTAGAGAGCACATAGAGGAAGGAGGGGCTGACTAAGCCACTACTACCTCATTCCCTAAAGATTAATCAGTTTAAAAGTCACACTGTTCTGCCAATCATAGTGTGCCTAATGGCTGCTGCTCTAAAACTGTATAAAAGCTCAATGAATGGGCTGTGCATGGTCATTCTCTCCACCCTTGGTGTGCAGGGCGACCCTAACATGCTGGAACAATAAATTCCTCTTGCTTTATGCATTGATCCCCGACTCCATGGTGTTCACTTTGGGGGGGGGGGTCTCTGGTAAATTAAGGCTTCCCAGAGTCTTACAGTATGTGTGGTATGTGTGTGGTGTATGTATGTGGTGTGTGTGGTGTGTGTGGTGTGTGTGTGGTGTATGTGTGTTGGAAGGGGTCAGCAAATGGAAAACCACAGAAAAAAGCATCAGGTTTGATGGGATATCATTTGAATGGGATTGGCTTCCATAAGCTCATGTTTGAATATTTGGTTCCCAATCGATGGAACTAGTTGGGAAGGATTAGGGGGTGTGACTTTATTGGAGGAGGTGTGTCATTCGGTGTAAGGGAAAGGCTTTAAGGCTTCCAAAGCCTTGGGTCATCCCCAGCATACTCTACCTCCTCTCTAAGGCTCAAGATGTGAGCTCTCATCTGCTGCTCCAGCCTCCTGCTGCCAGTCACTTCTGATCCATCATCATCCCTCTAAACCTTTGAACCCATAAGCCCCCAATACATCCTTCCTTCTCTAAGTTGCCTTGGTCATGGTATTTTATCACAGTGACAGAAAGTAGCTAATGTAGCAATATGTAATGCAATGAATACAACTTTGTTTGGTTGTTGCTAGAGGTTATGTCCTTACTGAAGTCATGATGAGAAGACTTGGCTCTTGTTGATGGAACTAATTGGGAAGGATTAGGGGTGTGGCCTTATTAGAGGAGGCATGTCATGGGGTTTGAGGGGAAGGGTTTAAGACTTCAAAAGTTTCCTATCAGTCTTTAGATCATTAGAGCTGTGTGTGCCCCTGGAAGGGATAAAGATAGCTTCTGTAGTATCCTTAGCTCCTGTCAGAGTAAACTGTTAAATATAGGAGTGTCTTAGTTAGGGTTTCCATTGCTGCCTTGAAATACCATGATCGAAAAAGCAAGTTGAGGAGGAAAGGGTTTATTCAGCTTACACTTCCAGATTGCTGTTCATCACCAAAGGAAGTCAGGACAGGAACTCAAGCAGGACAGGATCCTAGAGGCAAGAGCTAATACAGAAGCTGTTAAAGGATGCTGCTTACTGGCTTGTTTCTCCTGGCTTGCTCATCCTGCTCTTATAGAACCCAGGACCACCTGGCCAGGGATGACACCACACATAGTGGTCAGGGTCCTCCTCCATTGATCACTAATTGAGAAAATGTCCTACAGCTGAATCTCATGGAGGCATTTCCTAAACTGAGGCTCCTTCTTCTCTGATGACTCTAGCTTATGTCAAGTTGACACACAAAACGAGTTAGTATAAAGAGAAAGTTTGGTTCTTGAACCATTCTGCCCCACTTCAATACCTGGTCTGTTCTTCCCACATGTACTCTGTCACAGTTATGTATATGCCCTTAGACCCTGAACACAGTTGCACCAATGCTGGTACACCTCCAGAACCATGAGCTACACAGACCTCTTTGTAAACCCGCCTACTACAGGTCTTTTAATATAGTCAGAACATTAGACTAATAGAGCCAGGGCAGAAGGCACTCTGGCTAAACCAACATAACAGGATTCTTGATAAGAACAGGTTGGATTCAGACAAGATCTGAAGGATGGTGGACAATGAGAACCTGATCCATCACTGGGGATAGGGCTAATTAACTATCTTAGCAAGATCCTCTGCTAACACTGGATATTACAAGGAAGCCCATGCACGAAAGGGCTGAGAGACCATTCATGAACCTAACTAAAGTTAGTGACTTTGCCACTGTTTCACCGCCTTCTTCTTCTTCTTCTTCTTCTTCTTCTTCTTCTTCTTCTTCTTCTTCTTCTTCTTCTTCTTCTTTTTCTTCTTCAAGACAGTGTTTCTCTGTGTAGCCCTGACTGTCCTGGAACTCACTCTGTAGACTAGGCTGGCCTCGAACTCAGAAATCCACCTGCCTCTGCCTCCCAAGTGCTGGGATTAAAAGCGTGCGCCACCACTGCCCGGCTACCACATTCTTCTTTCCAAAAATTCACCAATGTTGGGAACATTGTGTAAAGGTCTCTGTATTTGCAATTATTAATTCTGTACTGGCAGAGAGGTAAATGCTGGCAGGCTTTCGGAATTGTCATTACTATGGCCCATCACTGGATTTGCTAGTTAGTAAATATTCATCCTTCCTCACCTGCCTAGAATTGTATCAGAGATCATCTCCCTACTGATTGGTGTAATAAAGAGTTGATAGCCAATCAACTGGGCTATCCTGGGCAGGAAGGAGGAAGGTGAGACTTGTGGGAAGGTAGAATGATGGGGGAGGGGAACCAGACGTCCTGGTAGGTCATAGGTTAAAACAGACAGGTAAAGTTAGATGAGGTATCTGGAGGCCGTCCCAGCAAAGGCCTAAGCTGTAAACTATATTAGAAGACTCTGTGTCGTCATTTAGATTGTTGGTGGGTCTGAGAGAGTCCTACTCTACACTGGTCCAAGGACTTTGGTGTGGGTCTCTGGCTGGCACTTTCACCAGGACACGCTCAGCAGCATGGCCATCTGAGCACTCCTAGGTTGCTTAGCAAACACAGCTCACAGTCTCAGCTCTCCACCTCAGAGCAGGTAGCATCACAGATCTGAAGCTCAGGAGACCAGGTACCAGGAGACCATGGTGTGAAGACCATGTTCTTCACACTCTGCACAGGGGTGACCATTCCATTAGAAATTCTCTTTTTTTAAAAAAAAAAGGTGACAGAAAAATCATGGGTGTGGAAGATTGTACCTTGATCCCCAGGGCCTAAACCACATCACGAGCTAGAATCTAAATGCCGGGATACCTGTGTTTTTTGTCAATTTGTGAACAAAGGAAGGTCTACAATCCTGCAGAGATGATGACTTTTATAACTTCGTGTGAAGTGTCTATGACAAAGTTACATTCAACTTGGCCTTTGTTCAAGCATGCTCCCTTGATCTCTGTCCTCTCCTGCCTCAAAGACGTTGTTTTCATCTCTTTTCTGTTTGTCCAAGTTTGAATCTGGTCGATATTTTTAGGATTTTCAGATAATAGAGGTCACTTTTGAAAAAAACTCTGTTGTGTTTTGCCTGGATATATGTCCGCTTACCAAATGTGTGCCCGGTGCCTTCAGAGGCCAGACAAGTGCTAGGATCTGTAGGTCGAGAATTATAGATGGGTATGACCCATCAAGTGGAAACTGAACCTGGCTTCTCTGGGATCACAGGTAGTGCTCTTAACCACTGAGCCATCTTTCCAGCCCAGAGGTCCCTTTTGTTGTTTGTTTGTTTGAGACAGGTGTCAGATTGGCTTTAAACCCTGTATATAGCAGGGGGGTGGCCTTGCACTTCCAATTCTTCTGCTTTACTCTGGCTTGGCATTGTTCCCCATTTCCAGCTTGTACCTGTTTTAGTTGCTTTTCTACTGCTGTGACAGAACACCATGACCAGAAAAAAAGATTTTAAAAAGCTGGGTGGTAGCAGCACATGCCTTTGATGCTAATGGGAGGCCAAGTGTGGTTGTATCTCTTTGAGTTCAAGGCCAGCCTGGTCTACAGTCAAGTCCCAGGACAGCTGAGGATACACAGAGAAACTGTTTTGAAAAACCACTACCTACCTACCTACCTACCTACCTAAAGATATCGAGATAGATGGATGGATAGATGGATGGATAGATAGATAGATAGATAGATAAAATAAAGATTTAATCTAAGGATTCATGCTTCCAAAGAGTTGGAGTTTCTTACCATGATGTCTGGTGGGGAGCATGGCAGAAGGCAGGCAGACATAGCACTGTAGCAGTAGCTAAGAGCTTACATCATCTGGTCCACAAGTAGGAGACAGAGAGAGAGAGAGAGAGAGAGAGAGAGAGAGAACGAACTGTGGCCCTTTGAAGCCTCAACGCCTACTTCAAGTAACACGCCTTGCCCAACAAAGCCACACCTTCTAATCCTTCCCTTACAGTTTCACCAACTGAGGACTTTCAACATATGAGCCTATGGGGGACATTTTCCTTCAAACCAACACTCCATCTTTCCCCTAACCAGAATAACCAAGCCACTCCATGGTCCTGTACTTGGGGTACAGGGTGCTCTGAGGGTGAGCAGGAGCTGCTGTCTGACCTCTGTCAGAGGATAAAACTACAACAGTTTGGTGGTTTGTCCTATCTGTTTGTTCTTCTATAACCAGACAATACTTCATTCCACAAATTGAATGAGATTCTGGAGGGCTGAGCAGAGGATGTTCTCCTAGAGAGGAGAGATGAAGAAAGCAGAAACAATGGTTAGAAAAAAACCTAGGTTGGTCATTTCAAAGTTACCTTGTTTCAAGAACAGAGAGAGAAAGATGGGAAACTCACAGGCTTACTTAATTCTACTTATTGCTAAAGATTAAAACAGAGGAGATTTGGGCTGGAGGAGAGTTTAACAGTTAAGATCAAGTACTCAGGAGGAAGACTTGGGTTTGGGTCCCCATAGCCTGAAGCTTGGCTTCAGGTCCCTGGTGGAAGTGAGCAAGAGTGACTCCATTTTGATTTTCAGTACATCTTGGTGCAAGAGCCTAGTGAAAAACACAGATTCCTTAATTTTTTAAAAATTATTTTTCTTTTATGTATATGGCTATTTTTGGCTCCATTTGTGTTTGTGCAACATGTATATGTGATGCCCTTGGAGGTCAGAAGACATTGGATTCTCTAGAACTGGAACTACAGACACTTATGAGCCATTTTGTGTGTGCTGAGAACCCAACCTGGGCCCCAAGCTAAAACAAGTGCTCTTAACCACCGAGCCATCTCTCCAGCCCCTTGCTTAATGTTTTGATTAACGCATCTAAAAATGGAAACCTACTTTCCAATGACAGACATTTTTACTCAATTATAGACAAAAAAAGGGGGGGGGTATGCATTCTACTAAACCCTGTATAGGTTTCCAGATTTGAGGCCTTTTCTGTCATATCTGACACAGAAACAAGGCAAGTCTCACTTTACAGTGTTCCCTTTCTTGCAGAAGAGATGCTTCAAAGTCCTGTTCACACCATGGGACACGTTGGTGGCCATTTTAAGGTGAAATTAAAACAAATGGTTTAGCTCCTAAATTCGGAGCGTTTCCCCAAATTTCCTTTCCCATTTTATAAAGAGAAAATGGCCACTTACAGGAAAAAAATGGAGGATTAAAATATTTTATAAATTAAATATTTTCTCAATCAAATAAAATTGGGTCAACTACTAACTTAAATGCCTCGCATCTTATTTTACATTGCCAGAGAGACTTGTACCACTCCCATTTTTTCATTTTTAAGTGTGAAACTTCACTCTTTTCTCCACATTATTCAAGTTGAGAAAGTCTATGACTAGCACTTGCCACGTTAAAAGTTAAACCACCCAAAGATGGCGGTCAATTAGCTGGTGAAGACGTAGAGCTGAACAACACATTTCTATAGTTCAGAAATGAAAGGGCAATGTGCGTGCGGATTACAGAGGCAAAATTTCATTATATATGTTCAAATTCAAAACAGACCCTTTCATTTCATTTCCCTCAGAGAGTGAGTGTGGCTCTCACCGATCATCAAAGAAGCTTTTTCTGTGCAGCACTGGAGAGGGTTACAGAAATCCACAACCACTCAGAATTCAGAGAACTGATCGTGGGGTACCCAGGGCCAGTGAATAGATACATTGTAAGAAATGGATAGAGACATCTGAAAGAGGAGCTGTGCTCTCTGTCCTGGGCAGCCTCAGCCCACGCATGCCCCGAGGAGCTGTGTGAGCCTACCAGGTTGCATGTAGGTTGTGGGCTAACACACTGTACGAGAGTCTCCGGAGAGTCTCCGAAGTGTGTCCCGTTCTGCTGGTTAGTAGCCATGGATCCTAGACAAGTCACTTCCCCTCTATCTGGGAGTCCCTTGTTCAGACATCAAGTGAATACATCTGCTCGTTTCTTACAAGCTCCTTTGAGGATACGGTCCTCCAAAACTGGGAGTTGTGACATAAACCTGTAATCTCAGCACTTGGGAGGCGGGGAGTGGGGTGGGGGGATGGGCGTGGAAGATGGGACGTTCAAGGTCATCCTTAGAGGCCAAGTGGGGCAGAAACAGAAAGGCAGAATGGGCGGCTATTGATATGGAAATCCAGTACTGCACCCAGCATCCTTCTCCACAGCCTCCACCTTCGACCCTGCACTTTGCATACAGCTGGAGTCCACCCTCTGAAGTCCCGGAGCCAACTGGTGTACCGCGGGACAATGAAGGCGCGGCTGTTGCAGAGCAGTAGAATAATGGTTTAGCCTGTCGCGATTGGAGAGACCCCTATTGTTCTGCCGTTTTACCCTTGTTTTTACATTTCAGTTAACAAAGCTGAACTGGGAGGCCAAATCTTTGTTTTCGTTTTAGCCCATTTCAAATTCAACGCTAACCTGTAGGACCTGTGGAAACGTGATAAAAATAAAGTGGTCAAAAGCAGAGGTTGTCAGTCACAAACCAAAGGGGCCTATGCAAAATCACAGTCTTAAGGAGGGTATTTTAGGACGACTTTCAAAAACAAAAGCACTTTCAGCCTCTTTTTGGGGGGTGGGGGCTGGGCGGGTTCCTCACAGCTTAAACAGGCTCCAGGGGCAGAAGTTTCTGTGGCTTGGAGAGCTCAGCATTGCATATCTGATGGGTCTCAGGGCCTTAGCACCCTCATTCATCACGTGATCTGATTAGCTTGCTGTCCTGGGAGGTCAGGAGCCCAGCTGGAAGCGCAAATTAGCCTTGAGAAAGGGTGTGGTTTCCAGTCTTGGCCAATCTTCCCATGTCTGTGGGGCTGTTTTCCATGGTAAAATTCTAGGGGACTGGACGAGGAGATACTTTTTTATCGAGTCCTAGCCTTGAGGGGACCCTGTGAACTGGTACAGGCTGACTTTCCCTCATCAGCTCAGATGGCCTGCAGCCAGTGTGACCAGCTCCCAGGCTCCTGTTCCCCCAACTCAAGGATCACTCAGTGCCACTGATCACCCAAGCTTGACTGTTACTGTTTATTACTTAATTTGTACTAATAGGTCAAAACTAGCTGTGCAATTTGTCATTTCGTATGGGAATAGCGTGCGTCTGTGAGGCAATTAACGCTAAATGCTCATTACAGTATGATACTGAAGCTTGTCTGTGTGAATAGTTATCTCTCTCCATCTTTGAAGTATGGCTAGGCAGCAGTTCCCAAACAGTCAGCGTCCGCTGCCGATTTAAATTCATCCGTGTATCACATCACTGAACACAGAATTTCCCTTTCCTGCTTCGTTCCCTCGCAGACATGATCGATCTGCAGTCGCCATCCATTCAGACACTCATTTACACCTCCAGGACACACCAGCCATCAATCACATCCCCAACGGTCCTGGGAGTAATTATTTCAGCACACACCCACCACCAGGCTGAGTGGCTGGGGCACACACCCACCACCAGGCTGAGTGGCTGGGGGATCCCATGAATGTGAACAGTCTCCACTTCCGTTTCTGCTCCACTTTACCCACAGAGATGTCTGTCTTCTCTTGTGCTGAGTCAGGATTTTGTTTTGTTTTGTTTTTTGAGACAGGGTTTCTCTGTGTAGCCCCGACTGTCCTGGAACTCACTCTGTAGACCAGGCTGGCCTCGAACTCAGAAATCTGCCTGTCTCTGCCTCCCAAGTGCTGAGGTTAAAGGCGTGCGCCACCACTGCCCGGCCTGAGTCAAGATTTTTAAATAAAAAGACAAGTATAGCACTTAAAATAAGAGAATTCCCAAATGTGTGAAACTCTGGGCCCAATCCCCAGCATTGCAAACAAATCAACGAGGAAAGTGAATGAATGAATGGGTGAATAGATGAGGTAAGCATTGTAGATTGCCTGAATTAGCACTAAAAGACATGAGCCTATTTTTAGCAATTGGAGCCGAGAGCTCACCAAGTGGCCTTGATCCAGTCGGTTGTGTTTTATAAAAGTGAAAAGGAAGCCAGGGGTACATTTGGTGGAGGCACAGGATGGTGAGATGGAAGGGGGGCCTCTGCGGGCCCATGCTGAGGCGTCCCTTCCCCCTGAGGGACCAGCCACACGGCCGTATAGTACAGAATAGAGCTTATTCAGGGCATGGGGAGGGGGGTTGGGAACAGAGTAGAGACAGAGAGAAGAGGAATAGAGGCCTATCTTGTGAACTTGTGGAGAGAGATGGGGGAGGGGAATGGGGAGAGAAGGGACAGAGAGTAAGAGAGAGAGGAGAGGCAAGCAACCCCTTTTACACTGAGTTCGGCACACCTGGCTATAGCCAGGCAACTGTGGGGTGGAGCCAAAAAGAAATGTGTTTTCTCTGTGATAATGGGGCCCCGGAGACACCTCCAGCCAGGGCTCTCAGGAGCACTTGCTGGCCCTGTCAGGATCTCAGAGCTGTAAGGCTGGTGAAGTGTCCCCAGGACTGTGAGGTCACTCTCCAGAGAACTCACAGCATTCAGGGCACGCTAGTGCCAACCCAACAAAGCCACACACCGTCCTTCCTGAGACACTAAGTCATCTTAGTGGAAGAACCAAATGTCCCACACGAAATCCTTGGAAACTCGGGTGACCGGAGGCCAGGATGTGCCAAGCTGCTCTGCAGGTTGATCTTAGGGGCAGCTCAGCACCCTGGGAGTGGGTTCTGGGGCTTCTAAGGAGAAAAATCAGAATATATCTGTCATCGATTATCTCAGGAGCTTTAACAGTCATACTCTGTCCTTGAACTCAAGATCTCATCTTGTAGACCAGAAGGGAAGTCTCTATAAGCCACAGATTATAATTCTATAACTTCTCCAGATTCATAGTGTGTGGCAAGTCACAGCTGAAGCTCAAGCACAACTGGCTGCTGTCATGGAATGTCTCTTGGCCCCTATCTGTGGAGGCTCTGGGTCACTGGCTGTACCTTTGAAGAGGTCAGCTAACTAAAGACTGTTGGAAAATTCCCCCAGGCCCTAGAACGTGAAGACCCCTTCCCTCCCAGAGGAAGAGGTCGGTGGAGCACTTAGGCCAGAAGGGAGGGGCTGATTAAGCCCCTCCTACTTCATTCCCTAAAGACCAATCAGCCTAAAAGGCGCACTGTTCCGCCAATCATATTGTGCCTAGCTGCTGGTGCTCTATTTTGCCCCTGGAAACTGTATAAAAACTCTCCAAATGGGCCACCCGGGGTCGCAGCCTCTCCTTTGAGTGTGGGGCAACCCCCAGCACCCTGGAACAATAAATTCCTCTTGCTTTTGTGTTAATCCCTGACTTTGCTTGGCTCACTCAGAGGGTCCCCAGTAGCTAAGGCCTGGCGGAGTCTTACACCATACATAACCCCGATGCACTTTGGTTCTAGTTGTGAAGAAAATGATTCCCACTTTAGCCTGGTTATTCAGACCAGCATCATGAGCAAAGACACTCCAGGGGGCCAACAATAATCACCACTGAATTTCACAACTGTAAGGGCCAGCAAGCCCATCTGGCCCCTGGAATGCAATCTCAATTTCATGTTACTGATCACTCGTTGGGGTTAGCACAGTTTTGTAGCTGACTTTGTCACCAAGTGCTCTGTAAAGAACTGGGGACATGTCTGTAGTATATAAATTGGCTTATAGAGATGCATTGGAGTCAGAAAGTCCACAGGGTTCCATAGGAAGTTTTCCCAGGACAGGGAGCTCTATAGTTGAACGACAAGATGTGATAATAATTCTGCCCTAGCTACTGTTATGTAAGATCTGGCTAGGTTAAAAGAAGGTCTTTCTTTCTTTCTTTCTTTCTTTCTTTCTTTCTTTCTTTTCTTCCTTCTTCCTTCTTTTTCTTATCTTTCCAAGACTGGATTTCTCTGTGTAGCCTTGGCTATCCTGGAACTCACTCTGTAGACCAGGCTAGCCTTGAACTCACAGAGATCAGCCTGCCTCTACCTCCCAAATGCTGGGATAAAAGGCTTGTACCACCACCACCACCACCTGGAGGCATCCCTTCTAATTTCTTGAGTTCTTCTTCCCTCTCTACATCCAGTCACTTCTGGAGACCCCCAAGATCAAGCGTAGACTGTCATTTTGCTTGATGATGATGATGTTCATTCTTGACTTTAAATCAGCTGCTGTGGGGACAGAGTGATGAGTGTGTTCTCCAACTCCAACGGGAAGTGACCCAGGAAGTTAGGTTAATACCCAACTGGGCATGAATGTGAGAGAGACTCATCGGAAGCCTGCCTCTGTACTTTCTCAGCACTCGTGCAGAGCTCCCTCCTCTCCCCCCTGCTTTTCCTCTCTGCTCAAGTGGAACTCTCCTCCTGACCTTTCAGAGAGGGTCTAGCCTGGCACCAAAATATTGCTATCCCCATTTTCATGGTGACACTCCCTAACAACCACCACCACCACCACCGGGGTGTGATCGACAGATGCTGGCTTGGAAATAGACAAAGGGCAACATCTCTCAGACCCCGTGTTGCCAGGCTGGCACTCACCCTGGTAGATAGATAGATAGATAGATAGATAGCACTTCCCAGTGCAGGTGGCTCCTGTCCTTGGGAGAAGCGAAGACCAAACATCCTTGGAGAGATAAGTGCCCCACTTTTGGGCCATGAGAGGATGGCAATTAAACTTTCCCAGACAGCTGTAGCCAGGCTGTAAAAACACGCTAGTTCCTGATAGCACCACAGAGTTACTCCCCAGGTCAGAAGAGTCCCCTCTCCCGGTTGCATGATTCTGCTCCGCTGCCTGAACAAACAATATCGTGTTTGGAGGATGACTTCCCTTGTCACCTCCCCCTGTCACGTAACCTCAAAGTCCGAGGATCCCTGTTTATGCTTGTATGTGTATAAAAACTCCAAGCTCCTAGACTCGGAGTAGCCTCTCCTCGAGGTGTAGGCTGGCCCCAGAGCTCTGGATTCATTAAAACCTTTTGTGGATTGCATCGACCTCTGCTTCCGTGTCTCCTTGAGAGGGGCCTCCAGGAAGAAAGACCGTTAGAGTCTTTCATGAACTTCACTAGTACAAGTATTGGCAGAAGAACTGAGGACAGAGAGAGCTGCTGGGATCCATCTAGTCCAGGATCAAGTTCACGAAAGGGTAGGGAGCAACTACCTGACTACCACCCAACGTCCCAGAAGCACACTCTGAACGCCTTCACCTGGCAAGATGTTACTTGCTGTAGCCACGGGGCAGATAGGATGGGCAACCTGAGAGGAAAAAAAGCCATGAGGTATTGTCAGGGACTGAAGTGGACTGGGGGCCCCCAAGTCAGCTTTGGGTAGAGGATATGACTTATGCATCACTTTTTTTTTTTTAAATAACGAAGCAAAAATTATTGAGAAGGCTAGGCTGACTCCATGACGGGCTTCAAATTGGCAGTTCAGGGGACCAGGCCTAAATCTCTATTTCCAAGAACTGGGCAAGTCCAGGCATGTCCAGGCTTCAGAAGCTGCCCTACTACCTGGCCTGAGGCAAAGACAATGGGTCAGCCACAGTTTCCAGACCTCACCAACAACAGTTTCCAGCCCCCATACCCCAGTAATGGAATGTCCCTAGAGATGGAGCAAGGTAAAGGTCACCTGTAGTGCCCGAATCTCGAGACTCCCAGAAAGACCACCAGGACTCGACTCCGATGCCCAAGCAAGAAGGCGTTTATTTCAAGCTCGAGCTTGGATCACCACAAAATGGCGGAGTGGCATTTTAAAGGCAGAAACCACAAGTGGGTGGTTAGGGGGTTTCCATATTGGCGAGAAGCTGATTGGCGGTAGGCAGGAATGTACCCTCCACGGTTTGGCCCCTGTAATTTTCTGGAACATTCCGGTTCAGTGGGCAGGGAGGGGACTTTCCTGGAACATTCTGCCCCTGCAGGTCAAAAGTTTAGTTTCTCAGGCCCTTAACTTGGCCCAAATGGCGTCTGGAAAACAAAATGGAGTTCGTGGTGTTGTTTGAGTTTCACACACCTACCCCGTAATCCCCTAATGTGCTTTAAATCAGGCCTTCGAGCTCACTTGGTTGTCTCTCTATCTTGGTAATGGGAGACCCCAGCATCCTGGACTTCTGCAGACTAAAACACTCTTTGCATTTACTATTTGAATATATCCTATTTGAATCCAGGGTATCATTCTTTGGCAAATCATGGGCCCTTATGTTATAAACAAAAATTATAAACTGTGATTATGGGTGTGACAGGGCAAGCCAGTACAGAGGTTCTTCCATCTTGTATTCTTGCTGAGGCCATGTCAGGTTAACCAGAATTTGATCCCCTTGGTGAAGAATCCTGTGGAAAATTACATGAGTGTGTTTTAGGAACAAGACGTTCAGATGCCCCAGCTAACTTACATTGGCTTCTGTTAAACTGCTTGTTTCTGTGAAGAACCCTGCAGCTGCTGAGTAAGACGCAAGGGTTCCGTTTTTTTTTTTTTTTTTTTTTTGCCTCAAAAAATGCTATCTGCTGCCAAGTAGTGCTGGTGCATACCCTTCATCTCAGCTTTGGGGAAGCAGAGGCAGATGAATCTCTATGAATTCGAGGTTAGCCTGGTCTACAGAGTGAGTTCCAGGACAGCAAGGAATACACAGAAAAACCCTGTCTTGAAAACCCACAAAACAAAACAACCCTGCACTCAGGAGACTCGGGGCTACCACACTTAGGACCCAGACACTTGAGAGTAGTCCCAGCCGGCTGGAATAAAGACTTTCAGTTGGCTGGAGACTACATGAGTGTTCATCTCCGCTGGGCTCCCTATATCCAATCGTGATGATACATATTGCACAGTGGTGCAGACAAGGAAAAGCAACTACAAGAATCTGAAGGGGCCGGGCAGTGGTGGCGCATGCCTTTATTCCCAGCACTCAGGAGGCAGAGGCAGGTGGATTTCTGAGTTCGAGGCCAGCCTGATCTACAGAGTGAGTTCCAGGACAGCAGGGCTATACAGAGAAACCCTGTCTCAAAAAAGAAAAAAAAAAAAAAGAATCTGAAGGGAACCAGCTCTTGGTCCTTAAAACAGGCTGTGGGGTGCTGAGGGAATAGCATCGTGGGTGACTTTAAAATCCTATGTCTAAGACAGGCGCTGGCAACCTGGATTTTTAGCCAAAGAGTAATTAAGGAAGGCAAAATGGCTCAAGCGGGCTCCCTCTGCCGGAAGCCTGGGGCAGTGCAAGGAGTGACCTCGGCCTCAACAAAGCCAGGCTTGTGCTCCAAAGAAGTCACAGCTTGCTGCTCCAGCAGGCAGGACACCTGATAGTCTCTGATCTAGGACTGCGGGGTGCTGGGGGGATTCCGTGTCACTCCCATTGAGACTTTTTTTCTAGGAAATCAGACCCTTCCTGGAATGTGAGCATGGGTTTAATGCCAGTGGCAACAAATCATCTCAGTGATGTCAGACACAAAATATAGAGAAGCATATGACAGCCCGGAGCAGGCCGATCTGGTGCTGGGCTGGGCACAAGCAAAGGTGTGCCGGGACTCAAGACTTCTGCCTCCCAGCCACCCCCTCCCCCAATTTGGAGAGAGGCCTACCAGGCACCAGCCAGGGAGAAACTGCCCTGTCCTTGGCCCTTCCCGGAAGGAGTCCTGGGAGGGCTGCCCAGGGGCTACATACACAGGCAAGACTCCGAGGGAAGCACCCTCACAAAGGAACTGTCTTCCCCCAGCTACTTCGGAGGAAGAGTGGCTCATTTCCCTTCTCCGTAAATTCAACTGAGCGCGAAGACCAAACAGACCCGTGGCACAGTCGCACAACCTGTTGCGGCTCGTGGAGCGTATTTTCAGCAAACCCACAACCTTGTGGCAGTTTTTTTTGTAAAGCGCAGAGCCTGACATTCTCTGGTTGGAGTTCGTTTACGCCCATCTTACCTCGGTGCTGACATCTGCTGTTCTCTCCCGGCCACTACCAGCAGCCACCAAGTAAGGGTTCATCCTTTTCAAGACTCTATCCGCCCAGACATCATCACATGTGAACATTCACAGCCCAGTAAAAACACTTCAGAAGAGTACCTAACATATGTAAAGAGCGCTACAAATCAACATGACAAAGCAAACGACGGGAGAAATAGGAAAAATGCACCAAGATCACAGTAATTGCTGGGAGTACAGTTCAGTAATAAAGTGTTTTCTTTCTTTCTTTCTACCTTTCTTTTTGGTTTTTCTAGACAGGGTTTCTCTGTAGAGCCCTGGCTGTCCTGGAACTCACTCTGTAGACCAGGCTGGCTTCGAACTCAGAAATCTACCTGCCTCGCCTCCCAAGTGCTGGCATTAAAGGTGTGCGCCACCACTGCCCAGCAGTAAAGTGTTTTCTTAACTTGTAGGAAGTCCCCGCATCACAAAACAACGACAGCTACAACAAAAAGCACAGTGACATGCCACCACCTACTTAACAGATAGAGAAAAAAAAAAATGAAAAGAAGCAGCTCAGGTTAATAGAGTATATTCGTACAAATAATGACTTATTTCATTATTTAAACAGTTGTATAATTATTCAAATGATAAAATCCAATTTAAATATTTAAACGACCTAATTAGCCTAATTATTCAAGCAGACGTTTGAGCGTTATTTTGTTACAGTACAACCGTTGGAATAACACTATATGAATCGATGGAATCATCGCAGAAGATTCACACAGTAGGCATAGGAAAGGAATGTCAGTTCTGATGCATACCCATGTCTGTCATAAGACAGAACTAGAATGATATTAACTCTGAACTCCAATTTAGAAGAGACTTGTATGGAGGGGGGACCACACTGGTCACTATGGCATCCGCAATCTGACAGACTTTAGGTTTTATCCATGTGAAGTAACAAGCCTTGTCTGTGGGTTGAGCCGTTCGGAGAGGCTGTAGGGGCAACCTCTGAGGTCTGGATCTTACTGGGGGCTCAGGGAGAGTTATTGAGAAAAATCAGAAGTTATAAAATCCATAATCAACCATTGTCAACCATAATCAACATAATCAATCATTATGTTCTTTTTAAAAAGGAATACATATGTGTATACATATATACATTTATTAATAATTAATGAAAAAAGGCCATGGTTTTGAAACAGAGCCCGAAGGTTACACGGGAGGTTTTGGAAGGTGGAAATAAAAGGGAAAATGATATAATTATTTTATAATCTCAAAAGTAACAGAAATAGCTATAAAATAGTAAACTGTCAAATACAATACAAAGAATAATAATTTATGTTCTTTAAAAAAAAACAATATGCAAGCCGGGCAGTGGTGGCGCACGCCTTTAATCCCAGCACTCAGGAGCACTCAGAGACAGGTGGATTTCTGAGTTCGAGGCCAGCCTGGTCTACAGAGTGAGTTCCAGGACAGCCAGGGCAACACAGAGAAACCCTGTCTCAAAAAATCAAAAAACAAACAAACAAACAAACAAACAAAAAACCAAAATGTTCGATTCTGCCATTGATTCCCCAAACAGACATAACACCAGAAAACTTCCAGGGCAGTTTGTCCCTGAGCTCCTAGTGACAGCTGCTGGTCTGAGGCAAGGGAACGTCTCCCCACTTACTGTGCCTGCTTCCTGTTTGCTCGTCACCCCAACTTGGGGCCTTTCCTAGCACATTTTCTACCTAACTCCAAGTCCTCAGAAGAGAAACTGAGACAAATTTAGACGTTCTTCCTTGCTCCCTGAGAACATTATGCTGCTAGCTGGTGTCAGTGGGACCCTAACTCTACTCTGAGCACTGGCCGGGCTCACGATCCCAGGAGTCATAGGACACTTGATCTCACAGTTTTCTACTCCCAGCTCCTTAGCTCCTCATATGGAACCTGATGGAGCGTTTCCTCCCCAGCCTCTCCGAAACACATATGTATGTGTACCATATCGCCCATGTATACAAGCCATTCTATTGTTAGAAATTGCCTCTGGCTCACAGAGCGTTCTTACCCATAGCTCTCCTGGCTGGCTCATTCCTCTCCTTCGCTGCTCCGGAGACATCTGTTATGGTCAACAGTCACATCCAGGTGTGGACTAGGGAGGTAGCTCAGAGAGCTTAAATGCTTGCCATGCAGGAAAGGGGACTGGAGATGGGGTGTCCAGTACTCATGTTTGAGGAGCATGGTGGCTGGCCTGTAACACCAGCCCAGAGAGAAGAGTCAGGGTGATTCCCTAAAGGAGACCAGCACTATAGGGGAGCTCTGGGTGTGACCGAGAGACCCAGCCTCATTGAATAAGATGGAAAAGCAGGGATGTCTCCCATGTCAACCTGGGCCTTCACCACAAGCATTCATCTATCCACATGCATGTGCACCCCCATGACCACATGATCATGCATGTGCACCCCCACGACCACATGAACATGTATGTGCTCAACCACATGACCACATGAATATGCACATGTACCCCCCCCAATGACCACACGAACAACATGTGCACCCCCATGACTTCATGTATGCATGCATAATCACACACACACACACACACACACACACACACACACACACACACTGGAAAATGGAAAGAAATGAAAGGAAAAGCCAGTGAGTGCCACACTGATTTAGTAATAACAGTCTGACCTGGGAATCAGACACAGGCTTCCTGCTCTTAAGAGGCTGAGGCAAGCTTGAAGCCCTTCTGAGTGCATATATCCAGACCCTACATGGAAACAGACAGACAGACATACACATGCGTACACACAAACATACACACACACACACCCTAAAACCAAATAAAAACAGTTGTGTCCCTTAAATAGTACTTAGGGGAAAAAACAAAAACAAAAACAAAAACCACTTAACTCAAAGAATCACCTTTAAAATTGTTATTGTAGGCTGGAGAGATGGCTCAGCAGTTAAGAGCACCGACTGCTCTTCCAGAGGTCCTGAGTTCAATTCCCAGCAACCACATGGTGGCTCACAACCATTTGTAATGGGATCCGATGCCCTTTTCTGGTGTGTCTGAAGAGAGTTACAGAGTGCTCATATAAATAAAAATAAATAAATCTTTTAAAAAAGAGATTGTTATTGTACTTTGTACATTGTATATTGCATTGTGCTCTGTTTACGTCTAGATATTTTGTTCATTTGCCCCGTGACAGGGTTTCTCTGTGTAGCCCTGGCAGTCCTGGAACTCATTCTGTAGGCCAGCTGGCCTCAAACTCAGAGATCCGTCTGCAGCTGCCTCCCAAGTACTGATTAAAGGTGTGTGCCACCACCACCTGGCTTAGAATGTCTTTATATCTAATGTCTTTAAAACTTCAGTCCTGTATTTAGGAAATTGTCTCTATGTTCAAATGAAATTTATTAGATAAAATCTAGATCTAAGCCGGGCAGTGGTGGCACACGCCTTTAATCCCAGCACTCGGGAGGCAAGGCAGGCAGATTTCTGAGTTCGAGGCCAGCCTGGTCTACAGAGTGAGTTCCAGGACAGCCAGGGCTACAGAGAGAAACCCTGTCTCGAAAAAAAGGGAAAAAAAAAATCTAGATCTAAGCTAAGATCTAGAGTATAACAAAATCACATTCCCCTTATCGATTATATGTAATATTCAATCTATAAGTTTTAATTATGCATTCACTTTACATACAGGGTAAAATGTTCAAGAAATGTTTACAGAATCTTGCTGGCAGTACAATCACTGGTGCTCTGCCTCCACCTAGTGGAACCTTTCAATTACTGCAGCAGCAAAAGCAAGCCCGGGGGACAGGATGAATGAAGCCTTCACCTGTGAGGTACAGAAAAGACACACACAAATTCAGGCTTATGGTGCATCCGATGCCATCCCTTGTCCCGGGTAATACCGGATTCGAGAAAAAGCTTGGTTATGTCACGTCAGGTGACGGCTGGACACCACAGCACAGCAAAGAATGCCAAGGGAGTCTGGCCAGGGGCTTCGCTGCCCTGTGCCCAGGTACCCGGGGATGAAGCCGGGAAGGGCTTTGCACTTTGTGTATTTTTGATAAAGTTAACATCAGCTATGAAGCTTGTGTTCGCACTACAACAGCCTGGAGTGTGGGCAAGCCGTGAGGATGATTAAGAACAATCCGTATGCTTTTAAAGCACCAGGCAGACGGTAGGACCGGTTCACGTCTGGCGGAAGATTATAAAGCCAATGGAGATGATCGAATGTGAGATGATGCCAGGTCTTGGTATTCAGGTTTCTCACATTGGCTTTTGTAAAACAGGTTAACGCAAGGGGAAAGGAGACCAAAGAGACCAATACTCAAACGAAAACAGGGACTGGCTGGGGCTAATCTGTTCCTTTGGCTACCACATTTCCCTTTAATTCTTGTTTGTTTGTTTTCGGTTTTTCGAGACAGGGTTTCCTCTGTGTAGCCCTGGCTGTCCTGGAACTCACTCTGGAGACCAGGCTGGCTTCGAACTCAGAAATCTGCCTGCCTCTGCCTCCCAAGTGCTGGGATTAAAGGCGTGCGCCACCACTGCTCTTTTAATTCTAAGATCTACCTCAGGAGGGGTTTTAGTTTTAGATGTCGTATTTATCGTTTAGAATCTATTTTGAGTTAGTTTCTTTTGAGTCAATTTTTAACTGATACATAAAACATAACAATTGTAAATAGAGTAAGTGCCATATGAGTGTTGACTTAGCATTGTGTTTTTAAACATCCTTTTAAAATATTTATTTTATTTTAAATTATGGGTATGTGACATGAATACAGGTGCCCACAGAGGTAAGAGGGATTGGATCATCAGGAACTAAGCAGTTTCCAGTAGCCCAACAAGGTGGGGACCCAACTCTGGTCCCTTGGAAGAGCAGGAAACACTGCCAAACCACGGAGTCATGTCTCCAGCCCTCAGTATTGTGTGTGTGTGTTTGTTTTGCTTTGTGGGGCTGGGGGCTGAACCCGGGGCCGTTTTTCATAGGGAGAGGCACAGACAGAATTTTCTTTTTAAGTGGATCTCATGATCCTTTATCAAGTTAATCCGTGCAGAATTGTTTCAATTTTGTCTCCACTTTGTTTCAACTTTCTTGGCTATCTGTCAGTGAAGACTGACAAGAGTTATTAACCTCAGATAGAGTAATGGGGACTCTCTGGCATCCAGGAGAACAACTCATACACGTAAGTAAAATAATGAAAGTCTCAGTGGACAAGACACAAATTTTTCTAAAACTTGCCTCTGTGTATAAAATTCAGAGTTAGCTTGTTGATTTCTGCAAAGAACCCTGCAGAAATTTTGATTGGACTGGACTGAATCCACTGGAAGTCATGAGGACAGAGACAGACACCTTAACCAAGTGTGAGCCTGCCATCCATAGAAAAAGCATTCATTTTCAGAGTTCAGGAGTGTCTGCCCTAGAGCTTGGAGTCATTGGAACTAGGTTGAACCACATGTGTGGGTGAGCGTGTGTACTGACCACTGTGCTGAATGCAACCCTGGGAGTTGAGGATGCTGTCAGCTTGGGGAGGATCTCAGCTAAAAGCCACATGAACTATCAGAATATCAGAGGCTCAGGCTTAGCTCAGTGGCTAGAAACTGGGAGGACTTGGATTCTTATCCAACTCTCCTAATATTTTGACAAGATTTCAAAAGCAGGATTCCTTGACAGTTCCAGGACAGTTGGCACTGTTCTAAGCAGTCTGTGATGATCACTCACTGAGCACCGGAGAGGTACCTGAGCACACAGCATTTTAAAAATCGTTCTCACAACTGCTCAACAGGCACAAGCTCAGGTTTGCTGGCAAGGTGTGGTTGGTCACATGGTGGTGGGTACTGGTCAAAAGCTATTCCTTGGCCAAGGGAAGGCATGTCCTCTCTGGAAGCATGTGACCCCATATTTGAATAAAACGAGATAGGCCAGGGATGGCAGCTGGATACAGGCCAACACATCTCATACCCCTTAGGAGGAGAAAAAGATAAACTGAGAAAGAGGTTCGTAGAATGTTCTGAGGACAGACATTGGGGGCTACAGAAGCCAGTCAAGAGACTTAAACAGGATGATGATTTTATTGTTTTGGGCATGATGGTGACATGAAAGAGCAGCTGGGGCATACTTACGTCAGTAGTAATTGGCTAGTGTATGTAATGCCCCAGGTTTGATCCACGCTGAGGAGTGCAGTGGAGATTTCACAGGCTTGCAGTCTTTTTGTGTCCTGATTGCCTGCCAGAAAGCCTTTGTGCGTGTGTGTGTGTGTGTGTGTGTGTGTGTGTGTGTGTGTGTGTGTTTAGGACTCCTGAAGTTGTTCTCAGTTCCTAGCACACTGAATTACAGCGGTAAGATCTGGTCTGTACTAGGTCATGTAGGTTCAAATCTTGACTACTTAAACATCATTTAACTTGTGTGTTTCTGAGATATGGGCGAGAGGTGAGTATCACCCTCACCACCCCACTCCAGCTCAGAGGACTTGTAAGGATAAATATCAGTGAGCCTTGTGTTACGAGGCCCAACATCCAGCAAACAGAAATTAGCTGCTGCTGTCGGTGCTTTAACGTTGAAATAAAATCTAAAAATAACTTTAGACCAACAGGAAATTAGAAAAAATAGAGATGCTATATTCTCATTTCTATCTTCTCTGGTGACATCTTATCTGAATAAAACGAGATAGGCCAGGGATGGCAGTTGGATGCAGGCCAACAAATCTCATATTCCTTTGGAGCAGAAAAAGATAAGCGGAGAAAGAGGTGCAATGGTCAAAATCAGGAAATGAACATGTGTACAGGGCCTTGAACTGGTCTCAGATCTTAGTCTGTTTTGTTTTTTTTTTTTTTACAATTTTCTGAGCTAATGGGTGTTGTAGGGTTAAGATCCTTAAAGGTCTGAGAAGCCAAGGTAGAAGTGTCAGCTATAGTAACGGGCCCATATTAACACAAGCTAAGCGTTTGCTGCCTTAGAAGGCTTGAGATAGACACGGAGACCAGACTCATCGCCGGCCTGCCTGGTAACATGATGTAGCTGTTGAACTGCATTTGCACCAACTTTTTTTTTCCCCTGAATTTTTCTGTGTAGCCCTGGCTGTCCTAGGACTCAAACTGTAGACCAGGCTGGCCTTGAACTCAGAGATCCACCTGTCTCCGTCTCCCGTGTGTTGGGGTTAAAAGCATGTGTTTTGGTTTTTTTGTTTGTTTTTGTTTTTTCGAGACAGAGTTTCTCTGTGTAGCCCTGTCTGTCCTGGAACTCACTCTGTAGACCAGGCTGGCCTCGAACTCGAGACTTTAGTTTTTATTTTACTTATGAGTATGACTTGTTCTCCTGGGTGTGTGTGGAGGTCGGGTGACAGCTTTCTGCAGTGGGATTTCCAGTGGGTTCTCTCTTTCCTACCTTTTTGTGTCTTAGGGATCAAAATTATGTGGTCAGGTTTGTGTGGCAAGTACTCTTACTAGCTGAATGATCTCATTGAACCTTGGGTTTTATTTTTAAATTTTATTTCTCAGGGCTGGAGGGATGGCTCAGTGGTTAAGAGCACTGGATGTGTTAGGTTCAATCCCAGCACCCACACAGCAGCTCACGACTGTCCGTAACTCCAGGTCTATGGGATCCTCATCTTTCATGCCTCAGAGGGCAGATACACACGCTGGCAAAGTACACAAAACAAAGATTGTTCTTATTTATGTGTATGCCTGTATGAATTATGTGTACCATTCTGTATGTGCACCATATGTAAGTACCTGTGTGAACCATATGAATACAGATACCTTCAGAGACCACAAAGCCTAAGAGCCCCTGGAACTGGGGTTACAGGCAGTTGTGGACTGCCCGAGGTAGATAATAGGAACAAAATTCAGGTCCTTTGCATGAGCAGCAAGCATTCTTAAACACTGAGATATTATTTGTCCAACTGTTAGCTTTCTTTTTCAAGACAGGATCTTGTAACTCAGGCATGATCTGCACTTCTGTGCCTCTGCTTCCCGAGTGTAAGATTTACTTGCACATGCGTGTGCCGACACACCCCGTGCCCACTGAGATGTAAACATTGCACACCTGCAAGTAGTCGGTACAGTACAGGTTGGTGGCCCTAGGAAGGGAGAGCCCCCGGGATCCCTGCAAGATGGGGCTCTTGGGAGGCTGGGGTAGTCAGACAGGTACACAGACAGCGGAGGAGGAGATAGCAGTGTGTGTAGAATGGCCTGACAGGCAGGAGAGAAGGGAGCCCAGGCGCTCACACGCTGAAGCTGGGGTCCCACAGAGAGAGGGTTCCATCATCAGAACCAAGCGGCAACCAAGTCCTTCCTTCCCCTTCTCACGTTCCTTGCATTTCTCATCAGGTTTCATCAGGAAGAGGCAGAGCTTGGTAAGTATGGCTTCATCACAGACCTCCGGTGAGCAAGAACAGAGTGGGCCTGGAGGTGACTACCCGTAGACTATGGCACGTTTGTAAAAATGTCCTTCCAGGGCCCTGTACTGATGCGTGCACAGCATTTTTGGTGCAGGAACTCAATCTTTAAGCACATTCTTTGTGTGACACTATCTCTAACATCCATCACCACAGCCTTTTATCTTCTCCACTAACAGCTACACAATACACCCTGG
>JADRCH010000066.1:5182073-5216234 GCA_019843965.1 Rhynchomys soricoides | reverse complement strand
CCCTCGCTATTCACCTACAGTGCTGGAGACTGAACCCAGGCCCTCGCGACTGTGCGCAGCACTATACCAGCCCCAGTCTATCTATGTACACAGTACCGCCCAAGAATCCAGGGCCTCAAGGAAGCTAGGCAAATGCTCTACCACTGAGCCACACTCCAGCTTCTCACGGTCACTAGACCCTGTCTAAGTCACCACAGAACATTTTATCTCAAGGCAAAGCAAACAGAATGTCTATCACTAAGGACTCCACAAGCCCATGCAACAGCCACCATGGCAGCTTATTGAGCAGGCTATCTACCCATCCATCCATCCATCCATCCATCCCTCCCTCCCCCCATCATCCATCTGCCCGCCCACCCACCCACCCATTTACTTATCCATCCACCTACCCACCCACTCACTCATTTATTTTTTACCTTTTTCAGAATATCATCAACAAGTTTCAGAAAGATCTCGTCCACATTGAAATTGTCCTTGGCACTGGCTTCGCAGAAGCGCATCCCGGTTATTTGCTGTGCAAACTGAGAAGACATGTGCCTGTTTTAGCCATGAGGTGCTGCCCACACTGGTGTCGGTGTGTTGGCCTGAGCCTCTGACAGGACCAAAGACTCTGTGGTTTGCCACTAAGGGGGGAGGGGTTGGTTGTTCAGGGTCTGAGAAGTCCCATTTATGCTCAAATATCAGGCTCATAGGGACAGCAAATTCCTGTAAGCAAGGTATATAACGGATCTCTAGAGACATTTAAATCTCATTATGTGTGTCAGAGCCTAAATGTACAATGTATCTGACACTTAAAATGTATCATTGTGTCTCCATGATTGGACCCTTAGCAAAAGCCAAGGCAGGAGAGAAAAAAGAAAATCACGAAAGCAAATCTTACAACCCCAAACACTTGTTCTGTATAAAATGCCAACTTAAATAATAAGACAGTATATATTAATGTGCTTTTGCCCTCTGCTTCAAAATGAACCCAAAGAAGAAAGCAGAGAGTGAACAATGGGAAGGGTGTGCCTGGGCAATTAACTTCGCAGCACTTCTGTCCTTAGGCATCGCGCCAATGAGCCGAGAGAGGGCCTGCTGCAGAGCACAGAGTGCTGCTTGGGAGAGCCTACATTCACGCACCTTTTCTCCTTGCTGCCTGGAGATTTCTCTGTCTGTTTCACAGTCCAGCTTATTTCCGACCAGGAGAAGCTCAGCGTCTTCTGAAGCATACTGTGGGATTTTGTTTTTTAAAAAAGACATCACGCACCGACAGACAAATGCAAACTCAGGACCTGTCACCCGTTACTTATTGTGCCTTCTCTCCCACTGTCTCTGAGCATCTCCTGGGGGTGGATAGTGCTTTAGAAAGTACCTTCTACTGAGGGGCGTCAGGAATGACCATGGCCTTGTCCTTGGCCCCAGCTACTCTTAAGACTGTTAGGGAAATGATTAAAAAGAGCAGGCACTCAAAATGGTCATCAACTGTAAAAATCAAAGTTCAACAAAATGGGTAGTGCACATACAGACACACATACGCAGCGCATACAAACAAGCAAGCTCTCCCTTCTGCTCTGAAACACTGAGTGACACGGGAAGGCCCTCCTGTAGACTATGTGGTGACATACTTGTGCTATAATAGTTAGTGTTCACTCTACAACTGGAAAAAAACTGTAGGTACAACAGCCCTCTCTCTTTAAACAAGTTAGTATCTCTTGAATAATCACTCCCTTTTGTATGCTTCGAAAACATCCTTTGAAGTGACTGTATGGAAGGAATCTGGGGACTCACAGCCAAAGTACTCTTGAGGCTGGGTGAGGCGGTGGGAGGCAGCAGGAGCACCGGCCTGACAGGCTGGCATATGGGACAGCCTGGTCCAGGGTGCGCATTTCAGAAATGATAGGTTTTAAGGCCTTGGTTATGTACACCTTTAATTCCAGCACTTAGAAGGCAGAGGCAGGCAGAACTCTCAGTTCAAGGGCAACCAGGGAGGACTTTCATTTCCTTTTCTTTACAGTTGTGTTGTGTGTGTTCGCGCATGCTATAAGGCACGTCTGTGGAAGTCAGAGACAACCAGCAGGCTTGGCAGCAAGGATCTTTACCAACCAACCCTCTTGACAGCCCCAGGATGATGGCTACCTGGTTATTTTTTTTCAGGGATTTTATAGATTTTTTTAAAAAAAAACAAACCCTGACTCTTTGACTTGGGCCTATGTACAAGTCTGACAGATGGGCTTTTGATGTCATCTTCCCCCTTGGATGAGAGTGCCTCAAGTGTTAACCATCACCAATGTATTTGAACAGTCACAGAGTAGACACTGAGTCCCTCCTATCATTTCCCCTCACCTTCGACCACCTGTTTCTTCATCCCATAAATACCCCTAAGCCTATCCCTGGGAGGTGTACTTGGGACTAGGGTCTTCTCTATGCACAGCCACCCTCTCTGCAGAGCAGGTGGAGGGAGAGGCCCATCTCTGCTCCATTCTTTTTGGTTACTGAGATTCTCTGTGTAGCCCTGGCTGGCCTGGAACATGTCATGTAGACCAGGCTTGTCCCAGATTCTCAGAGATCTGCCCACCTCTACTTCCAGAGCACTGAAATTAAAGGCGTTGGCTGTCACGCCTGGCCCTTCTGCTTCTCACGCCCTAACACACCGGTGAAGACACACACACTGAAAACTTGTCAAAACAGAGAACCTTCTCCAGCAGCTGTAAGACACACAAACACCAGGTCTGAAGGCAGTTTTACACACCCTGTTTTGTGTGCGCTTGTAACATAAAGGAATTGGGGATAAAACCTCTGAAACTGTGGTCAACTGTATACACACAGTTATACCTCAATCCCAGCTGCTGTCTTTTAAGGTGCATTTGCTACACACATTTCCTAGATGAAAACACAGTTCACATTTTCATGAAGATAGAGAATTTTCTTCATTCAAAAGTAAGTAAGAACTCAATATTCAGCTGAAGGAAATCTCTTATTCAAAACGAGAAAGTGAAAGACGTCCACCATGTTGAGGATGACTAGACCCCTGGACTATCCATGGGCACCTTAACTACAGAGTGTCTACATGACCTTTCCTGTTGAGTGTAACTCTGAGGAAGCAGCAGATAGAGCAGGAGTGAGGATGGGCTTTGAAACCAGGCTGTCCATGGGCCCAGAACGAAAGCCGGCTCTTGTTGCATGCTGGGTAATGTAGTCTGTAGCGAGTCTGTTGCATGCTGGGTAATCTATCCCACCAGTACCCGGTCTGTAGCGAGGCTGCAGTACAGCTTAGATGACGTTCAGTCCACTATGGATGCTGTGTGTTCTGTTCTCTTTAACAATGAGATGCGCACAGGTGGAAGGTCACAACGTGACGCTTACCTTATCGATCATCTTCATCCACTTTGGCAAATCATCGAACGTCTCTTTCTTGGTGATGTCATACACCAGTATGATCCCCTTGGCACTTCTGTAATAGGCTGAGGTAATGCTGTTAAATCGCTCCTGCCCTGCTGTGTCCCTAGGAAACAGCAGTAAAAATTAGTTCTCAAACCACCAAGGTAGCCAACTCCACCTCCTAGTGCAAACACATTCTGTGTACTTCTGCACCCTGGGGGACAGGATTCAGGGACATTCTCCTCTGAGCCTTACAGGTGGAGGGAAAAATTCAGGCTGATTTACACCATGAAGAGACACACGATGTATCTGTGTATAAATTAACAACTAAATTGCACAAATGGAGACAGATTACCCTCTGAGATCAAAACCTTTCCATCAGAAAGCCATAAGAGGAATGTCAGGACCTCAAAACATGGGGCCATGCATGTCTTCAAAACAAGAGGGAGACGCAACACTTAAAAACCTCCCTCAGCTCCCACTTCCCACTGAAGCTCATCCTCTGACCTGCTTTTGGTGCCTGACTCTGAATGCTTGTGGCAGGAAAAACAGTCCTTAAAATGGCTATCCTGCACGCCTCAAATACTCAGTTATTTTCTATTTCTCAAAGCTACATACACTAAACTGTGTCAATCACACACGACTGAGCAGCAGGGAAATAGAAATGTTAGTTCCATTTAACGGGTTATTAGCTAACTACCTACTGCACATCAGTACAGAGCCACTTTATTTAAAATTTTAAGTATTTGTTTATTTCATTTGTATGAATGTTTTACTACCTGTGTGTACATGTACCTAGTATGTGCCTGGTACCTGTGGAGGTCAAAAAGGCTTCAGGTCTCTTGGAATGCTGGGAAGATACAGAAAACCCACACGCTCCCCCCATTGTAATAATAAAGAGCCCTTGGCTGGAAACCTGGGTGTTGCTGTCAGCAGAACAAGCCCTTACTAGAGCAGCATGGGGTCTTATTCTCATTTCTCTCTTTGCTTCTGGTACAAGCTGAAAAAATCCCTGCAATTCCATTTTTCCAGTTTGGTAATACAATATTTTAAAAATATTTATTTCTAATTATGTGCATGTATGTGTACAATGTTTGCCTGTGTACCTGAATGTGGTGCCTGAGTGGCCAGAGGCTTCAGACCCCATGTGGGTAGAGTTACAGGTCTGTGTGCCCAGACCTTGGTGAAAGGAACCAGACTGTGGGTTCTCTGAAAGAGCAGTGACAGTTGGGTCTCTCAGTTTGAGGCCAGCCTGGTCTACAGAGGGAGTACAACAGCAACAACAACAACAGAGCAGTGTGTGCTCGTAACTTCTGAGCCATCTTTCCATCTCTGGTTCAAAGATTCTTATTTGCTGTCTAATACATCCCCGTAAGTGGCACTAATTTGCAGGACAGGGAGCCAACTTTAATATGAAATGCTCCATTCTTCTAGGCAGAGGGCTATGGGGATCGTGAGGGCATCCTTAATGCCAGCCAGCTGAGACAAAACTCCCCTACAGTGATGGCTGGACGATGGATAAAATGAGGAGGCCTGCCAACCAGCCTGTCAATCCTGCACTCTGTCTCAAGGCAGGAGGCACATTTCAAAGGCTTCAGGTCCATTTTATCACAGTGACTTGCAAGAGATGGCTCAGCAGTTAAGAACACATACTGATCTCACAGAGGGTCCGTGTTTGGTTCCCAACACTCAGATCAGGTGGCTCACAACTGCCTATAACCACAGCTCCAGGGCATCATACACCTTCTTCTGAACTGCACAGGCATCTGCTCTCATGTATACATATCCACACAAACATGTGTATACACACACACACACACACACACACACACGTTTTAATATGTATATATGCACAAAATTCAAGAAACTACATGCTACCGGGCACATTTTGTTTTAGTGACATACTGTGTAGAAATACTTAAGCATAGAGAAAAAAATGGTGCTTTAAACACAATCAAGGAGCCGGGCAGTGGTGGCTCATGCCTTTAATCCCAGCACTTGGGAGGCAGAGGCAGGTGGATTTCTGAGTTCGAGGCCAGCCTGGTCTACAGAGTGAGTTCCAGGACAGCCAGGGCTACAGAGAGAAACCCTGTCTCGAAAAACCAAACCAAAAAAAAAAAAAAAAAAAAAAAAAGAGGAGGAGAATCATCATCATCATCATCATCATCATCATCATCATCATCATCATCATCTCAGTTGTCTTACAGTGCCTCTGTGGCAACCGGGGAGGGAAAACTCTGTCCTGAGACGGTGCTCCAGCTGGTAACAGAATGCCACAGCAGACGACACACAAACATGCTGAGTCACCTCAATCTAAAAGTCCAAATGCTCTAAGACCTTTCTGAGTGCTAGCATGACACTGTCACACATGAAAAATTCTACATGTGACCTCAAAAGACGCAGGCACACTAGAGATACTGCATAAGACTATCTCTGAGTACATGTCAAACCAATGGGTTTCATGTGTAGACTTGGGACCCACATCCAAGTCATTTTCATTGTACCCATGCAAATATGTTACAAACCAACACTTGTGGTTTCAGCTGAGCACCAAGACTCCCATTCTGTTTCTTGGGCTGCTGAGATGAGAGCAAGCAGCCCCTGGCTTCCACCACATGTCCTTTCCACCGCAAAGACTGTACCTCCTTAAACCACGCGCCAAGACAGCCCATCCTTCTGTAAGTTGCTCCTGTGAGGTACATTTTGACAGGAAGGAGGAGCTTCCTAACCTAACACTGGAATAATCCAACACAAGTGTGCAATTAGCTTTTCAGTAAACCCAGAATACGACACCACTCTTCCCCAGTTACTGTCGCCAGTGCCATATCGACAGCCGCAGACATTTACGGGAGGGTCAAGAGGGCAGTTTCTGGGGACTGCTTTCACATCTAAGAGAAAAGCAGTCTGAGAACCCCATGTGGCTGAATATGTATATTCAGTACAATCAACATCATGGACCAGGCTTCCATAAGAGAGGCCAGGAACTACCAGACCCAAAGCCACTGTAAGAGAGGCTAGACATAAGCAACAAAAGGGACTTGAACATTTAGATATAGTTTAAAAAAAGAAAGCAACCATATTCTTCTAATTATGTAGACGTATGCGTGTGCCCTCCGAGGCCAGAGCGTGTCACATGTTCTAGAGCTGGAACTACAGGCGGTTGTGAGCGAGCCATGCAGTGTAGGTGTTAGGAACCAAGCTCAGGTCCTTCACCAGAGCATGGCTGCTCTTAACTGTAGAGACATCTCTCCAGCCCCAGGACATAGTCTGCCTGTCACCCACTCAAACCAGCTGCCCACACATTCTAATATTAGCTCTATCACTCTTCTCAGGGCAAAGAACAGCAGCCACAGATGCGAGCTGCAGAGGTGGACATGTCCTGAACCCTTCAAAAGCTGTCTTTAAGGGGCTCACGGTGAGAAACAGCAGCTTGTGCCAGATTAAAATTGTATGTATATGGGTGTTTTTCCTGCATGTGTACATGCAGGATACATATGCATGTATATATGTGCTTAGGGCTCCAGGAGGTCAGAAGGGTGCTGGATCCCTGGGACTGGAGTTAAACAGTTGTGAGCTACCCTGTGGGTTCTAGGAAACAAACTCAGGTCCTTTGGAAGAGCAGCCAGTGGGCTTAACTGCTAAGCTTTCTTCCTCCAGCTCATGAAAATAATCTGATGGATGGCAATAATTTACAAAGATTGTCACCTTGTTGGTGGACTAGTGTAAGAAATGGCTCCGAGATAGGGTCTCTCTGTATAGCCCTGGCTGTCCTGGAACTCACTCTGTAGACCAGGCTGGCCTCAAACTCAGAAATCCTCCTGCCTCTGCCTCCCTAGTGCTGGGATTAAAGGCGTGCACCACCACTGCCCGGAGAAATGCTTATTTTTTGTTATCTAAATATTTAGGCAGGACTGTTAGAAACAAAACCATAAAACCCAAGACGCCCTTCTGTGGGTTACACAGTTGCAGATGACCAAATGAAAGTGATTACCTCAGGACGCCAGTCGAGCAAGGCTGGCTTGGCTGCAGCTGTGCCCCAGACAAGGACATGGATGAAGGATGGAGACATGCCACTAACATTCAAGCATTAGATGACCGGTGATACCACAGATGCGGCAGCGATTAACGCAGATGAAAGCAAACACACACAGACGGTGGACAGACAGTCAGAGCTGAGGGCGACCTGCCAAGAGGAGTTAGTAAGCTGAGTGTGTTGCACCAGTGTCTTGAGAATCACAATGCATTCTCCAAACAGCTGAGCAGGGCTACCACTAAAGCACACAGGCCAGGCCCTACCCTTTCTTTCACAGAGCTGGCCAGTAACATCGGTCGGGCACTCTAGCTGCCACTGTGGCTTGTTAATAGGGAAGAGAAAGAATTAAGCACTGATTACGGTTAGAACACAGCTGACCTGGCCTCCTGTTCCAAGGCTGAACTGAGGGTCTTCTCTCATTGGATGGGGTTTCTGGGGCCTCTTCTGTGTATGCTTGTGGGTTACACAGCACCCACAAGCCAGCAAGAAAGGCCATGCCTGCCACACTATGTCCACACCGCACCAGCATAAGGGCCCCCGAGCTGCTTCTGTGGATGATGTGTTTCCTCCACAGGACAATATGGTTACGAACATACTGGGATCTTTTGAAGACCATGCAGCAATTTAAAAAACACAAGTATGTGTCTCTCCTGCAGCAGTGCTGGGGATGGAAGCCAGGGCCTTGTACATGCCAAGCGAAGAGGTCTACCACTGAGCTGCATGCTGAGCGCGAGGCAAATGATGAAGTAACCATTTCAATGATGGAGTTAGGAGACATGTCAATGATGGGAGAACGCAGGCAGAGAGAGGCTCACATGGCTCTCAGGATGACAACACAACACCCCATGTGCAAATGAAGTGTGAAGGGAGGAGCAACCCCCAGGAGGTGCTGCTCATCTGATTTTAAAGGGGGTGAAGGTGAGAGGGCTCTGGGTTCGTTTTAGTGGCCAAGCATGTGGACTGCTAAACACACAGGGCATGACTGCAATGGACTGCTACTTACCAGATCTGTAATCTGATTTTCTTCCCTCTTAGTTCTACAGTCTTGATTTTAAAGTCAACACCTGTAGAGAAAACAAATGACTATGACGCAAAGCAATGAAGACAAGGTGAATCAAGGAGCCCTTCTTATGTGTGCCACACAGAAACTGAAAAGAATCTGTTTAGCAAAAATTCAAAAGTGATCTATTCGGGAGAAAAAAAAAAAGAAAAAAAAAAATCAAAAGTGAGAGGGACGAGGGTGCCCTGGCCTCAGTGTGCAGAGGGCTGCAGCTCCAGGGCTTTCTCAGCTCCACAGGAAGCCTTAGAAGCCCACCCCTGGCTTATCTTAATATCTGCATCTAATTTATGAGTCCGGATTTCAACAGTCTTTGTTTGATTGTAGAAGTTACTAATATATTAAAATCGTTAGCCTTCATGAGTGTTGTTAAGTATGTGCATAACTCAGCATATTACAGAAGAACAAATTGTTACAAAAAATACTTATAGTAAGCTAGGTTAGGTAGGCAACCTGGACTCCTAGCCTCTCAGGAGGCTGAGGTGGGATGCACTTGAGAAAGGCTGGGCAACAAAGTAAGACCTCAGCACACAAAAGAGATCTCATCTGATTAGCATATTCAATTTTAATTTTTATTCATTTTAATATTGCAAGCAAACCATCACATATACTTTTTCTTTTTAAAATAATAGTAAAGGCAGGCAGTGGTGGCTCATGCCTTTAATCCCAGCACTTGGGAGGCAGAGGCAGGCAGATTTGGCAGAGGCAGGCGGATTTCTGAGTTCGAGGCCAGCCTGGTCTACGGAGTGAGTTCCAGGACAGAGAAACCCTGTCTCAAAAAACAAAAAAAAAAAAAACAAAAAAAACCAAAAACCAAAACAAAAACAAAAAAAAAAAAAAGACTAGTAAGCTTCAAATAAATTTCAAAAATCCAAATTTCATTTATAGTTGTAGAAAAAATATTTCAAACCACAATTTAAAAACAAAAAACCAACATTTGTAAGGAGAGAGACGAGGTGCTCGCTGACTGCAAGCACTGGAAACATTTCCCTTCTGGGTCTATCCCCAGCTGCCTGCCAGGACCCAGACAGAAGATCCCAGGCAGCAGGATGTGCAGGTGGGGCACAGCCAGCACAGTGACTCTGCCTGTCATCTGGTCATCCATTTTGGGACCTGAGCAGCAGTGGTCAGATGAGGATCTGAGATGAACAGAAAGACATGTGACTGGCTTAAAATTAGCAACACAGACATGTCTATAAGACGGAGCTGGTAGGCAGCCCCTAGATATATGACACAGAAGTTCCGAGAATATAAAATGTCACAGTAGAACAAAGGAGACGGGTCTCCTGTACTTCAGTTGTTCTTCTTCTTAGATGGTTGTTGTTTGTGTTTTGTTTTTAATCAGGATCTCTCTTTATAGCACCTGGCTTCCCTGGAACTCGCTCTGTACACCAGGTTGGTTTTGAATTTACAGACCCTCCCTGCTGGGATTAAAGGTGTGCACCACCACACCGGGCACATTTCAATTAGTAATTCTTTACCCCAGACTGGCAAGGCTGACTAACACAACCTCACTTTTAGTTTTCCAGCTGGCTCTTTCCCAAAGTCTACTGGCTCTCAGGCATAGCTGCGAACCCGGGAGCAGGTCTGAGCAGTCCGGGACCTCGAGACTCCTAAATGACTCACTGGAGGTGGTAGCTCCTTAAAGCGACACCTTGGAGGCATGATCATACTGCCGCTCTGACTATTCAAAGACCCATCTTGGTGACAAACCACAGTCTTTACAATAGTAACCTAAAAGTGTGATGTGAATTACAGATCACATTCAAGGTGCCATGACTGTTTTATTTCACTTTTTAAAAATTAAATTACGGGCTAGAGAGATGGCTCAGAGGTTAAGAGCATGTGACTGCTCTTCCAGAGGTCCTGAGTTCAATTCCCAGCAACCACATGGTGGCTCACAACCATCTGTAATGGGATCTGACGCCCTCTATTGGTGTCCATGAAGACAGTGTACTCATATATGTAAATAAGTAAATAAATCTTTGAAAAAATTACTTACTTGCTATTTATTGCATCTGTGGCATGTGAGTGTGTGTGTGTGTGAGTGTGTGTGTGTGTGTGTGTGTGTGTATGTAGTCAGAGGACAATTTGCAGTTCATTTTCTATATAGTGTGGATGCCAGGGGGCAGGTCTTCAGCCTCCAAGGCAAGCCCTGACACACAACCACCTTCCAGGGTGGGCCCTTAGACACAGTCACCTGCCAGTGACTTGGCTTTTACTTTCCCCCCACTTCAAATGAATTTGTTTTCTGAATCTGAGTTAAGGGAGGTGTAACGTTATTTCACTGAAGAGAACTGGCCAGTGACATCATCTCTCCTGAGCTCTGCTTCCAGTCGACTGACAGAACCCTTCACACAGCCACTATGGGCTGTGTCCTGAGGATGCAGTTTTCTCTGCTATGTCATGCTGGGCTTGCGCGTGTCCTGTGCTCTCCACTCCTTCTCAACGAGCTTGAAGGACCTGCCTGTCTTAGCAGCCCTCCATGAAGATCACATCTCTAACCATGAAGCTTAATGAACAAAAATAAAAGGATCAGGCATTAATATCCAGAATCAGAAAACGAGCCTGGGTATCAGATACTGAACAGATACTGATCAGCCACTGAGCAGAACCGAGTGTGCGCATGGAGTAACCACCACCTCATTGTAACCACAGCAGAAAAGTCCTGGTGCAGTTAAATCTCTACGGGTATGAATCGGGGCTAAGTGCAGCTGTTGTTTGTTACTCTCCAGGAGGCCCCAGGTTCAGTTCCCAGCACACACACGGCAGCTCACAACTTCCCGTACCTCCAGTTCCAGGGGATCCAATGCCCTCTTCTGACCTCAGCAGGAGCTGTTTGCACATGGGGTGGACATAAGTGCCTGCAGGCAAAACTACTCAGCCTAAAATAAATAAATCTAAAACAAAACAAAACAACAACAAACCAAAACCTAAGTCTGTAAATAGTAACAGCTCATTAAAAATATCCTTCTCTGAAAAACAAAACAAAACAAAACAAAAAATCCTTCTCCAAAATAAATAAACAATAAGTGAATGGATGAATGGATGAATGGATGAATGAATGAATGAATACAAGAGCCAGGAGGTGCTGGTGCACACCTTTATCCCAACAGTGGAGAAACAGACGCAGGTAGATCTCTACGAATTAGAGGCCGGCCTAGTGTACAGAGTGAGTTCCAGGATAACCAAAGCTACACAAAGAAACCCTGCCTTGAAAAACCAAAAATAAATGAATAAAACTGTCACTTCTCTTAAATAAAATAGCCTGCACTGTACCTAACAGCAGCTCCAAGTAGCTGGCAATGATTGGAAACTTAATCCAACCAATCTATGGCTTGGACACACACTTTTGTATTAGTACAAGTAGACCGCTGGACATATCTAGAAGCCTCACCTCCCAAGTGTAAAATGACTCCATGTGGTGTATCTGCAGCATCTTTGTGCCACAGAAACGGAAATGGTCCTTAATGAATCACAGCAAGCCATCAACAGTCTTAAATGTTTACAGGAGCTTTAGGGACAGTCAGCAGAGACAGGAGTGGAGAACTAGGAACTCAAGGGATGAAGAGCCTGCCACCCTGTTGAAAACAGTTTCTTGGAGGCTTCTTGTTTAGCAGGCAAGCAACATTCCTCACTACCCTTCAGTTTAGTGGGGACAGTCCCTGCCCCCAAAGCTGGGTCACACTGACCCACATTAACACACCACAAAGTTGGCAACAAAGTGCCTTCCCCTGCCATGCACTCTTAGAGAATCTTCTTGTCTGCCCAGAAACCTTTTAAATCCTAGATTTCTCAAGGTCCCTTCCCTGACCACATGTACCCCGCTCCTACCCCAGTTCCTGGTACTGCACTTTTCTGGCCCTTACAGCATCTTTATTTGCTGGCCTCACCTATACGCCGTGTACTCCCAACGACCCAGCATCCTTGGCCTCCTGCCCAGGCTCACAGTCGGTCTCTCTTCTCCATTAAATGCTGTGTATTCAAGGAGAAATGCAGACTAATTTAGGAAAAATTAGGGCTATCCAGGACTGACCAGTTTGTTTTTAAAGAGGCAAAGGAGACAGATGTGAAATGGAAGCAGCAGATATGAGCACCTGTGCGTGAGAGAGAGAGAGAGAGAGAGAGAGCACGCAGACACATTTTATTACCTGTATAACTGTGTAAAGGACAGGCAGCTTTACTAGACTGCGCACACTCAGCCAGTGATCACTATGGTAACACATTACTTACCCCATCACTTCCATGGGGAGGTTAGCCCCTAAGTAGATTACTCAGGTAACAGGGACTCTCATTTAAGCTTCCAATTGTATAGAAATCTTCTGAAAATAGTTTAGCAATGTTTCCAGAAAGGAATCAGCTTACAGGGTTAGGCTCCCTATCACCAATGCCAATGTTCGGTCTCTGAGGTACTGTGGCTTGGGCTAAACCTTCATTTGTTTTAGTAGCAATGATAGTTAAATCTGTCTTATTTAATGCCCTGCACCCCGTTTAAAGCATCCTGTGCTCATGGCAGCTCAGTCAGGCGGACACTACCATGTCATTTTGCAGGGGTCATTGGATTAGAGACAGGAGGGGCAATTGACAGACCACATGCTTACACAACAGCAGAATCCCGACCTAAGTTTACACTTGTGAGGATTCAAGCTCACACTTGTGTGAACAATGCAAGGCTGTTATAAGATCGGATGGGTGAGAAGGTATGTGGTGTGTTCTGCAAATGGCCCATTATCATCATGTCATGTCACGAGGCGAGCCTGGCTTTGCATCCTTCTAGGTGGTCTTTCGTTGCAGAAGAAATTGGTGCTGAGGAAGGCCAGAAGGAAAACCATTTCCAAAACATTGTTTCTTTTGCTGGGCCATAAGCAGTTTCAAAATGAAAAGAGCAGAAATACACAGACTCCACTTTCTTCACACTCCTTTCCTGTCCAAAGAAGAAAACACTGGGGCCCATGGCTTTGATACCAGGCAGCCTCCCTGCTTCCCCGACCAGTAGATCACCTTGCATCTCTGCCAACCCAAGACCTGCAGCTTGTCCCAGACTGCACTGGACTTTACCCAACATTCACACAACTGTGGAGTCCCGGGCTCTGACATAGGTCTCCATTTAAATGGTTGTGACACTCTAGCTCCGGCACGGTACTTAGACAAACAATGTCAGCCACTTTGGACATTATATCCCTGCACTGACAGTGACAGACTAAGAGACGTGTCAAGACCATAAAGGCAAGCCCAACATTGGGTGGGAGGCGCTAAGTGTGTGACAGACAGCTCTATTATTGTTAAAGGAAATGTGTCTCCTGCCCAAGCTACATGGCCCATGAGAAGAGTAAGGGTGAGCAGAGCCTGCACACCATGAAGGAGAGGGAGATGCGGCTAGCTGCCTCCAGACCTGCGAAATCACATGGTATCAACCCCAGAAAGTATCTTATGCATGAAACCTCAAGGATTTGGTTGACTTTTCTTCCCTAAGCTGTGTTACTGTGAGGGCTCAGTAAAACTAAAAATAATATTCTAATTATGAAATCTTGTGATCATTTCTGAGAAAGACACCATTAAAGAGCAAAACTGGGGATGAGGGAGGGCTGGACAGATGGCTCAGTTGTTTAAGAGCACTGGCTGCTCTCAAATAGGATCTGGGTTTGGTCCCCAGCATCTATATGGTAATTTGCAACCATTTGCAACTACAGTTCAAGGGCACCGGTCAGCTTTTTTCCTGGTCTCTGAGGGTATTGTACACATGTGCTGCAGAGACATACTTGCAGGCAACACACCCACACACATAAAATAAATCTTTAAAAAGTGGGAGTGTAAACGGACCATGCTTCGTTACAGAAGCTTACTGGGCTGTGGGTACAGGTCCATCTGCAGCTCTGCATTCCCTTTTATTCTGGCCTTGACAAATGCACACCACTCTGGGACTCCTCTACCTGCACCCCAAACAAAGGACACAGCTGCAAAAGTGAGAACACACAGCCACAAGAACCAATACCACAGAGCCACTGCGACAAAGCATAGGGCAGGGGAGGCGGGGGATTGCAGAGTGCCCACACCTCCTGAAGGGAGTTCAGTTTTCACGGATGTATACAGAAGAATCTCAGAACGTGGTGCTTCTCCCTTTGTAAGTAAAAGCACCAAGAACTGTTCTGGTGTTTGCTGTGTTCCAGGTTCTACTCTGAGAGCCTAACATGTCTTACTTCATTTCCATGTATCTATTTAGTGAACTTTATTATGCACAAGTAGATGAAACTTGACACCAGTGGGGGTCTGCTGCTCCTTGGGCCACAGACCATTGCCAGTTCTTACTCCAGAGAGGAAAGAAACATTTACAGATGTTTGAGACAGCTGGGGAAAGGGCTCAGCCAGTTTTACTGTGGCTCAGTGCAGGCACTGTGAGGTGGTCCTACTTTTTCATGACTGTGCCTGACACTTGGTATTTCTTATTCTGCCGCATACACTGCGTGCGTCTCTGCAGGCTACAGATTTCCTGGCAGTTTCTGAATTGATAGCACTTACATGGAAAACAGAATGATGGGTTACCTTTCTGGGCCAGGTACCTAAGACATGGTACCCCGTTTATTCTTACACTGTGAATCGGGAAGAGTAGAAGGTTCTCCCAACCCACCCTTCCTTCCTCCCTCCCTCCCTTCTTCCTTGTTCTTTCTTCAATACAGAGTTTCTCTGTGTAGCTCTGGCTGTCCTGGTGCTCTCTTTGTAGCCCAAGCTGGCTTCCAACTCACTTCCAACTCACAGAGATCCGCCTGTCTCTGCCTCCCAAGTGCTGGTATTAAAGGCGCTCACCACCATGCCAGCCTCCCTCAACCCTGAGGGACCTGAGGGGAGTGGTCTGCTTTAAGAAGCATTGGTAACATATAGAAGAGCCTGAACTGAGGTCCAGCTTGCTACCTACCAAACTCCCCAGCACAGGGAAAGGCCATGGTAGCTGAGGGAACAACAAGAGCTTCTCTTTTAGAGTAAAGGAAAAAAAAAAAAAAAGATTGTTGGCCTCCAATTTTACAACAGGAGACAACTAACTCATACTCTACAAAAGCATGATGGGGGACGGTGACATCATGGTGTTCTGGCAGAGTTCAGAGGCTTCTCCAATAACACGGGCTGGGAACAGGAAGGCTCTCCACACCCACCTATCAGTGGTCCACTGGAGCTTGTTTTACTTTTAGTAAACTTAGGAGCATAAGGGCTGGAATCAGCAGCCTGTCAGAGTCAAACTGAGGAGGTGGGGCAGGGAGACCTTTGGGAGACACACACACACACACACACACACACACACACACACACACACACTCTGGCCCTGTTAGGTCTGTATTGTTGCTTCTTGGCTTTCCAGAACTAAGTAACAACATAACCACACTCAATTAGGGTAGGTGGTCTGTATGTAGTTTTGTTTTCCACGTGCTTTTCCAACATCAAAGCTACACAACAGAAAGAAAACAGGTAAATAATCAGTTCCCTCCCTCTGATGAAACACAACAGCTCTCACCTCTTCTTACACTGGATTGTCGCTTTCTTTGTGACACACATCCCCTCTGGAGGGAGAAGCCAGGTGTTAACTTTGTGTCCTATTTAAGTGGCTCCCACAGTGGTCTGATGTAGATACACAGAACCCCTCAAAAATACTTGGTTAGTGACTACTGTACAAAGCTATGTTTTCTTTCCTGGTCTAAGCCAACGCTTAGCTGGAACAACGGATCTGATGCCTAGGCAGTGAAACATCTCTCACAGATCATTCTCAAAGGAGCCTCTTCTCCAGCCAGTTCCAGGGCTTCCAACAGACTGCTTCTGGCTGACTCCACAGGCTGGAACAGAGGCCATCTCTACTCTGATCCCATAATAAATAGAGGCATAACAACACTTTCCCTCGTCAGTGTGAGAAGCAGAAACAAAGGGGGAAGTTCTGGTTTTTATTTTTCCTATACAACTGACTCCAAAATATATAGACTTTCCCTGAAAGATAGCTTTCAGGTAGACAGAAAGAACAGACAGACAGGTGTCACAACTCGGACACTGCACAAGCCTGTGGGCTTACACTAACCCCCTCTGACAGGGGGTGGGGCAACTCAGGAGGCTGCGCTGCTCTTCTGATGTTTGGTAAAGAAATTATTCACATTCTTCCCTAATTCTCTCTCCTTCTGGTTGATTTTATTTTATTTTATTTCATGTGCATGGGTGCTAAGCCTGCATGTGTATCTGTGGCCCACATGCATGCCTGGTGCTCTCTGAGGTCAGAAGGGGACATAAGATCCTCTAGACTGGAGCTGTATACAGATGGTTGTAAGCTGTCATGTGGGTACTGAGTACTGAACCCAGGCCCTCTAGAAGAGCAACCAGTGTTCTTAGCTGCTGAGACACCTCTCTAGCACCCCCACCCCCACCCCAATTCTCAGCAGATCTGCCATGGTTTGGAAGACCGCACATTAGCACAGAAGTGCAAACAAAATCAGCTTACAGTTTTAAGTCACAATAGTAAGTTCACCTTGACTTCTCTCACCCAAACTTCATGTAGTGGCACATGACTTTAATCCCAGCACCTGGGAGGCAGAGGCAGGCAGATCTCTGTAAATTAGAGGCCAGCCTGGTCTACAGAGCCAGTTCCAGGACAGCCACTGCAGAGAAATCTTGTCTCAAAAAACAAAACAAAACAAGTCCCAGACTAAAGAGCAGAGCAGCCAATTTCTTCCATAAGAATTCTGAAACTTCTAGGTGAAGTTAGATATCTACGCTGACATTTATAGGTGAACCAAATAGCCATTTCTGCAGGGACTCAGTCATTCGCTTTTTTTGTTGTCAGTTCAAGTACTCCAGCAGGGGTGGCCTAGCCCTGGTAGCTGAGGCACACCCCATCCCTGCATGAACTAGAGAGGACATCCAGGAAGGTAATAACACAAGGACTGTGGCCAATCATTTAGCATCGCTCTCTAAGTACTTAGCTGTCTTCTGAGACCAGGCCTCAGACCTTAGCTCAGCAGTACTTCTCTGGAGTACTTAATCTCTGAGGTGCATCCTTTTCAAAGGCAGGGCTGGGAAGCTTTAAGTGTTGCTGCAGAGGTCAGAGGTCCTCACAGGGAAATTCGAGTGCTGCTCGACATCAGCTATCTGATCTTCCTAAGCTTTCCCCTCTTCATTCTCATCCCCGCCCCCCCTCTTTTCTCTTCTCTTTTCTTTCTCCCTCAGCTGGCGATGGTAGGATTTTTTAAATGTACTAACTTGGCAAAATAAAAGAACTGATGATCCCACAGCAGTCTCTAACATTTTTAAGGGGAAATTTTTACTGTCAAGGAATAACAGAATTCTGGTTTAGACAGCTTTACATCAATTGTGTTTCAAAAGTTTTAGAACTGGGCTGGAGAGATGGCTCAGCAGTTAAGAGCACTGATTGCTCTTCCAGAGGTCCTGAGTTCAATTCCCAGCAACCACATGGTGGCTCACAACCATCTGTAATGGGATCTGAGGCCCTCTTCTGGTGTGTCTGAAGACAGCGACAGTGTGTCTACACACATGAAATAAATAAACAAATCTTTAAAGTTTTAGAACACTTTCATACACATAATGAGACGACAGAGACTGGACTGGAGTCTAAACCTAACACTTACGTTTCAGATGCCTTATAAATATTGCAGGAAGGCCATTTAGTGCAGCAGTTTAGGAGAAGTGTCTGACTGCCTGGAGCTGGAGTTATAGGCAGTTCTGAACTGCCTCAGGTGGGTGCTGGGACACACTCTGGTCACCTACAAGAGCAGCAACACTCTTAACCATTAAACCATCTCTCCAGACCTGAAATAAACACATCTTAATTGCTTTTTTTTTAAAAAAAAAAAACTAAGCCGGGCAGTGGTAGCGCACGCCTTTAATCCCAGCACTCGGGAGGCAGAGGCAGGCGGATTTCTGAGTTTGAGGTCAGGCTGGTCTACAGAGTGAGTTCCAGGACAGCCAGGGCTACACAGAGAAACCCTGTCTCGAAAAGCCAAAAAACAAACAAACAAAAAACAAAACAAACAAAAAACTATACTTTTCTTTAAACAGAATTTTTTCTTACTTATTTTATTATTTTTAATGTGTATTTTGCTTGCATGTACGTCTGTGCACAACATGTATGCCTGGTGCCTGAGGAGGTGGTGAGCTTCCATGTGGGTACTGAAAATCGAACCTAAGGTTGAGAATCACTAATCTAGGCAAGGAAGAAACTAGAAAAACTGGCACAGGAGCCTGTGAGCTTCAGCTTAGATGGATGCCGACCTCTGTAGCAAACAAGTTTTCTCTTCCTACCTTTCTATCTTCATAAAGCTGCCCCTTTATTAATTATTAATAACCAGCACTGGCTGATTATTTCAGTTGTATCAGAGTAATTCAATTCTGCAAATACAAATCTATATGAAAAAAAAATCACGATAATTTCCATTAAATAATTTAAACACTGTAGCTTTTCACATGAAATGAATGTGAATTTTATGTGTTTTAAACCCAATATGCCCTGATCATTAATCATAACAATAAAAATATCAATGTCTCACTGACTCAAACTTTACACTCATCTACCACCACAGATCCCTAAGGAGTTACACCATTTCCTGTTACACAAAGTCCACCGTGTCTGATTCCCTGTCAAAGGTGTGTTTCAGGAACCCCCCTTCTAGCCTCTGAATGACAGGTGCCATGTCCTTGCTTCTGTGACCCATCTTGATGTACACATGCTCAGGGACTGTGGTCTCTTCCAGAAGCAGCGTTGACCCAGTACTCCTCTTTGTGGGGCTCTGTGTATTTGGATGAGATGGAACTAGAAAACAGGCCACAGGAAGGCCTAGGAGCTCCGCTCAAGCAGTAGTTACAAGGCTATACCACACCCAGCGTTTTCCAAAGGAACTTAAGGAATGAACTTGGCTCCACACCGTTCAGTGGGAAGGAATTCTCTTAACAAGCCCTCAGCCCTAGCCAGGAGGCTTGTGCATTAAATATTCTTCACTGTCTGCTCCCCTCGAGCACTGTAATCTAGCTCCTACTGGCACCACTTGCACACTGAGCCCACACTAGGCTTCCACATTACCCACAGGCAGCATAACACCCAACACACAGCAGGTGCTCAACAAACCACAGGCTCGCTAGAAAAAAAATGCAACTCAGAGGCAGAAGCTGAAGAAGCACCTGTTAGCATTTAGTGTCTTTGGGCTTTCATGCAGCCATGGTTACCATCTTTCTCTGAACTTCCCACAAGAAACACTTCCTGAAATTAGTTACTTTAGGCTGCATATGAAGTAAACAAAAACATTCAAGGAAAAAATTCAACCACCCTCAGTGTGGGGAGACAGCCATATACATGTACATATAATTACGTATGTAGGGAGGCCTGTTTCCGCTCATTTCCAGAGAGTCTGTAATCCCACGATGTCTCAGGCTAGTTTCGCTTTGCCAACAAGGGAAAAGCTCACAGGGCAGGCCCACCTTTCTCAGGAGGACAGGCCAGGTCTTTCAGCATCCACTACTATGTGCCTGCCCGAGGACACCCTCCTAGCATGTGGGTGTGCTGCCCCTCCATCACCTCAAGCCTTCCTGGTACTACTAGTCGATTTCCCTTCGCATTAAATATAACCATTTACCCTTCATTTTCGCATATGTAAGTGTGGGGCCATAAAAGACTGGTAATTCTCAACTGCATTCAAGTCTATTGCACTTATGTCACAAACAAACAAAACAATATAAGCCTCATTTCCTGGTTAATAACTCCCTGTATACGCTTATGATCCAAGATTGGATATTTGCAGCGGGTATAATTAACGTTACTGGGTTCTAACAACATGTCCCCAAGACAAACATTTAAAAAACAAACAGGGTAGAAGGAGCGTAAATATTTCCAAAAGGGTTTGTTTAAAAAAAAAAAAAAAAAGGCATTAAGGGGCATACTCAAAAAGGAAATTTAAGTCAGTGTGAAGATAGGAGGTTTAATTTTCCTGTAAGTACTTAGACCTGTGGTAGCTTTGTTACCCGACAACTTACCAATTACGATCTAAAAGAGTCCTTAAAATTTTCTACAGAATTCTCATCTCAAAACGGGAACCATCAATGGTAACAACGGAAAATACGGGTATTAGTATTTAGCTTTTCAAATCTCCAAGCTGAGACTTTGTTTTGAGACAGGGTCTCTCTACCATATCCCTGGCTGTCCTGGAACTCACTGCGTAGACCAGGCTGGCCTCAAACTTGGAGATCCACCTGCCTCTCTCCAGGGCAGGGATTCAAGGTGAGCGCTAGATCTTTTGACTCTCTGTCCAGTCCCTCCTGCTTATTACTCCGTTTCTTCTATAATGCCACCCAAATGAGAGTTTTCCAGGGTTTTTCCATGGGCACAACTGTTTCCCATAACCCCGACAAACCTCTGTGCCAAGTCCTGTCAATTCAATGTCACTAAAAACATTCCCTTGAAGTATCAAATCCAGATCCCGAGGAAGGTAACCAGAGCGTTACCTATGGATTTCCCGGTAATACGCCGACCTCGAGAGGGTGCCGAGGAATCGTCCTCACTTTGCCTATCCACCCGGTTATTTGAGGTCAAGGATAAACACAGCTGAAATACCTTTGCCCTACATTTGTGCACAAAACAAGAAAGAAACCGGAGTGTAGCTTCAGCCCGAATGGTCTCTACATGAAACTTCTTCTCAGGAAACCACGAAAATAGACGGAAAATGAAAAAGCAAACCCTCCATCCCGCAAAGCTGCGAGGTCCGATCCCGCTTAGGAGGGTGACCCCGGGGCACTGCACCGGTGGGTGGCCTTCGGCTCTACTTTCGGCTCACAAAGCCGTTTTCCTGGGCGAGCTGGAGTAACTGACCGGGAGTTTCCGCGGATGTATCACCCGGACCTCATGACCGGAGAAGGCTCTGGGAGGGAATGTCCCGGCGCTGGGGGTCGGACACCCGCGGAAAGGCCACGGAAAAACTCGGTCTGGCCCCAGGAGGGGGTCAGGCTTCCACGAGGATCCGGGCTGTGCGCGGCTCGGATACTAGTGTGCCCACGGCGGGAATGCCGGGGCACCCGTGGGATGGTTCGTCGTGGCCCCGGGAGAGGGTCAGAGCTCCCACAGGGTCGGGGACCGGGCCCCGACCTCCCCCTGACCCACCCGCCACAGGCCCGGCGTACCCACGGTGGACTTGCAGGCCTCGCAGAACGTGTCGTCGGTGAAGCGCTCCATCAGGCTGGTCTTGCCCACGCCGCGGGAACCGATGATGATGACCTGCAGCTTGAAGTCGGCCGGCCTGGGGGGCTGCTTCCTCCGGCGGGCCTGGCCGCCCGACAGCGCCGGGGAGACCGCGCCCAGGCCGCCGCCCGCGGGCCGCCGGTGCAGCGCGGCGCTCGGATCCATGCACGCATACGGCTCGCGCTCGGGCCGCCGTCCGCGCGCCCCGGGCCCCCGCGCACCCTCCACCAGCTCCGCGCCGCCGCCGCCGCCGCCGCCGCCGCAGCCGGGAGTCGAGGAAGGGAAGCAGCTCCTCCGCAGCAGCGGCAGCAGCATCCCGAACCGGGAGGGGCAGGAAGCGCACGGGCGGGGCGACGCGGGCCCGGAGCGCGCCCCCTGTCGGCCGGAGGACCTATCCGCGCGCTCCGATCCGCAGGGTCTCTGTGTGTGGGTCGTTCTCGGTCACCCCTGTCCCCTCGGCTGCCGTCCCCCGCGCACTTTCACTCGTGGTTTACCCTCACCGTGCACAGTTCCCAAGAACCACACACTTCTTTTTAGCAGCCCGTCCCGGGAACGTGTCTCAAAGTGAATAGCCTGTGATCACGGTCCCGAACTTAGGGAGCCGACGCGGAGTTAGGGTATGAACAGCACTTTGGAGAAAGCCCAGGTATTCTGGCAGGACCGTGGCTCTGCGCGCACTTTTCCGGGGGAGGAGGGGCGCCCTGAGGAATCAGGTATCTTAACTGGCTTGCTGTCTTCCTCAGACACTTGAGTTACAGTCCCTTAAATTCAGTAAATGGCTTGTACCTTAGGGGAAGCCAGGAGGTAAAAACTCAAATGACAAGCGACCTAAACTGCGAAGGTTTAGGTATTGTGGGCGGGTTATTTTGCCATTTCTATTTAAAAGTATTTACGGCTACAGAAGCTTGCCAGGGATTTATTTAGCAAATTCCTCTGTGTGAACTTGAGCACCTCAGAACACAGGGTTCTAAACACGATAGGAGCTGGCATGCTTGTGAAGAATGACCACATTACTCACCAAATTTCAGCCGTATTTAGAACTAGGTTTACTAATACATAGCGCATGTGTTTGTTTCGCTGTGGATGCAAAGTTGAAGAAGTCACATTATTTTGTAAAATTAGTTACAATTGGATTTTTTAAAAAAAAATTATAGCCCATCCTAAATCATCCTTCTTTTTTTCTTGAAGGTACTGGGGATGGAACCTAGACGCTCATGTGGGAATGAAAAGACTCTTTTCATCTGTCAAGGTTGCAAAGCCGTGAATACAAACTAACAACAAAGCAATAAGCCATACAGCCTGTTGCAAATCCCCAAAGGACGATATAAATGTAAGGAACTCAACTGGTTCCTAATAGGCAGGCGACTCTGCCATGACTTGTGAGGTTAGAGACACTCGTATCCAAAGTACTATCTCTTCCCCATAAGGCAGGTCTGTAATTTACTATAATAGCGAATGTCTTAAATGTGGAGTTTGGAAAGAAGTCCACAGGGCTCAGGTTCCATGTATGTTTGCAGCTTTAAGCCAACTATCAAGGTCACTCCAGGGTGCTGCAGCACTTACAGCTTTGGCACACACTAGAAAGCCAGTATTACAGGGTGAATGAATGAATGGGTGAGTGAGTGAGTGAACGAAGTCATCACAGATAACCATATAAATAAAGGTGGTTGGTTGTGTGCTTGCTCTGAAGCCCCAACTGTGTAATAATAGGGGTGCTCTCATATCCAGCCTTACAATTAATTCCCCCAGCATTCCAAAGAGCCTCCAGTTGATAGTACCTTACCCACAGGGAAGAAGCCTGGATCCAGAAGAGTGAGAACAGAACCCGGGGTCTCCCCTGTAGAAAAGGTAGAAGCTGAAGAAGAAACTCCAGGGAGGTATGACAGATCTGGAGATAGCACAGCCATGGAAAACCAAGGGTTGCACTTCACAAAGTGGGGAATTATCAAAAGCACCTCAGGTTGTACCATCTGTACTTTGGTGAATACTTTTAAAATATATTTAATAGATACATATAATTATACATACCAACAGGGTAGCATGTGATGTACCATTTTGATGCATACACATTAATATTTAAATCAGATTAAACATATCTCATGGGACCTTTGCTATATCTTCATGGTGAAAACACTGAAAGTCCTTTACTTTAGCTTTTTGAATGTATAGTATACTGTCACCTATAACCAACCTATTGTGCAATGATATGTCAGGGACTTCCTGCTCTGGCCATACTATTAATATGACTCTGTACTCATTGATCAACCTGTTTCCCCCATCGTCAATGTCCCAGCTTTGTACTCTTAAGCCTCTATGAGGTGAAGGTTATTTTGGAATCCACGTATGAGTGAGATCGTATGGAGCTTATCTTTCTGTATCTGGTTTATTTCATTCAACATGATTCCCAATTCCCAGTGATGCAAAGAACAGGATTTCAGTTTTTAATGGCTGACCATACAAATCACACTTTCTTTCTCCATGTGTCAGTTGATGGACACTTTGTTCCTTTTTCATGGCTGTTAGGAACAACACTGCAGTAAACACAGCAGCACAGATGTGTTCTTGACATGTTCTTGATATGTTGATTTCATTTCCTCTGATATTTATCAAGTGGTGCTATAATTTAGGATTTAAATGTTCCACAAAGACCCACGTTGATTAAGGATTGGTCCCTAGCTTGGTGTAATAGGGAGGTGATGAGGACTTTTAAGAGGTGAGACCTGGGCTGGGAATGGTGGTGCTTATCTTTAATCACAGCACTTGGGAGGCAGAGGCGGGTAAATCTCTGTAACTTCAAGGCTAGCCTGTGCTACTACATAATGAAACCCTCTCTCAAGAAAAGAAAAACAGAAAGGGATGAGGCAGTTAGGTTGTCAAGGGCATGCCTTCAAATGAGGATGTTGCATTCCCTGCTCCTTTCATCATCATGGGCACCTCACTACAGGCCCAAAACGTTGAGGCTGGTAAGTCATGGAGGAAAGCCCCAAAACTATGAGCTAAACCAAACCTTTCCTCCTGTGAGTTGTTAGTCTCAGGTATTTTGTTACAGTGACAGAAAGCTGACTGATACCAGGGTTGCTGGATCAGTAGCAGTTCTGTTTTTGTTTTGTTTTGTTTTTGTTGGTTTGTTTGTTTCTTTTTAGATTGGTGAATTGTTACATTCTTTTCTTTTCTTCTTTTTTTTAAAGTTTTTTTTAAATTTTTATTTCATTTTTTTTCATACTTTCTTTACATTTCAAATGTTTCCCCCTTTCCAGATCTCCCCTTTGGAACCTCCCCATTCCCTCCCCTTTCCCCCTGCCACTATGGGGGTATTCCCCCACCCATCCATCTACCCTCTCTTGTCATCCCTCCTTGGCATTCTCCTATACTGGGGGATTTAATACCCTCAGGCCTAAGGGCCTGTGCTCCCCCTGATGTCTAACAAGACCCTCTTCTGCTGCATATGTGGCCAGCACCATGGGTCCCTCCATATGTATTCTTTGGTTGGTGATCCAGTCTCCAGGAATATCGAGGGGTCAAGCCAGTTGCCACTATTGCTCCCTCACTGGGGCTGCAAACTCCCTCAGCTCCTTCAGTCCCTTCTCCAAGTCCTCACACTCAGCCCTATGGTTGCTGTGATGTGACTCTTGGGTATTTCAAACTTTTGGGCTAATAACCACTTATCAGTGAGTACATACCATGTTCATTCTTTTGTGACTGCGTTAACTCGCTCAGGATGATATTTTCAAGTTCCATCCATTTGCCTGCGAATTTCATGAAGTCATTGTTTTTAATAGCTGAGTAGTATTCCATTGTGTAAATGTACCACATTTTCTGTATCCATTCCTCTGTTGAGAAACATCCGGGTTGTTTCCAGTTTCTGGCTATTATAAATATGACTGCTATGAACATAGTGGAACATGTGTATTTATTACATGTTGGGGCATCTTCTGGGTATATACCCAGGAGTGGTATAGCTGGGTCCTCAGGTAGTATTATGTTCATTTTTCTGAGGGTCCACCAAACTGATTTTTAGAGAGGTTGTATCAGCTTGATTCTCACCAGCAGTGAAGGAGTGTTCCTCTTTCTCCACATCCTTGCCAACATCTGCTGTCACATGAGTTTTTGATCTTAGCCATTCTGACTGGTGTGAGAAATCTCAGGGTTGTTTTGATTTTCATTTCCCCTATGAGTAAGGATGTTGAACATTTCTTTAGGTGCTTCTCAGCCATTCGAGTTTCCTCAGTTGAGAATTCTTTGTTTAGCTCTGTTCCCCATTTTTTGACAGGGCTATTTGGATCTCTGGAGCCTAACTTCTTAAGTTCTTTGTATTCTTTGGATATTAGCCTTCTATCATATGTAGGATTGGTAAAGATATTTTCCCAATCTGTAGGTTGCCATTTTGTCCTATTTACAGTGTCCTTTGCCTTACAGAAGCTTTGTAATTTTATGAGGTCCCATTTGTCGATTCTTGATCTTAGAGTATAAGCCATTAGTGTTCTGTTCAGGAACTTTTCCCCTGTGCCCATGTGTTCAAGACTTTCCCCCATTTTCTCTTCTATTAGATTCAGTGTATCTGGTTTTATGTGGAGGTCCTTGATCCACTTGGACTTGAGCTTTGTACAGGGAGATAAGAGTGGATCAATTTGCAATCTTCTACATATAGACCGCCAGTTGAACTAGCACCATTTGTTGAAGATGCTGTCTTTTTTCCACTGGATGGTTTTAGCTCCTTTGTCAAAAATCAAGTGTCCATAAGTGTGTGGGTTCATTTCTGGGCCTTCAATTCTATTCCATTGCTCTACCTGCCTGTCACTGTATCAATACCATGCAGTTTTTATCACTACTGCTCTGTAGAAAAGCTTGAGGTCAGGGAGGTTGATTCCCTCAGAAGTCCTTTTATTGTTGAGAATAGGTTTTGCTATCCTGGGTTTTTTGTTATTCCATATGAATTTGAGAATTGCTCTTTCTAAGTCTATGAAGAATTGAGTTGGAATTTTGATGGGGATTGCATTGAATCTGTAGATTGCTTTCGGCAGGATGGCCATTTTAACTATATTAATACTGCCAATCCATGAGCATGGGAGATCTGTCCATCTTCTGAGGTCTTCTTCGATTTCTTTCTTCAGAGACTTGAAGGTCTTGTCATACAGATCTTTCACTTGTTTGGTTAGAGTCACACCAAGATATTTTATATTGTTTGTGACAATTGTGAAGGGTGTCATTTCCCTAATTTATTTCTCAGCCTGTTTATCCTTCGAGTATAGGAAGGCTACTGATTTGTTTGAGGTAATTTTGTATCCAGTCACTTGGCTGAAGTTGTTTATCAGCTGTAGGAGATCTCTGGTGGAGTTTTTTTGGGTCACTTAAGTATACCATCATATCATCTACAAATAGTGATATTTTGACTTCTTCCTTTCCAATTTGTATCCCTTTGACCTCATTTTGTTGTCTAATTGCTCTAGCTAGAACTTCAAGTACTATATTGAATAGATAGGGAGAGAGAGGGCAGCCTTGTCTAGTCCCTGATTTTAGTGGGATTGCTTCGAGTTTCTCTCCATTTAGTTTGATGTTGGCTACTGGTTTACTGTATATTGCCTTTACTATGTTTAGGTATGGTCCTTGAATTCCTGATCTTTCTAAGACTTTTATCATGAAGGGATGTTGAACTTTGTCAAATGCTTTTTCAGCATCTAACGAAATGACCATGTGTTTTTTTTCTTCAAGTTTGTTTATGTAGTGGGTTACATTGATGGATTTCTGGGTATTGAACCATCCCTGCATCCCTGGGATGAAGCCTACTTGGTCATGGTGAATGATCTTTTTGATGTGTTCTTGGATTCGGTTTGCAAGAATTTTATTGAGTATTTTTGCATCGCTATTCATAAGGGAAATTGGTCTGAAGTTTTCTTTTATTGTTGGGTCTTTGTGGGGTTTTGGGATCAGTGTAACTGTGGCCTCATAGAATGAATTGGGTAGTTTTCCTTCTGTTTCTGTTTTGTGGAATAGCTTGAAGAGTATTGGTGTTAGGTCTTCTTTGAAGGTCTGATAGAATTCTGCACTGAATCCATCTGGTCCTGGGCTTTTTTTGGTTGGGAGACTTTTAATGACTGCTTCTATTTCTTTAGGGGTTATGGAACTGTTTAGATGGTTTTTCTGATCCTGATTTAACTTTGGTAATTGGTATCTGTCTAGAAACTTGTCCATTTCATCCAGATTTTCCAATTTTGTTGCATATAGGCTTTTGTAGTAGAATCTGATGATTTTTTTAATTTCCTCAGAATCTGTTGTTATATCTCCCTTTTCATTTCTAATTTTGTTAATTTGCATACTGTCTCTGTGCCCTCTGGTTAGTCTGGCTAAGGGTTTACCTATCTTGTTGATTTTCTCAAAGAACCAAATCCTGGTTTTGTTGATTCTTTGTATAGTTCTTTTCGTTTCTACTTGGTTGATTTCAGCCCTTAATTTGGTTATTTCCTGCCTTCTACTCCTCTTGGGTGTATTAGCTTCTTCTTGTTCTAGAACTTTCAGGTGTTCTGTTAAGCTGGTAGTAAATGCTCTCTCCAGTTTCTTTTTGGAGGCATTCAGAGCTATGAGTTTTCCTCTTAACACTGCTTTCATTGTGTCCCATAGGTTTGGGTATGTTGTACTTTCTTTTTTATTAAATTCTAGGAATTCTTTAATTTCTTTCTTTATTTCTTCCTTGACCAAGTTATCATTGAGTAGAGCATTGTTCAGCTTCCACGTGTATGTGGGCTTTCTGTTGTTCTTGTTGCCATTGAAGACCAGCCTCATTCTCCAGTGATCTGATAGGAGGCATGGGATTATTTCAATCTTCTTATATCTGTTGAGGTTTGTTTTGTGACCAATTACATGATCAATTTTGGGGAAGGTACCATGAGGTGCTGAGAAGAAGGTATATTCTTTTGACGTAGGATGAAATGTTCTATAGATATCTGTTAAATCCATTCGGTTCATAACATCTGTTAGTTTCACTGTGTCTCTGTTTAGTTTATGTTTCCATGCTCTGCCCATTGTTGATAGTGGAGTGTTGAAGTCTCCCACTATTATTGTGTGAGGTGCAATGTGTGCTTTGAGCTTTAGTAAAGTTTCTTTTATGAATGTGGGTGCCCTTGCATTCGGGGCATAGATGTTCAGAGTTGAGAGTTCTTCTTGGTAGATTTTTCCTTTGATGAGTATGAAGTGCCCTTCTTTATCTTTTTTGATGACTTTTGGCTGAAAGTCGATTTTATCTGATATTAGAATGGCTACCCCAGCCTGTTTCTTCGGGCCATTTGCCATCAAAATTGTTTTCCAGCCCTTTACTCTGAGGTAGTGTTTGTCTTTAACACAGAGGTGCGCTTCCTGGATGCAGCAAAATGCTGGGTCCTGTTTATGGATCCAGTCTGTCAGTCTATGTCTTTTTATTGGGGAATTGAGACCATTGATGTTAAGAGATATTAAAGAATAGTGATTGTTGTTTCCTGTTATTTTTGATGTTGTTTATATGTTTGTGTGGCTATCTTCTTTTGAGTTTGTTGAAAGATTACTTTCTTGGGTGTAGTTTCCCTCCTTGAGTTGCTGTTTTCCATCTATTATTCTTTGTAGGGCTGGGTTTATGGAAACATACTGTGCAAATTTGGATTTGTCATAGAATATTTTGGTTTCACCATCTTTGATAGTTGAGAATTTTGCTGGGTATAGCAACCTGGGCTGGCATTTGTGTTCTCTTAGAGTCTGTATGAGATCTGTCCAGGATCTTCTAGCTTTCATAGTCTCTGGTGAGAAGTCTGGTGTAATTCTGCTAGGTCTGCCTTTATATGTTACTTGCCCTTTTTCCCTTTTGCTTTTAATATTCTTTCCTTATTTTGTGTATTTGGTGTTTTGACTATAATGTGACGGGAGGAATTTCTTTTCTGGTCCAGTCTATTTGGCGTTCTGTAGGCTTCTTGTATATTTATGTTCATCTCTTTCTTTAGGTTAGGGAAGTTTTCTTCTATAATTTTGTTGAAGATATTTACTGGTCCTTTAAGTTGGGAATCTTCACTCTCTTCTATACCTATTATCCTCAGGTTCTGTCTTCTCATTGTATCCTGGATATCCTGGATGTTTTGGGTTAGGAGTTTTTTGCATTTTGTGTTTTCTTTGACTGTTGTGTCCATGTTTTCTATGGTATCTTCTGCACCTGAGATTCTCTCTTCCATCTCTTGTATTCTGTTGGTGATGCTTGCATCTATGACTCCTGATTTTTTTTCTAGGTTCTCTAACTCCAGGGTTGTCTCCCTTTGTGATTTCTTTATTGTTTCTATTTCTGTTTTTAATTCCTGAATGGTTTTGTTCATTTGTTTGATTGTGTTCTCCTGTAATTCTTTAAGGGAGTTTTGTGTGTACTCTTTAAGGGCTTCCAGTTGTTTACCTGTGTTCTCTTGTATTTCTTTAAGGGTGTTATTTATTTCCTTCTTAAAATCTTTTATCATCATCATCAGATGTGATCTTAAGTCTGAGTCTTGCTTTTCTGGTGTGTTGGGGTATCCAGGGCTTGCTGTGGTAGGAGAGCTGGGTTCTGATGAAGTCAAGTAGTCTTGGTTTCTGTTCCTTGTGTTCTTGCCCTTGCCTTTCAACATCTGGTTATCTCTGGTGTTAGCTGGTCTTACTCTCTCTGACTGTGGCTTGTCTTTCCTGCAAGCCTTGGTGGCAATACTCCTTGGAGACCAGTTCTCTCTGTGCTTAAAGGTGTGTCGGCGCTCCTGGTATAACAGCTCTCTCCTGACACTATTTGAGTATGGAGCCCTATGTCACAGCATCTGCTCTTCAGCCACCGAAGGAAACCAGATCCCCGTTCCTTAGTCCCTGTGACCTGGGTATTCCAGGTGGTTCCCTCTGAACAGTCAGTCTTGCCCCAACTCCTGGGAGGCTAGCTTTCTCCTGGTGCTGTTTGGCTATGGAGCCCTGTTGGCCCAGGCAGAGGACTCCAGCCACAGATGGAAACAGGAAGTCATTCTTTTCTTAAGTTGGATTAGCTTCTGTCTTAGTCAGGGTTTCTATTCCTACACAAACATCATGACCAAGAAGCAAGATGGGGAGGAAAGGGTTTATTCAGCTTACATTCCCACATTGCTGTTTATCACCAAAGGAAGTCAGGATAGGAACTCACACAGGGCAGGAACTTGGAGTCAAGAGCTGATGTAGAGGCCATGGAGGGATGTTACTTACTGGCTTGCTTCTCCTGGCTTGCTCAGACTGCTTTCTTATAGAACCCAAGATTACCAGGGATGGTACCACCTACAGTGGGCAGGTCCCTCCCCCCTTGATCACTAACTGAGAAAATGCCTTACAGCTGGATCTCATGGAGGCATTTCCTCAAGGGAGGCTCCTTTCTCTGTAATAACTCCAGCTGTGTCAAGTTGATACCTAAAATCAGCCAATACAGCTTCCAACATTTTATTCTTTGTGCTCTCTATGTTTTGAAGTAGTTCCCAAAGTCCACTGGGTGCTGAGTGTTTTGCTGGCACACACCCCCACACCCCCGTCATCTTTGTTCTTTTTATTCAGATGTCTTGTCTTTCTCTTTTCATGAAGTAAGCTTGCCACCAAGGACTTTCTCTGGCTGCACACCAGGAGTTTCTGAACAGGGGTGGGCCTGCCTTGTACACAGTTAGCTGTTTCTTCTATGACTCTACTCAAGGCAGATTGGCATTTCACATGCAGACTTATCAAGAATTTGTTCCTTGGCTGCACTTGTACTTTTGTTGGATAGTTATTTCTTTTACATAAGCCCTTTTGTCAATGTGTGTAGCCCTGGGAGACAACTTTAGCTATATGTGGTGAACTGAATGAAGTACCTGGTGTGTCGGTTTGAATGATCAGTGTCCCCCACAGGCTTGTGTATTTGAACTCTTGGTCCCCGTCAGTGGTGCTCTTTGGAAAGGTGATAGAACCTTTAGGGTGAGGAGCCTTCATGGAGGAATTGGGTCACTGGGGCTGGACTTGGAGAGTGTACAGTCTTGCCCCACTTCCTGAGTGATGTCTTACTGTGCTTTCTGCCTCCTGTTTGATATCGAAGATGTAATCTCAAACCTTCCTGCTCTGGCTTCTTGCTGCCATGCCTCCCTCAGGAGGAGGACTCTTTCTGGATAAACTCTTCCGTAAGCTGCTTTCGATGCTTTCTCACAATGACAAAAGGTGGCTGATATACTTGGAGACACAACACAGGAACAATTGGTGTCATACTAACGAATTTGACTCCAGTTTTTAAGATTGACATCCTTTGAATCTTGAGTTTCTTCTCTTCCAATCTAGGCAAGATGACTAGAGGCCTGGGTAGTTTCTTGCTGAGGTGCTGGTGAGAGAGTCAAACCCTATAAGCCTGTATTGCAGAGCCCTATCTACCCATGGTGTGAGCAGCTTTTCAGCTTCCTTCCTCCCTCCCTGGGTTCTCAAGTCTTTTCTCACCAAACCTTGAGAGGAAAGCTTCAATTAGGTAAACAACAAGGGTGAATAACAGGCACAACCTCTTAGAGCAAATACAGACTCCTTCATTCTTGACATCCAAGCCTCATATCAATGAACACCCAGCTGTCTCTCCCCTGGAGTGTCCCCCGACAGTTCTGAATGGTCACATTTTTCAGCGGATGTTGTTGTTTATATGATGACCAGTGAACTAAAAAGTTGGCTGTGAGTTGATACTTTCTGTAATTACTCACGTAGTAAGTATTCCATGGTCGCTGAAGTCGGAAACTTTGATGACATATTATTTAACTAAATGTGACATGGGAAATTTCCCATATCAGAGCCATACAGAGATTATTATAAAGCACTAAAATACAACAGGAGTGGGAGCTGGGCAGCACTGGGTTGATTGATGCATGCAGAGTGAAGACCAGATGCAGATGACAAGGAGGCTCCGCCTTCTTGCTGAGATGTATTTAAGTGCACCTCATCACATGCTGGCGGATGACACATGAGGCAGTACTCATCACTTCCATTGTTCTTATTATAACATAAGCTCTTTGTTCTCCCCTAGGAGAGCACATCGGAGTCCCTGCAAGTGGCTACAGTAACCACTGATGCTTATCCTCTCAAGAGAACACCCTATTCATCCCTAACAGAATGTTGACTTTTGTTCAGTTATCCACACTGTTCTGTGAAGTGATGCGCTTTAGGTGCAGCTTGCTCAGACAGCAAGACCAGGGAGCTGAGTGCTAATTTTCTAGGTCAGTCATGTGGATTCTAACCCCCTTGTATTCAGTAGCTTAGGAAGAGGCTTACGATCAAACTGATCACTGAGAAAAAGCTAACACAATCTTTAATGCACTGTAGATGGCAGAGTGGAGAGTGCAGCATTGGGGCAGCTATGACATCACCGAATTAACCCATCCTGGAGACGTCCCTCTAGAGTATATTTTCACCACATATGACAATAACTTTCCTGCTGCTTAGCAGCCCCCACCCTGTTATTTAGAGCTGAAAAAATTTTGAATAGGCATTTTCTCTTTGTAATAAAAGGCTTCATTTTATTAATATCCACGTGGTGTTGAATGTGTGGTATGGTGTGTGTTTGTGTGTGGGTGTGCATGTTTGTATGTGTGCATGTGGTGTGTGTGTATAGTGTGTGTGTGAGTGTATGTGTGTGTGTGTGTGTGTGTGGTAAAGTGTGGTGCAGTGGACGTGTTGTGTGTGTTGTGTGAATGTGTTTGTGTGGTGTGGTATGTGTGTACGTGTTTGTGGTATGGTATCACCAGGTTTGGTGGTGTGTGAGGTATGTGTGATGTAGTGTGGCGTAGTGTATGGAATGTGTGTGTGTGGTGCACGGGTGTGCGCATGTGTTCATGTGTCATGTTGTGTGTGGTATTTGGTTTGGGTGTGTGTGCATGTGCCTTCGTGAATGTAAGCACTTGTGTTTGTGCCTGTGTGAGTGTATGCACAAGTGTGTGTGTGTACCTGTGTGTGTGTTACATGAATTCTGGGGATTGAACGCAGGTTCTTGTGTTTCCCAGCCTCATTTTTCTTAAGCCTCTCTTCATTGCTCTTGTTTTCAGGGAAGCTCTGGTGTGATGGGATGGATGGGCTGGGTGGGGATGAGCAGACCAGGGGGAAGTCGCTTGCAGAACAGTGGAGAGCAGTGGTGGGATGGGTAGAAGTAGAGAATGAAGCTGTCTGCTTGCCCTTTATGCGAGGAGTCTTAAGACTGGTTACACAAAATGAGAAATCACTTACGTTAAATGAAATGGTATCTGTATAAAACCTTCCTTTATTCTTCACACGCCTACTTACCTTCCTTCCATCCTTCCTTTTTTTTTTTTTTTTCATCACAAATAGGACTTTTTATTTGTCACTATTAAAAATCTGGATTTTAAACAGATTCTTGGACTGGTGGTTCATATCCATCAGCTCATTCAACCTTAGCACCTGTCTCGTCAGCAGTTATTTTCCCAGAACTGCCACCGCCACCATGGAGCTCCAGGAGCACTGCCACCGCCACCATGGAGCTCCAGGAGAACTGCCACCATCACCATCGAGCTCCAG